>VZSZ01006926.1:0-279301 GCA_013398815.1 Ibidorhyncha struthersii | reverse complement strand
TGGGTTTTTTTTCTTCTCATGATGGTCTTCAGGTACTCGGATGGTTTCCTTGTGTTGGGCAGAAACCCTCGCTGTGCACGTCAAGGCTTTCTTAGTAGGTGCCGCACTTCTTGGCCACTGCAGAGCGTTCACTTCTCTGGTACGGCGTCCGCCGGGTGGTCTGCTTAATTGTCACTGAAGGGCCAAATGAAGGCTCCATCTTGAGCTCCACAGGGGAATGAATTCATAAAATAACATCAGCTGTTGTAAAGAGATGCCGCAAGTAAATGAATGAGTAAATAAATGAATAAATACTTGGAAAACCACTTCTATAAATTAATTTGCCATGTTCCGATCTGTATTTTTATCTTCGGGGGGGGAATTATACTGTGTCTTTAAATGATACTGTTGTGGTTTGGGCTGGACCAGCCACTGGGCGAGCAACAGATGCTCTTCAAAGAGAGGAGGGAGAGGAGGGAAAGTAACTTACGAGTTTAGAGGGAACTAAACTACTTTAATGAAATATTAAAATAAAAAGGAAATAATGAAATATATATTAAAAAAAAAACATATCAAGCTCTTAGGATGACAATCACGTCTCTGGCTGGCATGGGGGAAGTCCCAGACTGGACTTGGTGATGGACAGGAACTGGACTTTGGATCTGGATTCAGGATCAGGGGAGGGATCAAAGGCAGATGAACAGAGTCCTCCTCGGACGTCAGCCATTGAAGAAAGAGAGCTGAACCTTTGACACCTCAGCTTTTACACTGAGCATGATGCAGATGGGATGGAATACCCTGTTGGTCAGTTTTGGGTCACCTGTGCTGTCCGCTCCTCCCCACAGGTGAGACCCCTCTATGCTTTTCCGCTTCCGACCCTCCAACGTGGCACATAACAAAGTTGGTTGGCCTTGGCTGTTACAGCAATAAGTATAAGCAAGAGCCTCTCTGCATACCATGCCTGGGCACTAGCTACAAACACAGGTCTTATCCCTCTGCGAGCAGGTTTCAGCAGAATATGCTGTTAGTTTCAGTAGTTAGAAGAGGCTTAGCTAAAAAGTAAAATTACTGAACAGAACCTCAAACCAGGACAGACTAGTTGATAGGAAATAATGTGAGCCTGTAGCCTTCTGGAGCTTGTAAAATTAGCAAAATTAAAGATGTAATCCTACAAATGCAGCGGTTGCTATGATGGCACTAAAGACATGGAATAGGATTTGAAAAACAAAACCGTTAGCAAAATACCCTGGGAAGCAGAAGGAAAGTGTATGGCATAAATTTTATTAGGTTCCTTTAGATTATATCTATTTGACACAACAAAACGTAATAAGCCAGTTAGGGAGCTGGCCTCAGGATTATAGATGCAGTCCTGCCAGTGCTTACGTATGCACATTACCAGCATTAGCAATTCCAGTAAATTTGAGCACCTAATTTTAGTGTTTGCAGGACTAGTGTCTTTGATAGCAGCCAGCCNGAGGGGAAAAAAAAAAAAAAAAAAAAGGAAAACAAATCAAGTTAAGAATAAATGTGCTTAGAAATAATACTACTCACATTTTGTCTTTTTTCACTCCAGTTGCATTTTATTACTTGGGATAAGTTTCTGGGCAGCATTACGCTGTTGGTGGTAGCATCTCATCAATGAAAACTGACAGTTGCAAACAGTGAAACGTTGCAGCTTTATCTAAGCAAAAGAAATCAGTATTTACCAGTGTGACTTTGTGCAACATTTTTTTCTGTGGATATACCGGCCTAGGGAAAATGTTTTTTGATGGAACAATTCAGGTTGGAAGGGACGTGGGGAGGCCATCTGGTCTGGCTGATCTGCCGAAAGCAAGCTCAGCTATGAGATCACACCAGCTTGCTCAGGGCTTTATCCAGTTGGGTCTTGAAAACCTCCCAAGACAGACTGCCCAGCCTCCCTGGGCAACCTGTTCCGGTGCTTCGCTGTCCTCATGGTGAAGGAGTTTCTCCTTACACGCAAAGAGTCTGTCAGTCATTTAAAGTTTATGCCTATGTTTAATATTTAGGACTGAAGTTTGGTTTTATTCTGATTTAGAAAATTGCCATTGACCTAAAGAGCAAGCCATAAACACACAGATAAGGACTGAATTCAGGAGTTAATCTGAAGATATTGCTTTATGGTAATGTGAAACAGATCAAAAAGAAAGATATGTCTTAGCAGAGATTTAGGTCTCATCTCTATAAATCTAGAACAAATAGAGGAATTTCCTTATTCAGTCTTCAAACTTCAGCACACAGTTGAAACTGGCTGTGAGGAAACTTCCATGTAAAAGGAAATTTTGGAAAATTCCAGAAGGCTGATGTTGAGAATTCAAGAGGAGAATTCTCGGCCTTACCTATCACTTTAATTTCTGTAACATGATTTGCAAACGCAGTAAGGTCTTCCTGGATAACAGGTAATTAACAAACCAAAGTTTCCTAGAAGTGCTCACTCAGTAAGTCCTGAAGAAAAATGGGGAATGCAAAGGATCTACTTAGTTTTGCATGGTTTGTTGCAGAGTTTGTATAGCCCTCAAGCCCTGTTTTTTTTTTCTGGGATGCAGTTAACCAATTAAAAGGACAAAAATCAGAGTGAAGTGTTTCTAGAGCGTGCCAGAACAGGCAAGTAATGAACATCCTCCCCATTTTCAGTGAGGAAGAGCAAGAGTTAAGAAGGGAAAGCACCAGTAGATCCCCAAGACAGGTTGGGGACCAACTGTTCTGTCTTATAAAATCCAATTGCTATTCTCCCATTTGCTGACAGCTGTATAAATATGCATGTTTCCACAGCAATACATGTATTTTAATTATCCTACTGTGAATGAAAGGAAGTAAAGCCACATTACAAATAGTGAAATGATGGGCTTTTATTTCTGAATTTATTTGAGCTTTATTTGTAACTCGCTCATCCTCACTTTCCATAAGTATCTGTTAAGGAGTTGAAGTGTAATGTAAACAATTTTTTAAAACATCCCAAGGAGCTGATCTTATTGGAAATGCCATTGTTGGAATCTGATTTACCACTTAAGAAAGAATTCACTGCTTGATCAGATTTCAGATATTCCATAATGAGTAAAAGAATTCATGAAATATTCATTTTGCAATGATGCTTGAGCTTTTAAAAAAGGTCACAAAATGTCATTTAGAAATTCAGAAATCAAGTTCAGACCCAAAGGAAGATTTAATCATTGAGGCATAGGATACAAGTCAAAAACTGCTCTATTCCTGCTTTGTTGCTGTCTATCCCCAGGGTGTCTAAAGTCCTTAGTCATCTTAATGGCGGTTACCACAAAGTTCTCCCATAGTCTGAAGTCCTGCTCTGCACACGCTGAGCAGCACCCCGGTCTTGCCAGGGCTCCACGTGATTCAAACCAACCCAGCAGCTCGGCTTTCTTCCATCCGTCTGCTCTGTGTGGCTCTGGCTGAGAGGTGGTCTCGCTCTGAAGCCTGTAACCATAACAGAAATGGTCATGGAGCAACATCAGACTAACGACCACAAGAGAAGATCGGTTAATGTTCATGAGTAATTTTGATGGGGATGGATTACAAAACTGCCAATGTCTGTGACTGGTGACAACATTGATGAACCAGAATAAAGGACATGGAGTAGGGTTCTCAAGCTTTCAAACCTTAAGGAGGGTCCTAAGTCTACAATTAACTATGTATGTGTTTGGCTTGCTTTCAAAGAGTACTGAGTACTTGAAGAAGGGTGATAATTGTCCCCCCACCTGTCCTTTTTCTTAATTTCTGTCTCTCCATTTTTAGTTTAATAACAAGCAGCAGGACCCAGTGCAAGACAGAGCATTGAAACTATACGAGGGTGGTTGCTGTTGCTTGGAGAATCTGGTGTGTGTATGGTCAACTCAGGCACTCAACCTGAGTTACCACAATTTTGCCTCTAAGAAGTCAGCAGTATCTATTTTTTAATTTACTATCCCTGGAAACAACTCTTCGGTCAACAAGGTGAGAATGATCTTTCATTGTAATTCATTCAGGTAACTAGTTAAAAAAATACAAAAATCACAAACATTCTTGATTGTATTTGCTACTATTTTAGATTTTTCAAGATTCCCAGCAGCAAGGAACATTATCCCTACGAGAAGTAAGGCACAGTTTGACCGCAGAGTGAGAATTTATGTTGGAACATGACCTGCCTATTTATTTCCTTTCTTGGCCTCTTCAACAATACTGTTAGCTTGGATTACACCAGACCTTGACTCACTTTCTGAAATAAATGCTAAACAGTTAAGAACACAGTAGTAAGGTTTTTAAAACATACTATTATTGCTGGCATTCTGAGCTGTCTTGCAAGCTCATGCTAAAAAATCTCATGCTGCCTTAAGGCGTCCGTAAAAGCAGGGTATTATTGCTGTTTGGGGGAATTAACTAGTAAACATTAAACAAACAAAACCCCTACCTACTATTTAAAGTTTCAACTGGGACCTGGAAGAGTAAGCTAAGGTTTTACACTAGAGCATAACACAATAACATCGTGATTAATGTTACCCTATGAACTGTTTGGGTAGCTTATATTCACTACTATTCAGGCCAGCTACATTCAGGCCAGCTCAGCTTTAATCTTGTTCTAACCTTGATCCTATAACTCCAAAAGCTATTTCTATTCCCTGTGTGATACCATCAGCTGTCCCAGATTCCATGTCATGTCAGCAGAATGAACACGAGGTTTTGTGTTCTGCACAGCTCTGGTGTGCTCTGTCTCCTGCTCCCTTCCAAGGCTGCCATCGGCGAGCACAGCAATGACTCTCAACGGCTGCGTGCATTTCTGAACTGTTTAATTTAGACAGATTTTAGTTAACTCCATCAAGTACTTTGGTCCATCGGTTTTAAACTGGTTTGTCGTAGATCTTTACAGCTGTCTCATTTAGTGGTTGTATATCCTTGACAGAAGTGCTGAAGGATCGCTGGAAGCTTCCACCTCTCCTCATTCTGCATTTTATGAAGAAATAATAACTTGTGTGATATGTGGGATTTTCAACTTCTGGTTAATTTTAGAAAATTGCTATGTAAGCGAATGCCTCCCCAATGTCTCCACTGTTATAAACACGTGGTGTTACTAAAATGGCTTCCGTGGATACCCAGGAGGATTATTTGACAAATTTTGGTGATCTCCAGTTATTTTTTTTAAGCTTAGACTGTTCACTGGATCTGCATTTTTCTTTGTTTTGTTAAAAAAAAATCTTAAAAATAGCATGGAATGTGGCTTGCAAACCTAATGGCTTCGTTAAAGTGACAACAAAGTTAAGCTGGCCACTGAGAGGCTGTAATAAAGGAGTAGGCAGAGTCGGTCTGCCTCCTCACACCAAATGAAATCTTGTCCAGTAGCACAGTATGTCATCAGAGTCATAGAATTACAGGATATTTGAGGTTGGAAGGGATCTCTGGAGATCACCTAGTCCAACCCACACCTGCTCAGAGCAGGGCCGCCTAGAGGTGGTTGCCCAGAACACTGTCCAGATGTCTTTTGAATAACTCCAAGGATGCAGACTCCACAACCTCTCTGGGCAGTCAATTCCAGTGTTAGACCACTCTTACAGTAAAAAAGTTTTTTTTTTTTTATGGTCTTTTTCTTATGTTTTAGTATCATTCTAATTTGCTTTACTACAAAAACAATTCTGGCAAATTTAAAGTTGAGATATTGCGTGCCTAAAAAAAAAATTAAAAAAAAATCACTGCCAATGAATTACCTAGTCCACCCCAGGGCTTGCAACTTGTTTTTCACACATAATGTTACATCACCCTTCCTCACAGTTCAGAAGGCTATGAAACCACAAAATAGCCATCACCGGTTTGGGTACAAAATTACGCTGTTGTTTCCTCTCCTGGTAAATAAAATTGCAGGAGAAAGGCTTATCCCAATTCTCTGACCATACCAAATCCTGTGGACTTTTAAGAAGGACACTAGTAGCGATACACTTATACTGAGGTTCAGGTGTAGGTGTGTGTAGCAGCACTTATTTTCTTGATTCCATGTCTTTATTTGAAGACATTTCTTGTCTGACAAGTGCTGTTTAAATCTATTGCCTACTTTTCAAAAGGCTGTTCAGTATTAGCAGTATGTTCCAGCTCCTCTTCCTCCTTATCGGCATTGTGTTGACTTGCTCTTTACTCTGCAGGTAGTGACATTACAATGTGTAAAGTGTATATCTATCCGAGCACCTACAGGTCTGAAGCCTTAGTCTGAAACTCCAATATGTAGGAAAAGTAGCATTTCATGAGCGCTCTACCTTACGTAGGTGTATGTTACCCAGTAGAGAACAAAGCTCCTGAAGATTATATACAGGAGTGGCTGAAAGGACATGAGCAGTCCTCAAGACAGCATGTCAGGTTCTCATTTAGAAAGAGCCTGACTCCTTTTAAATTAAATTTACAGTCTGTTTGGAAGCCACTTAACTCCCAAATGTAAACACATCTAGTGTGCATATATATGTATCTATATACACATGCATGCATAAAAACATTCTAGGCTTAAATGATTAAATAATACATCTGAGCAAAGGTTAAAATCCAGGAAGGGAGCACTGAGATACTATATTAGAGGCACGTACATGTGAAAGCAGTTATTAAACTTGAGCTCTGGGTGCACATTTTAAATACTGCACCCTTGGACTGTGTAACTGTGCCTTCTCCAAATTCGAAATGTCCACAGACAAAAGGTACGTGTTACTTAAAACTTTGACAGATGTAAATAAATAAAAAATAAGAGAGTGATAAGGTCAACACATCATGATGGATGTCTCCTCCTCGTACATTTGAAGTTATAGTTTGCAGGCTGCTTGAAGGTCTTGTTATCAGCACCAGTCTGCACAGGGAAAAAGGAGGAAGACGAACAGATGGCAACATTTTAGTGTGTGGATTAAAGATAAATTTAGTGCCAAAAGGGAATTACTACTGTATAAAACCAAAGCTTTCTATTTATTCTTTTCTAGCTCCAGACTTCTGGTGGTACAATTTCTGACAATCATATTGTTCTTAAAAGTACTCCCCTTTTCAATCTAAGGGGTTTTAATTATTTATTTGTTTATCACAGCACTACAAATAAATTTGAAAAACTATCACACAGATAGAACACAGTGCTGCATGAAGCATGGACTTCAAAACTCAAGGACTGTCAAAACCAAAGGCCTGCCAATATTACTTACCTTTCCACTAGATCCATCAAATTCAAATGCATGAGGTTAGCACAACCGTAAGCATTTGCAAGACTGAAGCCAACAGATTTAACACAGGATTTTTACCAGCTGCATTGCATGAGAATATTCTGTAACATATTTTCAATGGGAAATATGCTAGAAAGGGCAACAAAACTGTTAAAATTTTAGTATACAATGTGCAAAAGCCGTATACAGGGGTATGAGGGTATTTTTTTCCCCCATAATTTTCCTTGTTCATGTTTTAGGGCAAAATTATGTGCCATGTAGAAGATAGTACACTACAAGTGGATAGCAAAGTTTTACACCTCACAACTTCAAGATAACCTATTAAAATAAGATAAAATTTTTGCATTTTAGTAGTCCATTGGAATCATGTTTGGTTTTAACCTGTATATCTTCAGGGAATAAGATTGTCTCTTTACAAATATACTAGAACGCATTTTGTCCAATCTCTTCCTTCGTCATTCAGTTAAAGTTTATATTTCAATTGAATGGGTGCTTGACTAAAAGCTGGGGTTTACGGGCCCCAAACTAGACTGCAAAGGTTCTTTTGGCATCTGCAAGACCAGCAGAGCAAAGTTAAATGTTTGATGTGGATTTTTTTTTGTGGGAAGATCACTAGCAGAACTAGTTCTGTTAGCAGGATTCCTGGGAATTGTACCCTTGAGTTCACCATGTTAAATGAAAGACACCTAATTACACTTTTGGCAAAGGCGCCATCTGAGTCAAAGGAGTTTTAACCAAATCTTAAAATGTTTTCTACAATGGTATAGTCTGTGGTATACCAGACATTTAATATGAAAATAAACCAAGAGTTATTCATTTTCAGAAAGCTTCTGAGGGCTTTAATCTCCAATGTAGGCTCTGGAACCAGTGAAAGTTTCTTCTGGAGAAGAAGCCTGGAGAAGAGGAGGCTGAGGGGAGACCCTATCACTCTCTACAAGTACCTGAAAGGAGGTTGTAGAGAGATGGGGACTGACCTCTTCTCCCTAGTGACAAGTGATAGGACGAGAGAAAATGGGTTCAAGTTAAGCCAGGGAAGGTTTAGGTTGGATATTAGGAAAAAAAATTCTCACTGAAAGGGTTATCCAGCATTGGAATAGGCTGCCCAGGGAGGTGGTGGATTCACCATCCCTGGAGGTGTTTAAAAAAGGGGTAGACATGGTACTTGGGGACATGGTTTAGAAGTGTTTTTTGTCAGGTTAGGTTAATGGTTGGACTTGATGATCTTAAAGGTCCCTTCCAACCTCAACAATTCTATGATTCTATGATTCTGTCAGCTGCCTGCTTTAAAAATGCATGTGTATGTGTGTAGACTAGGACACCTATGTCCTGCCATCTTTTGTGGTGGCAGTTCGTTTCTTTAAGAGCTTTCCATCCCAAGGAGGTACCAGACAATCTGCAATTTCCCAGGATGACCTGAGGGTTAAAAAAGCGTTGCAACTTTTCCTTAGCATAAAGAAATGCACGTGGCCATTCCCAACAAATTTCCCTTATTTAGAGAGACTAGCCCTCATTTTAGCTTAGTTTTAAAGCGCTTCCAAAATCTCCCACTGCTCAGGTGAAGTATTGCACCGTGCGTTTTAATGAGGCATTAGGAAGCGGCTAACTCATAGTATTTTTTTAATTTGTGGTGCCTTGGGCTGGTGTAGCTTGGCAGCCGGCGGTGTCCCACAGTGCGATGCCGGGAGCAGGTGACCTCGGGGAAAGGAGGGACCTGGGGGAAGCAGGCGGGAGGGAGGTGCTCCAGCAGCCGGGCAGGGATGCTGCAGCCGGGGAGCACTGCTCCTGTCTCCTCAGCGCTGCGCATTTCCCCCACCATGTTACACGGCTCATCCCGAGCAGCCATCCGTCAAAAGATGGGGGGGATACGCATACCTGAAATATTTATGGTGCCTGCACTTTGAGAATGAGACAGTTCGTTCACATCTGTGAACGGGCCACTTTTAAAACATCAAAATAAACCATCTGGCCGCGCAACTGTTTCTAATTACTTCCCTGCCTAGACTGTAAACTTTGGGGTTTGGCACCGGCCTCCCTCCCAGCGCGCTGCCCAAATCCCTCTCCCAGGCAGCTAATCAGAGCCACTGCAGCACGGGGGGAGCAGCCCTGGAGCTGGGCTTGTCCAGCTTGCAGCTCTCCGTGCACCCGACGGGTCTATCCGGCTGTCTGTCCGGCCGTCCCATCTGCCGGAGCTCTCCAGGTGCGGCATAGGGCGGCTTGCACCATGTACGCACAGGGGCTGCTGGGACTGGTGGTGCTGCTGCTGGTCACCTCGCTGCCGGCCAGTCACCCCGCGCCACCGGCTGTCCCCCCGGCCCTGAGGTAAGTGCGGCTCTGAAGCCTCCCCAGGGGTGGTGGCGACTGATTGATGAGATGTTGGGAGCGTGGAGGCTGGGGGTGTGGAGGGAGCGGTGGAGCAGTTGGCGAGCTCTTCTTCTGCCTGCTTAAAAGTGACACTGGGGGAAGCGCTCCGAGTCGCTGCGAACCGAAATAGGTGGCGTGCAAACTGCAGGGGTTATTCGCGAGGATGTATTTCGTGCCTGGGAGGCAGGCTTTTAAAGCAGTGAAGGGGGGAGAGCTGGAGAGTGATGGCACCCAAACCTCTAAATTCTGCTGCCTGAGTGGAGCAGGCGCCTAAACCGCAAACCCCCGGTGTGTTCCTGCTCTTCGGTGCGGCGGCACAGCGGGGCGCACTGCCCTTTGCTCTGCCCCTCCACCAGGGCCAGCAGCCGCCTGCTCCTTGGGCCAGCAGCTCCTCTGCTCCAGACCCTGCAAAATCTCGTGTCTGAGAAGTGCAAGGTACTAGTCACCTGAATCCTCAGTATTCCCCAGCACTGCAAACACCTATTTTTGGCTTGGCCAGTCCTTTGTTCTCTTTTCCAACAATCCAGCTCCCGATGAGGCAACGTGTGATTTTCCCTGTGCGTGTCCTCAAAGTCCTGATCTCTGTGTGCTCCCGTGCATGGTACAATTGCATGGCAGAGCTGCAAATCTTCATATTTAGCATCCGGATTCTGCTGACTTTACTAAAACCACAGCCACAAACTACACTATGGCATGGAAAGCAGTGATTACTTCAGTTTCCATTTCACACAAAAGCATGGATCCGATATATCTGACAACCAGAAGGATTACTTTGGCAAATGTATTTTATTAGAATCAACCGTAGGCTTGCTTTTTGGTATCATATATTCCTCTTATGCTACCTAGATGTTTGGATGTATATGTCTTTCTAAACCTTTTGGAATAATCCAAATCAAAGTGTTTCATGATAGATTCAAACTATACACGTATATGCATGTATACCAGATAAACGTATATACCAGATATGCATAATGAAAAAGAAGATGAGTCTAATGCAGTTAGCAAGGTAAGTAAAATACAATATAGGCATTCCCGCAGGTAGCAATGAGATTTCTGATGAAAGAGAAGAAAATTGGGTTGTTTTACAACCATAACTAAAGTGGTGGCATTAAAAACAATATTCTGGGTATCGGCTGAAGCCATGGCAGGAGGGTGGTTTCCCATGAGCCAAGCTCTCATCGGCTCTGAGCTGCAGCCCCTGGCTTTGACTGCAGCTTGCTCTGTTTGCTGTCCTCCACAGGAGCGGTTTGGGTAGTCCTTCTTCGTGCCGGCTGTCCCAGACCGAGTCGGAACTCAGGTGCAGTGTCCCAGGCGGGAGGCTGTGCAGTGACAGAGGCAGATGTGAGTGTGGAGTCTGCATCTGCCAAGTGACTGAGTCCGGCAAATACTACGGTCCGCTCTGCGAGTGCCACGACTGGGTGTGTGAGACCTACGACGGGAAGATCTGCGCAGGTAAGGAACCCCCTACGGTGACAGAAGCTTAGAAAGTTACAAGTATATATTATAATCAGACGTATGTTGGGAACACAGCACACTGATTTAGTAGAGTCAGGGTTACGTATGTGTCCCTGAACCATGACTCTAAGTGGGATTGTGGGCTCATCCAAGGATTTCACCAGATCAAAGGACACAGGTCAAAGGTACTGTCTCTGCCAGAAAATGGGACTTTGCCCAGAGCGAGCTTCATCTGCAGCAGAGGCAAAAGCAGGAGTTGCTTTGGGATGGAGGCTTTGCAAGCTGTGTTTTGACTCTTAATACAGGACACAATATTGCTTGCCTTTTTCATATAGTACTGCTGCATTTGAACTGCTTGCCTAGTGATGGCATGTGTTATCTACCAAGGCTTTAAACTATCTCTGAACAATCAATTTTGTCCTGTAATTTATTTTTTTTTTCTTCTCCTCCTGCTATGAGGAAGAAGGTTTGCTGTAATAGGTACCACACTGAGGGCATATAAATACAAACTCTGTTTTTATCTAAGTAATGATAATGCTTTCCGAATAGAGACTTATAACAATGCAATTGTATTGTGGTTTCAGAGATTTTCCCACTGACACTGTATTCTTTAATGTCAGATGAAATTACATACATTTCTGGGACAGAATTTAGTCCCTGCCAGTTGTTGGAACACGTCACTTGGTTTGCATCTAAACATTATCACTCTTTCATCTTTCCAGCTGTCTTTACTTAAGTTTCTGGGCTATTTCAGTCAGATTTTGGACTTTTTTTTTTTTTTAAGCAGCTTAGAATAGGATTTTAGAAAAAAGCAGGAAGAAGAAATGCCATCACATTCCTAAGGGGATTCAGCCTGAAGCTTGATGAAAGGGGCCAGAAGGGTACTTCATTTCTAGTATGCCTGCTTCAACAGCTTTACCAGATTCACACAAACGTGTCATCTTTTCAGGCCAAAAACTGCAATTAGGTCAATGGGAATGTTACAGGAATTCTCCTAGTAAGAGGACAATACAAATGCATTCCAGCAGTGGGTTTGGCAAATTTTGTAGGAAAAAAAGAGCAACTTATTTTAGCAACAATGTAGCTAAGAATAAGAAGTCCAATAATAACATGAAAAGATCAAGGATGGGATTATGAGAAAAATATTTGTATTTGGCACTTACAACTTCAGATTTTTGTGGAGAAACTGATTTATAGACTCTGCAGTTAGCGGAGTTACATCCAGTTACATAAGAAATACTAGGGGTCCGCTGATTGTTTCAGTGCTCTGCTGTCCTAAACGTGAATTTTCTTATTGGTGCTGTGATTTCAATATGTTTGCTGTTGTTGCTGGGGTAATTGTATAAAGTGAAACTGAAAGCTCCTTCAGTTTTAATATTCTGCTACAAACTCCACTGTTATGTTCCTGTTAATGTCAGGAGCAGTGGCTGCAAGTTTTGTCACTGCTTTGGTGGAAAGGGGTGCTGACAGGATAATCAAAACCAAGAGATTCCTAACAATGTTTAGTTTTTGTGTAGCACTTCATGCAGCAGTTCAAAGATGTGACTGTTAAGTGATTAAATGTTTTTCAAAAACCAATCTTTTATAGTTGTCACCTTTTGTAGCTGGAGTATTGAAGCCGCGTTACCACTGAGATGTCAAATAATTTGAATTCACTCTTCTGGAAAAAAACGTAGTAAAGAAATCAGTACAAAGGCATGGGGAGGGAAACAGCTGTGAAGGGCCCAGAGGTTTTGCTTGTTTGGTTTGTTTTTTTGACAACATTGCTGAAAGTCCAGCTGACTTTGTTGGAATCCAGGGCTGCCCAGCACTGCAGGAGACGGGACTGGGGACGCGGGGTCTGGATCCAGGCAGTGAAACTCCTCCTTTCGGGCTGTGCTTGCCACCCTCTTCATTTTCCCCCCACATTTTTAGTCACATATCTTTAAGTTGTATGTATATGGGAGGAGGTGTGCATAGAAAAGATGGTCAGATGTAGTATAACTGGCGGGAGATTGGTCCTTACGTTGTATGAATAACATCACCGTCGCCCCCAACCATTCAATGAACCACATCCTCTGATGTTTCTTAACATTACGCCACCAAGCTGATTTCCCATGTATGACATACTTCCCTTTCTTTCCATTTTTGAGCACATTTTTTGACTTGATGAAATTGTGTTTCCTCTAGGTGAACAGCCAAAGTGTCTTACTGCAGTTCTATTCCTGTTTCTTGCTTTGTTTTTCTTTTTCCTAGTTTTATTTTCATATTTGCTGTCCTATTTCTTTGTGAGTCTGTCCTGATGAGTACAACAACAATACCTGCTGACTGGTACCACATGCAGAACTTCTAAACACTAATTGCATATTCCTGTAGAAAGCCATGGTATTTGAGGTTAATGCTGTTTCAAATAAGTTACTTTTCAAGCTGCCAGTGTGATGCCTTTTTCAAGTGACTGATGTCTAATCACCAGCGATGTTCATATTCAGAGCTGGACAGGCAGAGTTGTTTGAGTCATGAATGCCAAAGATAACTGTTTTCCTGCCAGTCAGTTCAGACATACCTCCGCTTCCCTCTCCTGTCCCAGGCTGAACAAAATACTTAGTTACTCAATATGCAGTTTATTATGTTCAAGGCACTTTCTGGGTCAGATCTACCTTCTGGATAGTCTGGATAGTCAATGGGAAAGAGATTATGCCATGAGTAATGAAGAAGAGCAGATGCAAATGTCTCTGTCGTTTTACTCTCCCTTGAGACTTCTCTGCTGTATTTCCCTTCCATGATGTTTCCAGGTGCTTTAGAGGGAATTCTGGTCATTTTTTTGCCTTTTGTCCCACTGAGATTGATAAAGCAATAGGTGATCTCTCATGGAGTCAGAAACAAAGAAGAAGAGAGAAATGAAGTGCTGTAGTCTGAGTCACTGAGTCTCCTGTCCCCCTCAGTGGCCTTTTTATCTGCCTGTCATATCATAGGGTGTAGAGGAAAGAAGAGTAGAGTCCCAATACTGTCATTCAGTGTTCAGATGTTGGTGACATCTTTATTTTGTCATTTGCTGCTGGTCTTCAAGGAGATGAGCTAAGAGGAGGAAGGCTGAATCAAGCACTGAATCAAAACCCCAAAGGATTTACGCTTCACTCAGAGCAGGCAATATATTTGTTGCTGTTTATTTGCAAATAGTAGTTCTGACCTCAGACAGTTTCATATTGCCTCAGGCTTTCTTAGCATAAGTGGAGCCTGTGTTTTGTATAAAGGAAAGTGGAATGCAGCACTAATTCCTATCACATCGCTGCTTGATACCTATTTTTCTGTGGTTTTGCAGTATAGAGAATAATCAATTTAAGTGATTTTTTTTTTAGTTAATCTTTTTTACTGTGCCTGTGATTAATGAAGAGAGAAAAAGTAAACTAAGCATAGACTTCCACGGCCAACTGGAGTGAGAACACTCTAGATGTTTCTAGAGAATGGACCATGGAAATTGCCAGCTGGGACATGAGACAGTATGATCGCAGTGCTCATAGTTGTTGAGATCAAGGGGCAGATATGATTTGGTGACAGCATAGAGAGTGACATATGAAGAAGGTTCCTCTTTGTTCAGAGCTATATTCATTGTCTTTGTTTTTCCATAGTTATTAAGATTTTATAAACAAATTTTCTTCCAAACTGAAATACATTTTACACCTACCGAATAACAGTGGCACTGCATGATTTACCGCTGCCATAAGCAGTTGCTGGGGAACTTCTGTTGCCGCTGTTCAGTCCAGTGAAAGATTTTTCTGTTTCTTTCTCCAAAACTGTAGTTGCTCTAAGTGCTGTACCTATTTTAAGACTAGTTCAGCAATGTAATCGCAGTGTTAGTCGTAGGTTTTCACAGCCAGAAGTGTTATCATAGTTATGTGAAGGACAGGAAGATATCAGTGCCATTATTTTCCACTCTCTAAGGCTTTAAACTATGCAGAGAATACAAGTGAAAAATTAAATTGACAAGGAGTGGATGCAGAAATGCAAGATAAAGCTGAATTAAAGTATTGATGTAATAAGTACCTCCATGTGAGTTTATTGGATATATGGCCCTATATATCAGTTGGAGACAGTTAGGAAATTGAGATGGAATTTGAAGGACATTTTGAGTTGAGGACTGGTCTTTGCACAAAAGCGCGGTAGTGTTTTTAGGCAGAGCTATCTTAGCTGAGTTGGAAATGTTCTAACATCTGTACCTTTGTATTTGTACTGAAGGGAGGTCTGATACGCTGATGTTTCATTTAGCAGCATTTCTTGCTAAAAGTGTGAAGAAAAGCCAGTCTGTGACCTGCATTGATTGCCATTTGATCCGAAATGAAATTCAAAGCCCTGGATTCTGGGAACAGGTGTAAGCCTCTTCTCTGTCAGAGGCCATGTTTGTGAAGATTCAGCTGTGACACATGTGGTCATTGGAGACACAGCCTCCTAAAAAGACCAAGTTAAAAACAGGGCAGGAGGCTACTGATGAAAATGGAGGTTGCAGTTCTTCTCTGACCTGGTTTGCTTTAGTCTGGATTTCAGAACTTGGCTTAAGTGACATTTCCTCCTGGAGCAGGGGTTTGCAGGTGTGGCAATAGCATACATATTCATCTCAAAAGAGGTCCCCCACATTCTTTTAGAAATGAAATTGTGATAGCATAGACATAGCAGTCTCGTTGCCTTGCTAAGTGCATGAGGTCCCAGCAGACTTACAAAGCACAAGCCAAAGCCTGTACTATTGTCAGCTTTATGCTGTTGGTACCTGATGTAAGTAAACTCCAGCAGCCTTTGTTACATCTTCGATTGCTGTAGTTCCAAATGCAGCGTGTACGTTCATAGCAGTGGTGAGCAAGGAAGAGGAGGAACCTCAGAGAGAAGCACTGTGAGGGACATTACTGGAATGGAACCATTTTAAAACTCACTTATTAAAGGATTTGTAGCTAAATGCCTAGCCCTCATTTTAAGCACCTTTATCTGCAGATACTACTTGTGGAAAGTATGTGCTGGTTTATAAACTAAAAGTCAGCATGCTGGGCACGTGGAAGGAGAAACTTTTTGCAGCACCTAGCAGAACTGGAATGCAGCCCCTCAGACCATCACCAACAGCAAAGCAGGGGAGGGAGCAGCGTCTTCTTCACCTTTTGCCCTTCTTTAGACTGGGGTGACAAACTTACCCATTGTAGAGGAGAAGCAAACCTTCATGTAAGTTTTGACAACGTAAATAAATGTTTTGAAGTGGGTTTGAATTTTTATGCTATTTACGGGCTGATAATGAACTGAAGACTTTTTTTTATTTATTTGAAAGCATACCCTCTATGACAAAATGGCTTTCACAGACTGAGTCCTTTTATAAACATGTGTTTCATTATTAATATGGAAAAGGTATGAATGATAGAAAATAGATGGTGTACTTAACCTACAGAACAGTGTATTAACTGTCTTACCTGCTTCATCAGTGGATGGGTTTCAGTAAGTGTTCTTATGACAGCCTTTGTCAGACAAACTGACTGGCTTGGTAAGATTTTCTATGCTTATTTAAAGTTTTATTGTTGATAGCTGATCCTGTAAAGGGCTTCAAACCATCCATCACTTCTGCCACTGGACTGTAGCCCTTTCAGTATAGGTCTTCCCAGGTAGTTTGTCCTGACAAGGAGCTTGTCACTGATTTAAAAAGTTTTCATGAGCTTTTTTAGGAGGAAAGAACACATTGCTAGGGCTGTCCCAGGAAAAAGGGCAATTTGTGCCTAAAAAGTACTGATTCTTGACTTCCATGCAAGGAAAGACCCCAAAGTATATATGTGGTACTGGAATTTATCAGTGTTTTAACTGGAGTATATGTTCATGGAGGGAGGCCACGTTACTTTGTGGTGTACCACAGTTGTATTCCTAGAGTCACATTTCCTTTGGGGCTGGAATGACTATGAAGAACAAGGCAAAGGTGAAGGAGCTGGAATTTGAAGATTTTTATTTGAGTTTTTTTCTTTGAGGTTTTTTACTTTTCCCTAGAAAGAGAGGATTGTTTTGGCCTGAACCACTTGCAAGCCTTGCTCATAGCAATAATTCTAGATTGAATAGACACACAGCCAGACCCAGTGAGGTATGTTTTCCTCCACTCCTTTGTTCCAAGTCTGAGTCCATAATGAAAAAATGTTCTTCTTTTAAACAATATTTTTAAAGTCTATTTAAAAGCTTCCTTTTCAAGTGATGGACTGAGTCTTTGTTTGCGGATAGGGGTTTGTGAGTTGGTACATAGGGAGTGAGCCGGAACACAAACTCAAGCAGTTACATGATCAGATTCTCATATGAAGAATAAAGAGTCAAGAGAGTTTAATTGTCGTTGCACCTGTCCCCTTTCTTGAAAGAGCAATTACATTCCTAATGCTCCTAAGACCTGCTTCGCCCTTCTGCCTGTCCATCTGAGTAGCAGCAGTGATATAATCTGGGGCATTTTCTTGCCAGTGGCTTAAAGAGTGGCAGTCAGAGTCTTTGGAAGCATATCTGGGGCACTTTATGGGGAAGGTGACTGGGAGGGCCAACTTTGACACTAGCAGGGGTGAACTGACTAATAACTTTGTGATTTGGAAAACGTTACAGCCCAATGCTATTGCCTTGGCAGCAGCATGCAGCATGCTCCAGATGTTGCATTTGGAATACCTAGTCACAGTATTGTATTCCTGGGGTCAATAGTGGGGATGGGGAGAGGCATGAGCGGGCTGTGGGACAATCCTCCGGTGCCCCAAACAGACCGCCACAGTTCAACTTCCTCAGTCATGGTTTTTCCACTCCTCTGCTTGCAGCAGCTCCAGTTCAGCCTTTTAAACAGCGTGGTGTCAGTCATTTCAAATACCGGGGATGTTAGCTTTCACGATCCACAGTTAGAGGCTACTGAATGCAAAACCAGCTCTTTTAAAGTATTTTTCCTGGTTTGCATGTAATTTCCTATTTAATTAAAAAGATATATTAAAGTAAAGTAATTTAAATCTTGAAGTTGCGTGTCTGACAGTTAAGAAATGCTAAATCTGACTCTCTACCTCTAATGAAGAGTCCTGTGCACTTGCACCATGATACATCTTTTAATTTTGTATTCGTTATGGTTTTCTCCAGTGGACTTATGCTTCAGTGATGCAAGGGAAATGGTAGCTTCCTGACATTTGAAATGGTTTAGTTTACAAACTTAATAACATATTTAAAGCAAGATATAAATGTTAATAATTTACCTTAGTCCATTCATTTGTCTGAAATGTGGAGAACACAGTTTGTTGTCATGTAACACGTGTTTCTTCATGCCCTATTTCCTCACTCCAAGTGTTTTTAACTGTGTTTTGCAGAAAGGAACTGGAGATTTGCTAAACTCAATGGTGCAAGCTGATTGAGTCTCAGAAGCCAGAAGCCCCTCTTCTTAAGAAAACCCTCTTCCTCTCTCCTTCCTGAAACACCCAGACTCATTTCTTGTCTATCCTTTCTCCTTCAGAAATTGTTGGATACAAGTAGAGATGGCACATGGTTTGAGTGGCTTTTCAGCAGATGAAGGTACAGGCGTTTCTTTTAGAGGAGAATAATGAATGGCATTTGTCTGTGAACAAGAGGTAAACTTACATAATCCAGTCCATTTCTATGTCTGTATGTCCTGCTGAGTATGTGCTCTGAAAAAAAAAAAAAATCAGTTGAGGTGTTTTCTTTGTCTTTTCAGTTGTACACAGTTTTTGACTAGTCCTGGGAGCAATGCCTGTGACTTTTAAACTAGCAACAAATCTGGATGTCTAAAATACATTTCTGTGGTGAATAACCTGTTTTCCAAGGGCATAGTTCAGAAGCTGAAATTTAACCACTTTCCCTTTCTTTCTCACCACAGCCACATGATGATTGTCTGGTTTACTTTGGGGAATCTTTGAGACACTCAACTGTAATCTCTCTTTGCCTCTGAACGGGGTTTACTGCATTCTTAGGGGCAACAAACTGATGGTAAAATCAACTGGTAGTGTCATTCTGATACCAGCAGGATAGGTTCTCCCCTTCCAGGAAAGAATGCAAGCCCCACTTTGCATGGTGTGAACGTGTCCAGTATATGGCACTGGACTGTAATGAACACAGCATACAGGTCTGATATACACCTTTCTTCACAGTTCTTGCAACAAGTTACTAGAAGGTATTTATTTTTCTTCTCATATTGAAGATGGGAAGCGGAGGGTCAGAGATCAAAAATATGCCTCCTGATCATCTTAGACTCATGGTGAGACTCAGAAGAGAGCCCAAGTATCTGAGTCCTGCTCAGGGACTTGCAAACCACTAAGTCCCCATCAGGTGCAAGAATAAAATGTGATAGTATGAAAATTATCAGTTAAGGCTGTGTTTTGTTTTTTGTTTTTTTTATGTTTAGGTGCCAAAAATACTATTATATACAAAAATTAGCCATGTAGTCCTGTTCCAAAGAACTGTCTGTGCATTACATACTACTGAATTGTTGATTCCTATGTATCATTATCCAAGTGAAAGCAGCTTTGATTTATGAAAACATCCAGTGTATTTCCAGGTTAAAAGTGTTCCACCTATACATAAGGAAGTGAATTTTTAGCAGGTCAATCCCACGGAGAATTGGTCAGACAAACAGTTTGTTCATTCAGAATATTCTGAAATAAATTAATCAAGATAAAAGTAACCATTTTCAAAGCTATTCCAGAATGATAGACTTTTAAACTGAAATAAGGTTTTACGTTCATATCCTTTTAAGCTTGCCATGAAAAGATTATAAGGAAATGTTGACAACTGCAGGTACAGTGACTTGCCTGCTGGAGAACACTCCTCAAAATGGTGGTTTGTAAAGTCATGCTTTGAAGGATTACTGGAGAATTTCTGACCTCTCCCTTCAGGAACAGGGAAGAACTGAAATGGAGAAGGACAACCAGTGTCATCTTAGGATATTTGCAGAAAGTCCAAATTGTGCTGAACAGTGGCGATGCCGTGACAAAAAGCCATATAAGAACATGCTGCAGTGTGGTTCTCCTGAACACTTTTGCAGAATTGTGCCTTTTAATCACATGTGCCTTTACATGTAAAAAACCACTTATGCAGGCTCTCAGAACATACAGCACTTTTACTCTAGCTTTCTGCACTGACTTGGTTCTTTCTCAAGAAGTTTTTAAACTGGAAAGAATAGAGGCAATGAATTAATTGTACAACTGTAGACTGACTTGCAGTGATAAGGGTGAGACCTTCCTTCACAGAACCATAGAAGTCAGTATCGCAAATTTACTTAGCTTTTTGTCTGTTGCCTTTGTAGTCAGGTAAATTCTGCGGTAAGCAGATAACCAGTAAGAAATGTATTTAAAATCAGAAAATGTCCTTGAAAAACTTCATTAGATTACTGGTGTAGCACTGGTACTTCTTTTGAAAGATTTTTGTTTCATTCTCACTTTTGTTTCAAGCCACAGATAATCCTGATCACAAACACAGCAAGAGTCATGAAGCACAACTCCCAGTTTGTGCTTAGGAAGAGATCCAGGCGCCAGCTATCACTGACAGAAAATTGCCCATCGTCTCCAGAAAGGGCAGTTTCTCTAGATGAAAATTGAGAATGTAGGAGCAATTGCAATTGAATACTAGTCTCCATTTATGTAGGTTTGCCTACAGTCTGTTTGTGGAAATCTTTTATTTAAGGGAGAAGGCGCAAGTTTCATTTTTACCATTATCCTTTATGAAAAAAAAAATAAAATCAGTTTTAGCTGGCCTGGCTCTCATTTATCTTCTTAACCCTAGCTGATTCAGCCACTGCAGCTTGACCTAAGGCTGGCGTGCCCTGGAGAGCTCATGGAGCAACATCTTCCCTGCTTCCATTACTGAAAATCCACCTGAGAAATTCCCAGAAGGAGCCACTCTGAATAACCTATTCCTCCACCAACCCCAGATACAGTGAGCTTTTCTTCTCTTTCCCAAACATATTCCTTTCTCATTCCCAGGGCTTCAGAGCATCATCTTACAGGGAGAGGGACTGGTATATTTCCTACTGCCTTTTTTTCCCAAGACTACTTAATTAATTGAAGCACAGAGGCGAAATGTTAGAGCGTATCATTGGCACTGGCTGTAAACTGCTTTCCTTTGTATGTGGCCTCGTCTAAACAGAGGCTTAACTGTGGCATAAATTTGTGTAGCACAATGAAAAATAATTGTGCAAGGTCTTTTCAGGATTTATAATGATTAACTTCCTACTAGCTTTGTGTGTGTTATGCACAAATACAACAAAAAATTGATGGGAGATGGGGTCAGCAAGATTACCAAACCCCAGTCATGTACTTTGTTAGATTTAGGAGTGGATCCTGTCACTCATCTCTACCCTTCAGGTTAAAAAATGTTTTAATAAAAGCAAATGGTGTGGCTTTTTTTTTTTTTTTTTTAAATCCAAACAGAAGCCTATGTTTTCTGTTGACATAAGCCTAAGGAAATCAATACAGTCATGCCAACAGAGAATTGGTCTCACAACATTTCCTTCTTTTATTTGACCAGAATCTCCAGTTAATGGCAAACAAAAGTACAACAGCATCATACAGACCCTCTCATTTGCCTGCAAATGGTAATGGTAAAACAATAATAACAGCAATGAAAGCTCCAAAGTTTAGAATGCTTTTAAGCTTGACAACATTTAACCTGATTTTATGTTTTGTTTTTCCACTGTATTTTACTACTCTAAAGAGTTACATGTTACTCATTTGTAGTTTGACAGCACATTTACCAAAATATTTTTTCTCTAGACTGGCAGAGTTGGACTTAGCAGAAATGAGACTTTTGTGTGAAAACATTCTGATATATGAAAACCAATCTTTCAAAGAGTTAGTCTCTGCTGTATTATTTAAGGAATTGGTTACACTGACAGAACTATCCCAAGTTTTATTAAATGGTCTGCTGATTTGGAAAGTCACAATAAGATTAAGATTTTGTAATTGTGTGAGCAGTGTAAATAAGTGTCAATCCCCTCTCCCCTCACCGTCTTAATACTTTTATATACAAGTTCTGTGGGATTTTGTTTTGTAAATAAGAAAATTCCATTTTAAATGCAACTGTTAATTGCTTAAATGTATGTCTGCTACAGTCACATGCAGGTTATAAAAGATTTTATTTACAGATATTATCCAGAAAATATAGCATGATTTCTCCATAGGTGGTTTCATAGGTGGTTTTTGGATGAAGTTCTTGCAGGGTAATATCTTGGAGGCTATACCTAAATAATACCATGACCACAGACTTCATTTTATTTCATGGGTGCCTATCAAAGGAACTTATAGCTAGAGGTTTTTAGAATAACCTTACTCTGCCTGGGACATCATTTATCAAGCACTTTCAAAACAAGCGCATAGTTCCTCTGGCCCTTCATATGAGCTTCTAGTCCTCTGTCTTTCAGGGTTTCAGGTGTTGTCTTGGCTTTTCCTCCATCTTGTTCTGTGTGAGTAGTGGTTGCCAGCCCCACTCTGAACATTTTGGTTATCTCCAATTGCCAAATTATTTTTCCTAGTTTCAGTCCCTGTTCTCAGAGCCTGTTCTGCTCTTTGGGTGGTCTCTATCTGGCCCAATTTCTTGGCACTGCTCTTCACTGGTTTCATAATCCATTCCTCTGGCTCATCAGAGAAGAATTTCTGTGAGGACCTGGGTGGAAGTTAGAGCCACCTTGGCTCTCTTTACACTTCCTGGTGGCTCTTTCTCAAACTAATGACGTCTGCTCTCATACATGTGTCCCACGACTACATTTTCTTAGAAGAGGTGTGCCTTCAAGAGGAGCTGAACTGCTTTGGGTATTCACTGACCTTGTAGAAGTTAACCACAGTATGAAATTAAATACGGTTTCTTAGGTTATACTTTATTCATGCAGCTGTTGTTCAGTTGTAGAGGCTCCTGGTAGGATATGAATCTAAACCATGGAATCTTTAAAATAGGCATAAATCAGGTGTACACTGCTGTATCATAATTTCTCCCTGCTTTACCTCTTTCTCCTTCCTGGACTAGGTGGCACAGCACACTGAAATTATACAGTTTATTTTAGTTACTCTGAATTATCTGTGCATTGTTTTTCTTATTCCCAAGAGAGGAAATGTCTTTGACCATACTAAAAAAGCTTGTCTTAGGGAGATTGTGGAATGTCTGTCACTGGGGGGTTCAAGAACAGGTTGGACAAATATCTGTCAGGAAGGATCAACACATATTTGTTTGTGCCTCCGGGCACAGAAGAGGACCAGATGATCTCTTCCAGAGGTGTCTGAGGCTGATTTTCTTTGACGCTGCTATGCAACTGATTCTCATCCTGGTGTTCTGCCTTAGTGAGGAGGGTCTGTGGTAGTATAATCATAGTTTTTGTCATGCTATTGTGTTTCTAAATATAATAATTTATTGAAAGGGATACATAACCGTTGATTTTAATCTGTTAAGACTAAGAACTTTCATCCATTGATTTTAATCTGTTAAGACTAAGAACTTTCATCTTTTGCAGTATTTCTAATAATTTATAAAGTATGAGTGTCTGTTTCAAGTTTCTGAATGACCACATTTCTAAGTGACCGCTACCAAGTGTCTAAGCAGGAATGATTCTGGGAACAAGCTTGCTTGTTTAAAGTTTAGGCATCTTTTCAACAGAGAGGCATAAATTAATGCTTTCTAGACAAAAGTGGTAAATTGACTTCAGTAACAAGCTCAGAGTCATGGAACACATTTTTTTTTATCCAACCCTTGCAATTTGATGGAAAGTTAGCAGTGGAAGCATTAAACAGAAACATTTCTATTTTTTTATTTGTTTTGTTTAAACAAGTGGATTCTTAGTCAATCATTGACCTTATGGATAACTGGCAAAATGTACAAAAAAAAGCAAGGCAAAGTGAATGGTTGGCCTGCAGTTTGATGTAGGATAATAAAGACCATGACAAAAATGATATTCTAGAAGCTCCTTATCCTTGTTGGCACCATTTAACAGCAAATAACTCAATTCCCACTTAAACAGGAACCATATCTGTTCTGCATTTTTCACTGGAAGTAAATATGTAAAAATATTTTGTCAGATAATGAAAAAAGGGTAGCAAGTAATACTATGTTGCTCATAAACTTATACAAATAGGCCATTTTTTTAAGTGCTGCCATGGGGACATACATTCCCTATATTTTGTCAGTGCAATATTATACGCACCAGAAAGTGAATTATTCTTGGACAGTACTGAGCTGAACCCTGTGTTGGTAGCTGAAAACATTGTCTAGATTGATGACTAGTCAAAAGATGTTGCCATTGTAGGGCTGCAACACTTCAATCAACCTGATGTCTTTCATATCGATGGGAATCGGAGAGTTGCCCCTACTATTCTCTTCTTCAACTTAAAAACATGCAGCTATACACAGAGTAATGCTGTATACACAGCATACAGCACGGGTCTGTGTGAATATTTCTTCCTTCTTTCCCTCTGTTGGTCTTCCTGCTCATTGCCTGGGCACGCAGTCTTCATCATACATGTGGACTTCATCAAATGTGGACATTTGTAGGAAGGAAATGGGGGGTTGCACCCCCAGAGAAATCTTCCCCCATCTTCTTTTCTCCTACATCCAAGAAGTATGAACACATTGCTGCTTAGCTTTTCCTTCAGCCCAGTGTTCCCCACATCCCTTCAGATGAGCCCTTCATGGAGCTGTGTTTTGGTCTTGCTGATGTTGTGTCATTCAATTGTTTGTTGCTGCTGCAAAGCAATGATTTCAGAAACTGCTGTAAGGGAATATCTACATTTCTGGACTGTGGATTTTATAAAACCACATAACTCTGTGGTGGTTAAAATTTTTTGTTAGGTTAGCTTCAGAAGAAAAGACAGTACTTTTAGAGAGTGATGTTACTCCATCTGTACTATGCGACAGAATTGTCCCCTCGCAAGTGTAGTGACAGAGGCTGGTGTTGAAGAGTCCCATAGTGTCTTGGCATAATGGACATTCCCACCGCACACTGTTCTTCCCCTTTTGCTCTGTCTTTCCTTGCTATGTGAGTCACGTAAGTGGTTTTAAATGCCTTTCAGTGAGTCATATAGTATTGCTGATGGATAGTTCTGCTAATTCTGTCCCTACTTTAATGTCACTACACAGAGAGTCTCTTTGCTACCTAAAAACTAACATTTCATTTGGTCATCTACTTGACACCTTTATAATTAGTACTTGCTTTCCTTAAGTGCACTTTTTTTTTGTCATAACAATGTCAGAACCTCAAGCTTTTGTTTGTACTCTGAACTGTCAGTTTGAATTTTTAAATTCTTTTTCAAAAATGGATCAGACTGAGTTTTACATTGGCTGCATACCTCCTAACACCTTCTGGCAAGCATCAGAAGCCAAGAGTTCCACTCTGCCATGGCTTATTGCTTGGCTGAAAAAGAATCAAAATGCACATAGGAAATTTAATGTGCTGAAAGTGAGAAGAAGAAAAGGATTGAAGGTTGGAAACAAATGTAAAGGCTTCATATACAAGTGGCAGCTGGAATGTATGAGACTACATGCAGTACAAAGTGTTCCTCGGAACAGGAAAATGTAGGTCTGTTATAGCAGCCGCAGTTTTTAAACAGTGAATTAATTTTGTGATGGTAACATTCACAAAATTCCTAACCCAGTTGTTTCATTCAGCCTGCAAATGAAGGAGGCGAATGCCTGAAGACATTGTGCATGTGGTATAGAAAGGGGAGACTAAGCTGGCAGATGCCAAAAATCAGTAGGGAAATACTAACACCTTTCCAGGCAAACAGCTAGGCATGAAAATCCTGGTTTAGATACTTGAATAGGCAAGATATATTCCTGGAAAAAACGCGGGAGAGAGTCAAAAAAGATGATTGGTTTGACTGCTGTGCTGAAACATATTGTATTGGCATTACAAGATACGTTTTGGCATTAAAATGCAATGAGCAGGGAAATGAACATAGTTCAATGTCTTCATTGCTCCTCCCCCAAGTAATGGCTTCTTCCAAGGTAGTGTTTTAATGATAAAAGCACTTTCACACTCTTGGTGATGATAAATGTACTTAGAAATGCAAATGAAATAATAATATTATTTCCATCCCCACCCAAAATACTGGTATATGTAAAATAAACAGTTAAAAACAATACTTGCATCGTAGCTTTTAAAACTTGTAAGTTTGAAAAACTAAAACAGATGCTGTGCAAATGCAGTGGAGTGACTTGGTGAGCAGAGCATCACTGTCCAGACAGTAAGAGTCATGCTTCTGGTTTCTATAGAGACAAATCAATGCAAAGTCATATTGAATTTTTTGTTGTTTTGAGATGTAAACCTTAAAAACAAACATTCCTTGTATTGTAAATGGAGTATAGGCATCCATAATGCTTCTAAGTACCATCTGATCTGCTGTTCTTGTATGCAGTTTTTCTGTTGGTATAGCATGTATATTGGACAAGGGTGCACTTTGACATACCTGGCTTTCAAACAGTTCCAGAGCTAATATAACAAGATTAGGTCTGTCGGGAGTTACTTGGTCTATAAATGCGTCTTGAAACCACTTTTTTTCTTTGCAAGATGTCCTAGTGTTGTATTCAAATTTCAGTTCATCTTTTCTGCTACTTTCCAAACACCTAATGCTAGGATGTTCTACAGAAGGCTCTCTGAAGATAGTGTATTACATACCATTAGCGTTAGTACAACTCTTAATTTCTGTGTTTTCTCCTAAATATATTTCCACCTGTGTTTTAACATGGCTAGGAAATTTGATCACTTTTGCTGTTTTGCAAAGAGCCTAAGAACACTGATTTCCCAGGGAATGAAAAGTGATATGGAACTGTGCAGTCTGCTGAATAGACTTGTGGGCTTCTCTCTGTAAATGTTTAAGCTGGTATTGTCATGGACTTTCAAAACATATTTTTTGGTTCCTGAGAAATGAGACGTGGTCCTCAGAATCCCATAAAGAATTGTGCAGTTGGTAAATGAACAGGGAATTGACAGAAACATTGGTGTTGAAACAAATACTCCTGAGGATGCCTAGAGGCAACTGTTCATCCTAGAGGATGAGCAGGAGGATTTCATCAGAGGAGGAAAGAGGATTTCATCCTAGACGATGAAATGAGGAAGAAGTAAATAGGCATAGATACAGCTGTTAATAACTATTACAAACAACAGTCGTTTTGCTTCATTACTTTGCCTGCCTACAAAACTTCAATTACTTTGCCTGCAGTGTTTGTAATGGTTGTAGTGGAATTAGAACATGCAAAAGGGATTTAGGTACAAGTAACAGAGTGTAAACTGGCATTTGTTTTTCAAGCAGCAGAAATGATATGGTTAGGAAAATTATACTTAAGGAATATTAATATCAGCTGTGCTAAGACAGCATTTTCAGCCTGTTCTTACCACTGCTATTGACAGTAGCTGTCTTTGTGTCACAATTTTGATTATGTTGCACGCTCAACATTACAGGCAGACTTACCTTCTTGATCAAAAGATCAATTTCAGTGCTCCTTTCTGAAATTCAGCTGTATTGCCCACCAGGAATCCATCACATGTCAGAATCAATCAGTGATTTTTTTCGCTTTTGTGAAAAGTGTTAGTTCTCACAGTCAAGCAGAAATTTTGACAGGAAAAAACAGAACACGTGGGTTAAAAATCCCTGTGAAGCATACCCCTTTTTCTATATACCCCTTGTTATAAACATATGATAATATGTTTTGCCATTGCAAAGTGAGACTTGTCCAGTCTCAGAGCTCTGACTATTTACCATCTTTTTCATCAGCGCTGGTTAAATCGTGAATACAGAAAGACTGGACTAGTTTGTAGCCAGTCTCTTAGAATAGCATCAGAGAACGATTTAGGTTGGAAGGGACTTGCGGAGGTCGGCTGGTCCAGCCTCCTGCTGAAGGAGAGACAGCTTTGGAGTGAGATCAGTTGCTCAGGGTCATCACAGACATGAAGTCAAAACATGTCTATCTGACAGGATAAAAAAAAAATTGAAAGAAGTACAGATGAACTTCTGCTGAAATAATGCTTAATTCATCTGACTCATTTGACAAAAATTAGAAACAGTTAAAAATAATTTTTGACATGAGGAGAGAGAGGCTATGAAACTAAACCAATGTATTTTGCCATTTTCTTTATTAAAAGTATAATACTTTTATCCTGAGAGCTGTTTTTTAAAGCTCTGTAGTTTAAATCAGAAAAAAAAAACAATCCATGAGACAGACACAGAGGCAGAAAAGAAAAACTTTGTCTTGGATTGTCTTTTAAGGAAGGGCTGTAATTAGGCTAGTTCTGCCTACCTCGTTAGCACTCATTCAGTCCATCTGCCGAGGTTACTTTGTTTCTCATGTTTCTCTGATTTCTTAAGCCATTAGCAGACTTGGCTTTTTCTGTTGAATATATGCTAACCAGTTGGGTTGATTATTCCTGAGTTTCTCCATTAAATGTGTGGTGAACTGTTGGGCATTTCCTGTTGGAAGATAAGTGGAAGGTGGTACATGATACATGCCAGAAAACAGAAGGATATACTTGCTTAGTCCTGCAATTAAGCATTTTTGAAGTTACAAGACCTTAATAGTTCATACCCTGAAGGAATGAATATGAAAACTTCATAATTCCATGTGAAAAAAAGAGAAATTTTGCTTTTATTGCTGAGGTTCAAGCGAAACTCTGTTAACGTAGGATGCAGTCATAAAACTACTATCTGTGTCTCAGACTTCATGCCTAGTAAGGGGCCATTAAAAATCAAAAGCAGTGACATGGTTTGTCCTGGCTATATCAAGTTGCACTGTCACTGGTCACTGAAGGCTTAATGACTGCAAGACTCACAATTTCTGGAAGCTTCAGCTGAAGGTCTTTTTCTAGCACTTGATTACAGCCTTGCAAAGCCAGCAGCTTGGACACTGCTTAAACACTGGATTAAGAATTAGAAGGTCTTGTTGCCCTGGCTCAATTTGACAGGTTAACTTAAACTCCCTGAGTCTCATCCTCCCTTCTATAAATGGGACATAATGTTTACCATCCTTCCTTAAAAGACTGTTTTAGATGGTGGTTGAAGACTTCCATGGAGTTGCTTGGTGTTAAAAATACCTAGTATATTTCTACCAAATAGTCAGTCTGGTCTTGTCTGTTAAGCCTGACATCAAGAATAAGTCTACCAGAAAAAAGTTAAATGAAAAAACCCACCTACGTGACCCTTTGCTCTGTTCATCCATCACCAGGGAAGTAAACAGTTTGTCTATGATTGCCTGTCTCACTTATCTATTACAGTCTATTTGTTCTTCCTACCCTGTAATTACTCCATTGGATCTGCTGAAATATCCTCTGATTCACATTCAAACTATTTTCAGAAAGACCCTTTAATTCTGGCGTGATATTTCATTGCTCAGTAAATATGAAGAGGTGCTCAAGATTTGCTTTATTACAAAGTTCTGGGTAGCACTGTGAACTTACTGCTGTGTGAGGTTCCAGTTTGGCAGCAACTAAAAACTGATTTCCTGCATAATCCAATTGTCAAGAGATGAAGGCAGCAACAGTAGGAGGCACCAACTTGCCTCTCCCCAGTACTGGGAAACTGAGTCAAGGCAGTCCCCCTTCAATGGGATACCCTCACCTCTCCTGACATTGTCTCTTTATCATGAGTTCCAGTTCGATTATTAACTTCAAAGAAACCCAACATTTAAACTTTTTAAATTCCGTGTTTCTATAGTTTAGATCATTTTACACCTTGTCCTTGTGCCTTAAGTGTGAGGAAGGGAGACATAGCTGGCTGCTCCAGGTAGGCCAGATGTTAAGACCACAAATAAACTTCCCCTGCAAGGAAGTTAACGGAGGTGACCCAAAAGGATGGCTGATTGCCTGGCTGTATCACACACTCTGAAGTGAAAGTGGTGAGCACGTGAATGCAGGCCACCTTGGGGTATGGAGCAACTGTACCCACTCTACGGAGAAGTGTATTGCTTGTGTATGCCTGTGGTTTCCTGGGTGTATGTCTGAGTTGTTTGTGGAAACGCACAGTTTTAATCCCCATCCCCAAATGGCAGGTGATAAACGAGGAGACTCACAGGTTTGCTGGATGTTGGAAAGTGTGTAGCACCTACTGGATGGTTTAGGAGGACAGTGGTAGTTTCAGGGCCTAAGTAAGCTGAACCAAGGAGTCTCTGCTGCCAGAAGAAATACAGATGAGTTTCCATATCTGTACCAAGAGCTGGAGAGACAGTGTCTAGGCTCTGCACAAGAAGACAAGAGCACACCACATCCAGATTTTTGGCCTAATACGCTATTCTAGTAAACATTTGAGAAACCAGCAAGTCTTGGGATACCCCATGCTTGTTGTCCTGCTAAGAAGCAAGGACTTGTGTTACACTTTCTACACATACAGGAATGATCCAGTTCAAAGCGGAACAAGATCTCAGTGTAAGATTTTGGGTTCATTTTTTAGTTCTAAGCCATATATTTCCATTGGGAAGCTAATGGCTTAATCGCTTTCCTTTTTTCTACTTGCCTTTACCTTTTTATTCTTTCTCTAGTATTTCTGGGATATAGCGCTAACCTTGCTTTAGCATTATTGGATGTATGCTATAATTTACTACTAGAACTGACAGGTTGCTCCCGGGGATTTCTGTGTACAGGGTTTTGATTTAAAAATAGCATACTGAAAGGTTATAGGAAAAAAAGTACAACAAAACCCTTGCCAAGCCAAGTAATTACTTTGAGGACCATCTCTTATCTTTACCCTGATGTTCCTTCAGGAAAAGATTTTAAAAAATGTTGACTGTACATATGAATCAGTTGAGTAGCACAATGGTACAATTTCCTCAACTTTGATGAGGAAAGTAAAAATTCTCAGAAATCCATGTTGCTTTTAATAACAAAAAAAAAAAGAAACAAAAAATACTTACTGATATTAACTTTAGAAGAAGCAGCATTTTGAGAAAGTCAACAATATGCTTTACAAAATTATCACTACAGGCCCTTGAATGAAGGGTAATGCAGGTGTGAGTTGCTTATAGCACTTTTGGAAAACGTGTCGGACTGAAAAGTACGAATAAACATTAACAACTTTTTAAAGGACTACAACAGCATTTAAAACTGTTAGGAGAAAGTTGGGTTTTAAGTTCCTTTAAGTAACATATTTTCCTTGGATGCTGCTTTGTTTTAATAAGCACTGACACTTAAGGAGCATTTTATTGTCTTCCCTGCTGTCAGCCTATTCTCATAAAACATGCTTAAATTAAAATTCTGACTCTTGCCAGTTGCAACTCACTTTGTTTTCTTAGAAAAAGGTATTGTCCATCTTATTTGGGACCTGTTGCCTTACTTGTTTGAAAGCTGCCCTTTTTACCGTGAACATGCTTTGCGTTATTATGGCTGGGATAATGCAAGGAGTTGCATATTATGCCTATTTCACTGGATTACTCAAAGACCACTAAAAACTTAGACTTTAACTTTGCAAGGGTTGGCTTTTTTTTTTTTTTTTTTTTTGGTAAAGTTACATTTCCAATTCCTTTTAGCTTATTGATTAATGGCTTTTAATGCTGATTAAGACCAGGTTGCTTATATTGGTTAAAGCTTTCTTCCATTTATCCCCTTGGCTGTTTCTGTAATCTGAAGTGAAATGTAGTCCTGTTTAGAAAAGTTGCTCTAAAATAATATTATCTACTAACTACTTTTTAGTCAGTATTAGATACCAATAAAAATGAATGGAAAAAAGGGAAATTGGTCAACAGTATAATTAAAACAGATGTAGTGTACAATGTTATTAATATTAAAAAATCAAATACAAAATGCTTGGCAAGTACGAGACAAATAAGTTCAAGGGTCAAATAATACCTTGGGAATGAAAGGAATTTTAAGAGTCTTCACTGCTATCTATTTCCTTTTTCCCTCATCCACTTCTTTCCCCTTAATTAAAAGATATTACTTCTTACAGAATTTAGTCAGGAGAGTCAAAGATGAAACATAAATCCTGAAATACTTATTGCTTGCAAGCTTAAACAGCTTTGACGTTTTAAATTGCTTCTTAACACTAAATCAAAATACCTGAAGGAAAAAAATAAAGCAGGTAAATAGTACACAAGACTACAAATTTAGGCAGTTTAATTTGTAAGTTTTTGTGTGTTTTTTTAATATCTAATAACAGTCACTATTCAATTTGTTTTATCATAGTGACCTGATGATTTAAAAAGGCATTGGGCATCGATTACAATTTACAAGACACAGACACTAGCAGGATGGTCAATAAAGATATTTGTTAACATTAGTATTAATAGATAAGCAGGGAAGCAACAAATAGAACCGTAGAAATTCATAATTCAAAAATAATGGGCAGTAAAGAAGAGGATGGGTAGAAGGAGCAAGAATGAGGCACATGGTGGGGGATAAAGACTGATTTCCTGGAGAAACTCCAAATTTTTTAAATGCTCAAGATATGACTTGTTTATGTTAAAGTATGTTCACACCTTTTTAAAAAAAACTTTCCCATGTAGATGAGAGATGACCACAGTTGAATACTGGAAAATAAGTACACGTTTCTTAGTCAAGACAGTTTCACACAGCTCAAAAATTACCTGCCTTTGAGGAACTGAGAGGGATTTCTTCTTCAGAGGAGCACCACTTTTATGGTTTTAATTGGCTCCAGTCATAGACCCAGGACTGAGCTGGCATTGAAGGCAGCATCTGGAAATGAGTACGGAGCTGCCTGGGACACGAGTTCACAATTCCACATTTTTCCTGCACTGCTTTGTCTACCCTTAGCTAGATTTATTATTTGCAGTTGCTATCCTTGCCTTTTCAGTCTTGTGGCTGGAATACCTAACATTCCCGCTTCCTTACCTCTGCGTTAAATGAGGCATCCTTCTGTCTGCAGTCAGGCTCAAAGGACGGCATCACAAGGCGTCGCAACTGAAATAAACTGCCTGTGGAAATGATTTATTTTATTTTTCAGCTTCTTTAGCAAAGGTATGTTTTGGGGCATAGTGGCAGAATTTTGCCAGTCCAGAACCATGAGTTCAAGGCATCAGCATGGGTGTGCCCTACACACGCTAGCTCGATAGGTTGTTCTGGCACAGGTGAACTGACTCTTCAGTCTAGAATAAGTCCTTGGGCTCAGTGCATGGACAACTACATCTGGCCTCTGCAGTTCAGGCTTAATAGTCTCCTCTATAAATCTGTGACTCTACTAAACGTACTCCTTTTACAAGGGAAAAGCAACTTTACAGTGTCGACCTGGAGGCAGCCAGGGTTCTTTATGCTTTATTTGCTGTCACGGGATGCCTAAATTTTTTGAGTCAATATTAGGGTGATAATCAGGGCATGTAACACTAGAGCAGTGATATGTCTAACTGACACCACTGATGCTTATGTGATCCATCTTCTGCTAATGAATCTGACCTTTGATGATTAGATGAAATAGGTCCAAGGGGCCAGGAAAGCTCAATAATATTAAAAGAAGTGGAAAAAGGACCAGAATTTTATTTACATCATTAAATTTGTAATATTGACTTGGGGTAGGGAGGAGGGAATGTCCAGCTTTTACCTCTCAGACTTCTCTTTTCAGAGATATACGTAGAATAAAGACTGTATCTCTCAAGGCTGTCATGGAAAGTGGCCAATGTGGATGTTACTTTAATTAACTCATAAAAAGATCCCTGAAAAAATAGTATTTAACAACAATTATTGTTGTAACAAGAAGATATGATTGCATCTCACTGATGTGCTGTCTAGGGATTCTTTGAGAAAGTTACTGGCTGTATGAGCAGAGAGCAAAATACTGGTTGAAATTGGCACTGACCATTCACAGTAGACAGTCTGTGTGTATCTAGAAAGGTTTCACACTGGAAATCAATTATGAATACAGTGAACTACTGAATATGAAAATTGGAAGTGAATATAACACTGAATAAAATGAACAAAAATTAGCTTTAAATTGAATGTCTGAAATGAGAATAATAATACTGAGGTAGTAGAATTCATTATTTATGAACAAGCTTATTATTTATTCCCTCGTGGTTTTGTCATGCACTTTAATTAGTTTGACAAGGGGAATAGTTAAACTTTGAAATTTTTGAGATACTGTTTAGTTACGTTCAGTAGCAAACAGTGAAAAAACAAGCAATCTGACAGATTATAGAAGGATTTAAATAAATTAAATGGATGGGTTAATAGATGGCAAATGCTATTCAATCCACTTAAATGTGAAAGAATATGTAAGAATACAGAGTAAAATATGGTGGTGTCTGTTTGTGGGAAGCTTGTTTCAGAGCACAGGCCAGGAGGGAGAATACAAGTGATGTACTATAGAAACAAATCATTAGGTCATAAATGGAGTTAATGGGAGCGGTGGAAAGAGGGGCAGTAGAAAACACTGCCTGGGGAGATATTTGCTGCTGTGGTAGAAAGCCATCGCTTCCCTTCCCGACCAAGAGAGGGACGGCTGGTGGGCCAGCCGCATGGAGGGAATTTACAGACTGCCATGAAGGTTCACTGTATCATCATCATCTCGCTTTCTCCCATGTTTCAGCTCGGGCTTTAATGATCCTGGTCCTCTGCAATAGGAAAAGCAGGTGTATTGTAAAGGTCACAACCTGTGGTATTTTCACCAATAGGTGATGTTACAGCCTTGCCTCAGTGCGAATTTGGGACTTCTGATTGAGGAGGTGAGAAGGAAATTAAATCCTACTTGTGCAAATTGGAATTACTTGCTGGGTCCAGGCAGTGCTCACGGTTCCTAGGAAAAAAAAAGTCAATAGCATTGGCTTTAAAACAGTGGCAAAAGCATTTTGCTTGAGGAAAATATGTACTGGTTATTTAGGGAATGAGAGTTTGTTAGTGCTTAGCAGACCCGTGTCTCCTTTGGCAAGTAGACTTACAAGAAAACACTATATCAGGTAAAGTGTTTCTGTGGCAATGCTCAGGCCTTTTGTCAGCATTTTTCAAGTGAGGATTGTGAGGTGCGGTGCCGGGCAGTACAGGGCAAATGCTTTTGCTTCCAAGCACCGAGAGGAAACTGACCCTTCTGAACTACGGCGAGGCATGAAAAGGCGAGAGGTGACAAGGTGGTGACTGTGGGAGGCTTTTTGTAGGATTGTCCCTATATCATTCCAGCTGGGAAGTAGCTTTGGACTGCCTTTTGAGGGAGTTCAAACAAGACCTTTGATGCTGATGCGAGGAGAGAAGCCACAGAAGGAAAGCTAAAAGCTGCTGATGCAAAAGAATAACTGTTTAAACAGTAGATGTGAATAGTTGCCCAGATAACGGTTTAACCAGGTGGTTACTGGGCTGTTGGGCTTCAGACCTGAACAAAGTCTGATCCGTGGGATTGAAGGGGTGATTATTATACTCAAGTGGATGCAATAACTGGAAAAAAAACCAGCTCCTATTTAACTGGACTTCTTTTTCTTGTTGTGAGTAGTATTTCCAGTGCAGTTGGATGAGGAATGAATTTTGCTTAAAGGCCTGTCAAGAGCTCTGAGATGTTAATCTTTCCCCCCCCACACCTTTTTAAGCCTGAGCTTGCCAATAGTCCTCTGCCTGATGTAGGCAGAAGAAAGGATGCGTCATGGAGCACGGAGAGAAGAAGGACCCCTAGGTCCTCTGGAGGTGATTGCACTATTCACAGTTCTGCAGGCTTATTGGATTTGCACAAAATTTCTCACGACAGGTATTGTTGGAATACTGTTATCTGGGACATCTTTGTATGGGTGGTGGAACATGAAAAACCTTTTAAGTTACTGAAGGAGAGAAGATATGTCTTCATGCTGTCTCTAAATGCACAATTTAGAATCCCTCTTAGTCAAACAAGTTGATGATATCAGTAGATGCAAAATTAGGGAGGTCACAAGTTAAACAAGAAACAAGGTTTTCACAAAGTTATGTTTTTGGCTGCTGTATATATTTTTATATTTACCAGGTATGCACTTTGCACCACTGGCCTTCCAGTAGATCTTTGTGTTATTTTGAATTATACAACATGTAAAAATGGATATGTAAATAAGCTTTTCACATAAGCTGGGAAGACAAACTATGCTAGTTGATGCTGTCATAGCAGAACAACATCAGTGAAACTGTGAATGAACTAGGGACACCATTTAAAAGAACAGGTGAGGACTTGTGACTTTCTTCAAGGTGCTCACAGGCATTCTACTAATGAATATACAGGATATACTCAGTGCTTTCAATGCAACTCATGAACTTATTGATTCAGTTATTGACCCACTGGTGAATGATGGTAATAGGACTGCTTTTGCAGCAAGCTTGCAGCGAATGGTAAGCACGCCTTCTCATGATAATGAGCCATCAACAAACTGCAATGAAAACCAAGCAGTAGAAAGAAGGATGGGCAGAACTTCAGCTGAGAACAGCGTCCATAGGCTGAGCACAGGGCATGATAGTTCCTCAGCAGCAACTGGAGCAACTGTTTCTGGAACATCAGAAGCCTCAAGTCAGACAATGGTCCCAAGAGAGGACGCAGCTCTCCAGGTCTGGGGGTACAGGGGTCACCCGGAGCCTCTCACTGAGGCAGGGGCTGGAGGAGAAGGTGTCCTTGGATGAGGGTGGAAGGTCTGTGTCACCAAGTAAAGGAGCTAGAGGTGGAGGTCAGCAGACTGCACAGCATCAGAGATGACCAAAAGGAGATTGGCTAGATCTTCTCCAAGACCACGTGGCTAAAGGCGTCTGAGTGCCCAGCTGTACTGAAGGAGGGGCAGAGCCTGTATTATTCAGGCTGGGAAATGATGACAAAGGCTGGAAGCTTGTGCCTTCTGGTACCCACAGAAGAGGGTCAGTGCCCTGGTCAGTGTGCTGGTAGGAGATGAGAGGCTGGGATCTATGTTCAATGTAGAATCAGAGCTGGCTGATCATAAGTCACACAGCAGCACCAGGAGGAAGCAGTAAGGGATTGCTGCAGTGGGGAATGGAGGCCTCAGTCTGGTGTACTCATCAGCTGCCTAGAGTTGTTTGTTGCTGGCCAGGGACATAGACCTGAGAGGTGGAGGAACTGCTGAGCCTGGTCCAGCCCTCAGACTATTAACCCTGCTGCTCTTCCCTGTGATACAGACAGGGGAGACCTGAAGCACGTGAAGTGTGACTACATGGCTCTGGGGGTGAGGGTCAAGACCTTGGGAGCCCGGGTGGTTTTCATCTTGATCTTACTGGTGGAGAAGGAAGGACTTTTACTTTTAAACAAAGGTCTCAATTAATTTTAAAGACATACTCAGTTATTCCTCTAGTTTTCATGAATCTCTTTAGAAATGAAATAAGTAAAATGCCTGAAAGTGCTTTTGAAAACAAAACACTCCATTGAAAGTGTTTAAATTTTGAAATAGCATTAGTCTTAGTAATATTCTGGTTTAGGTCTCCAAAATGTGTGGAAATAACTTTCAGTAGTCCTTTTCTTTGTTTTGATTTGAACCATAACCTTCAATGTTTGGGAATATTTCTGTAACTGGTAGATCCCTTGTAAATGGAATAAATTTCAGTAAGTTTTAAAAATCTTTTAAACTTAAGTTTAATGTGCACATCTCATATGCAAAGGTACTGCACTCCTTATAAGAGCAAAGTCCTGGTTTGTGAACTTTGAAAACCCATACTTCTTTTCCTTTCAGTGATAAGAGAGATTTTTATTCACGTAGGCCTTTTGAGTTTATGCCAAAGTTTAGGTTATAAATTTTTGTATGATCATTGGGGATCCAAATTAATGTTTATATTTACTTTAACTCATTTCTGTTGTACTTGCTACCATTCAAGTTTTGTCTCTTTTCCCATGGAAAACAGGAACAAGTTGAAATATTAGAGAAAGAAAGACCTCATAATTGGTGTCTGGTAATTAGAGACATAGGAACTCAAGCTAGGCTCTAGGCTGTCTTAGCATTATTAGTTATATTTTGTCAACAAAAGATATTCAGCATGTACTGCTGCGGAGAGCAGTGAAAGGATCACATCAATGACAATTAGAAGTTTTAATTTTTTAATGCCTCTGCTATTTCAGTGCAGAGAAAAAGAAGAATGAAAATTAAGGGCAGTACCCATAATTTTGCTCCATTGGGATGGCTGTAGGAGGGTGTCTTGCAATTTTGTCAAAGAAACAATTCCCATTGATATCACTAAACACTGTGGTTTTGTAAAGACTCTAAAGTCATACTCTGTCAGCAGCCTCTTAACTACTTTTCTACTCAATATGCAAATGTGATGCAGAGTTCATTCAAACATCCTGGTACTCTACAGAAACACTGGTGAACTTGGTTTAGTTATTTTTATGACTCACCTCAGAAATCTTTATTAAAATGTTGCAGAAATGGATTTATGTTTCAGTTACTTGGTACAGGGTGGCAGTAGTTACAATGTATTAGAGATACATTTATCAATTAGTTGTTTGGTAAATGTCTTTCTCCTGTGACTATTCTAAACTTCCTTGACAACAATTGGTGAAAGCATGGTCTGAAATGAACATTTTTGCCTAAATTAAGGTTTAGTCATTAATTTTACACTGTAGTTATCTCTGGTAGGATTCCTGTGCTGAGCTCTGGGTGCACTTGTGTAGCAGAAACATCTGGTTATTTGGCAGATTCTGCAGACAAATGTGTTGCCAGCTTCAGAGCTGTCTCCTCATTTGCCTCATGATTTGGCTTTTCTTGGCAGATTGCCTCAAATTCCTTAATGTCATTTTTTTCTGATTTTATTTTAATGATAAAGGCAATAATTAAAAGGCTTTAAGTTCATTAGTCAATCTTTATATGCTGGAAATTCTGCTTGGAATATCACTGAAAAAGCACAGGTGACAGGAAAGAAAAGTTTGGAGGTAGTATTGTTCACTTAAATTAAAAACGAAAATAGTCTCCTTGTGTTTTCATGTAGCAGAGAAAATAGCTGAAAATGCCAGTCAGGACAATGATGGCTGCTGTCCAAACACAAATAACCATGATACTTATTGCCACAGGGAGCATTATGTTCTGGCAGTATTTGCACAGGATACATCTCAGCATACCCTATGTAAATTTTTGCAATTGCAGTTACCAAGGCCCATGAGAAAGCCTCAGCATATCTGCCAGTGTTTCTCATGACATCCTATATTAGGATAAAATAGCTTTTCAGGAAAAATAGATGACTGGATGTGGGGAAGTCCTGATAGTGATACTTTGTATAAGGCTGATCAAGAACAAATATGATGATAGTATCATAGAATCATAAAAGGGTTAGAGTTGGAAGGGACATTAAAGATCATCTAGTTCCAACCCCCCTGCCATGGGCAGGGACACCTCCCACTAGACCAGGTTGCTCAAAGCCCCATCCAGCCTGGCCTTGAACACCTGCAAGGATGGGACATCCACATATACATATACGTATACATATACATATACACAATGCCTGTAAAATATACCAAGCTCTGTCAATAATATCATCTGCTCTGTGCACACTGGCAAGGAATAATGGATATGTTTGTGCATTTTCAACATTGCAGACCATTATAATTTGCTAATGTTTTCCAACCAACTCCCCCATCAACAGATCATTTACCTGTTGATGGGATGCTCTAAGTAACTTTGTTCTGGGCACCTATACTGTTCTGTTATGTGGTTGCTCTTGGAAAAACGCTGGGAGTTGGGTGCCTTATACCCATATTTGCTTTTACAAATTAGGTGTGTTTATAGTGAGAGACGATTATGGCATTTTAGGTTGTGCTTACTTTCATACTTTTTTATTATTATGATTTCTATAGTGAGTTTTTTCTTTCCCTAGACATTAGATGAGTAACATAATCCTGTTAGATATTTAAATTTTGATCTCTTTTGTCTCATTCATATAAATGCTCTTAGGGAGGGTTATTTGCTTCACATTAGTTTGCTAGAATAAATTTGACTAGCCTCAGAGGCAATGTTAATCTCTTTTGATGCAAATTCTGCTTTATATGCCAAGACCAGGCGGCAAGGCTAAGGTATTAATGGGATCATAAGGTTATTAGGCAGTTTCTTCAGGATGTAATTCTTTAGCCTGTTTTATTACAACTGGACCATTCATCTGGTTACATCCGCTGAATGTCGTTCTCCATGATTCCACCTGTTACTTCTCTCTAATTTTGCTGTATAGTGCATGCAGAGATCATACGTGTATCAGTGCTGTGTGGAGCACAGGCTGCCTGCCTGGTTCATCTGAGATCCCCAAATCATGGTTTGCCTGTGGATAAAACTGTTGAATAGCAGACAATTTCTAAACTGCAGTAACTGAAGATCATAAAATCACAGAATGGTTTAGGTTGGAAGGGACCTTGAAGATCATTGAGTTTCAACCCTTCTGCCATAGGCAGGGACAACTCCCACTGGACCAGGTTGCTCAAAGCCCCATCCAACCTGACCTTGAGCACCTCCAGGGATGGAGCTTCCACAACTTCTCTGGGGAACCAGTTCCAGTGCATTACCACCCTCATGGTGAAAAATTTCTTCCTAATATCTAGTCTAAATTTACCTTCTTCTAGTTTGAAGCCATTCCCCCTTGTCCTGTCACTACATGCCCTCATAAAAAGTCCCTCTCCAGCTCTCCTGTAGCCCCCCTTTAGGTACTGGAAGGCCGCTATAAGGTCTCCCTGGAGCCTTCTCTTCTCCAGGCTGAAAAACCCCAACTCTCAGCTTGTCCTCATAGGAGAGGTGCTACAGTGCTCTGATCATCTTTGTGGCCTTCCTCTGGACCAGCTCCAACAGGTCCATGTCTTTCCTGTAGTTTCATGTAAATGCTACCTAGTGAAAAAGCAGAAAAGTTGGAAAAGGTTTTGTGAGGACCTACAGACTTGTTCCAGCCTATTAAAATGAATCTCGGTGTAGTATTTTGAAGCTGATCAGCCGTTAAAATGAATCCAGATTAATAATTTAAAGATAAGTTGTCTGAATGGTATCGTATTTGGCAGCACTCCCATCTATTTATGTACAGAAACATGTGCTATGCTGCTGTGTTAGTAAAGTATCAATGAAAAGAAAAGCAATGCTGGAGCAGGATCTGACATACTCAGATTCGGGAAAGATAAAAGTAACGCTGTGTTACGCTTTTCATACTTTTATTCCTAATACACTGGAACATGTCACCCACGTGAAAATATGTCCCCTCTGGTGCTATCAAAATAACTGCTACCTTAGCATAACTACTGCAAAAAGTGATGGCCAGATAAACAAATGCAGCTTTAATTTACTTTCCACTCTTTTAAAAACAGTAGACAAATACCTTCATGCTTTCTTCCTTTTTTTTTCAGCGTAATTTGCTTCTTTTTTAAAATGCCTTTTCCACTTCTAGGCATAGGCACTTCAGTATAAATGAATACTGATGATGAATTAATTTAGTCTACACTAGATCTGCATAGGCTAAAAGTAGGTTATGGTACAAAGCTCCAGTTTCTCAACGAAGTGATAATTTGAGGCCAGCAGAGGTACATAAGACTGAGTGATTTAACTCATCTTGTTTTTTGCTCAAAAGAGGAGTATGACACTAAAAATAAAGCTGGCTTTTAAAAACTGACTATAAAATGTCACTGTAGCATTCTACTTTTATCTCCTGATTGTCTATCACTATCCTGTTTGTGTGCTTTCCGTAATTATCTTCTTCTCTAAGCTTAATATTGCTCCTTACAGGTATTGATTTTGATTTAATTTTCTTCTTTTGAAATAAATCATGTATTTTCTATGCCTTGTTTTGTGTCAGCTGTGTTTTTTCTCTTACATCCTAGCAAAACTGCAGTGAGGGCCTCTTGTGCTCTAGATGGAGGGGTGTCCACAATTGTGGGTGGGGTTATTTTTTTCCACTCCTCCAAAAAAAATAGGTTAGCACAAGCATGTAAAAGAAGGCTATCATGTTTAGCTTATCTTTTGTATTGTTGGAAAGGAACTGTTAGGGTTTTGGACATGTCTGTTTTCTTCAACAGGCCACCAAATAAAGCCAGGGAAACCTGACAATCAGACAATGGCTTTTACTCTGTGACTTTCCAAATAGAATCACAGAATCACAGAATCGTTTTGTTAGAAGAGACCTTTAAAATCATCGAGTCCAACTGGTAACCAAACACTGCCAAATTACCACTAAACCATGTGCCTCAGCACCACATCTACACATCTTTTAAATACCTCAGGGATGATGACTCAACCACTTCCCTGGGCAGCCTGTTCCAATGCTTGACAACCCTTTTAATGAAGAAATTTTTCCTAATATCTAACCTAAACCTCCCCTGGTGCAACTTGAGGCCATTTCCTCTTGTCCTGTCAGTTGTTACTTGAGAAAAGAGACTGACCCCCACCTCTCTACAACCTCCTTTCAGGCAGTTGTAGGGAGCGATAAGGTCTCTCCTCAGCCTCCTTTTCTCCGGGCTAAACAACCCCCGTTCCCTCAGCCGCTCCTCATAAGACTTGTGCTCCAGGCCCCCCACCAGCTTCATTGCCCCTCTCTGGACACGCTCCAGCACCTCAATGTCTTTCTTGTAGTGAGGGGCCCAAAACCAAACACAGTATTCAAAGTGCGACCTCACCAGTGCTGAGTACAGAAGAGGTATAATCATTTCCCTAGTCCTGCTGGCTGCACTATTTCTAAATAGATGGATCAGAAAGAACTTGTCTCTGGATTTTGAAAGATACTGCTGTATGACTTCTTAGGATTCATTCCTGGTGGGTCAGTTCTGCAGGTATTGGTTGGATGGAGTCTCAGACTGAAACCTGAAGAAAAGGAACTAGTCTGTGGCTTTTAAAGCAATGAATAGGGAGCCAGACCCACAGCTGTGGAGCTTGCAGTAGAAATATTTTGGCAACCCAGAGAAGCCACTTTAAGTGACTTCTTCTTATAAATCCAGTTTCTCTCTTTGTTGTGTAGAAAATGTATGCATATATTTTTTCTGTACTGTGAGGTAAAATTATATCGGTATGTGTATATTTTAACTTGTAGGAAACTGTCTTGCATAATCTGTATGATACTGAAATTTTGGGGCTTCTTTCATCCTCTTACAATGTGTGAACCTGATAAAATTCTAAGTGTTAGAAAAAACATGTCTGTATTGCTAAACTGTGCAGCTGTTTGTGGTAATGTGTGTATGTTAAACTTGATGCCACCTTTTTTCCTACTGAGTCCTTATGAAAATGGATTATCCAGTCTGGAATTCTAAAAAAACACTGAAATTTAATTTATCTAGTAGTTTTTCTGGTCAGGTAGCCACATTTAATCTCTGTTTTAAGGAGAAACTATCTGCTTGAAGATTTTTGTCCTACCATGAATAAATATATTTTAGCAGTCATGATTCCATTGCTGCCTTTAATCCAGAGCTCACACATTGACTGCTATGGGCACAGAATTTAACTGATAGGTATGGTGTGTTTCTGCCTGGGAAATTTTTACACTTCAGGTGAAGCGAGGCAAGCATAAGAACAGATCTTTGGTGAAGAAATGTGACATTCTTTATCCTTAGGGACCAAAAAAGCATGCAGTACAAACTACAAAAACTTGACATGCATAGACTTGTACGGTCTACCTTACTAATTGCTCTGAAGTTCCTCACTGGCTGCTGTATTTTTAAAATATGAAAAGAAAATTAGTGTGCCATTGCACTTTATAAATAATTCTTGCACATTTAACTCATCATTTTCATCATTAGTCAGGAAGCAATTAACATTTTAAATGCTAATTTTTAGCCTATTAGAGAAATATCCGCTGATATTAGTCTGCTGAGATAGGAGCGTGCCATGGTAGATTATTACAGCATGAAGACTATAGAGAAGAATACTATATGTTTCAATTCACTGTCAGCAAGAAGTGATACCGTACAGTTCCACAGCAAGCTGGGAAATTTACTTTAACCTGTGGGAGAAAAATAACAAAGCAGAGGTATATAGAAACCCTTACTAGAAAAAAAAATTAAAAGTAAAACAACCAAGAAAGTTTTCTTTGAATGTCAGGGTTGTATTGTTTTTTAAGTAGAACATTTGGATAAGCCCATTTTTGCACATCTAGCATTAGAAATTTTTTGGTTGTTAACTTTTTCCTGTTGCAGTGTCACTGGGATCAAATTAAAACAATGACACCTGGAGAGCTCCGTCACTCAAAGGCTGGAAATTATGTGCAAGCAGATATGCCCACTGATGCAAAGGGCTAGGTTTCCAGTTTACTGTCCTTATTGTTGTTCATTCCAGTCAGCAGAGGAGATTCTGAGATTGTATGGGACATACGAAACTCATGTATGAGAGCTGTTTTTAGAGAAAGAGGGAGACCAACTCAGGATATCGTGCTTAGGGGACAGACAATTGGAGCAGGGCTTGAGACCTGCTTTTGGGTTCTGGCTTTGCCAGTGACTTGCTCTGTAGTGTTCAGTCAGGGGTTCTGCTTCCAGAAAAACAGGGTGATGATACTGCCTTCCTTCTTGGGCTACTTGGAGCTTTGTGTCTTCTAAGCTCTGTCATAATTACTGTTTATTTTAATCAATAACTAATTGCATACTTGTATCTCTCTGGACAAAGACAACCAGAAGAGAGTTAGAGAAGTTATGGAAATGTATGTAGTCTCTATTGCTCTTCTCTCCCATCTCTTTGAAAGCTGACATACTCAGTTTTAGAAAATCCTGGTGTTAGCTATTTAGACATGGAAGTGTGAGAGAGACTTTGTTCTTCCATTTTTTTTTCATGAGAATTGGCAGAGTCATGTTTTATTAAGTACAGAAACAAAATTGCTAGATCCATTGAATGCCAGACACTGTTGATCAGGACATAACATTTAGCCCTAAGCAACTTCTCATTTCCATTTTGCTAACATCTATGTAACACCTAGCCTCATAACAACGGATGGTTTGATGAATTGGCTGAATGGTACAGGATCTATCAGCCCCCGACTCTCTCCTAGATGGACAATAGAGTTTGAAGTCATTCTTCTCAAACTCCTGCTTTAGCAGCAAGTTTACTAGTAGCAAACCAAATACGGTAATGAAATTCATTTATGTCTGCTCAAGTTGACTGGTTATACATTCAGAAAGCCGCGCCTGTGTAGCAAACTGCTGGCAAATGTCCATCTAAATGAACTTGTTATTGCACACGCATCCATTTTGCCATTTCCAGCAGGTAGCTTCTCAGACCTCACTGGCAGTGTTCATTGGGCTCCATTAGTGAACATTTGTTTGCATCACGATTTATATCTGATAGGACTATCTTTGTTCAGTCCAAGTACTTTCACTTAAAACCAATTATAACTTTTATGAACTGTGAAATCTTTTGTTTTATACCTCTCATATAGGAAATATTGTTAATTTACTCACAAAACCATAGTCCAGCTGGAGTTAATGGGAGTGTGAGCAGGGGCTAACAGTGAATACTTCATAAAAGTTGCATGGGTGTTTTCCACAAAGCCAATTACAAAAGATATCAAGCTCCTAACCGGAGCATTCAGAAGGTTCTGAAAAAAAAAAACAACCCCACAATACTCTAACTAAGCTGTCTAAAAATAATCATTCTGTAATAAGTATTTATGTTAAAATTTTAGTAGGAAAAAAGCAAAGACAAAATTACGATAAAAACAGTAACAGAAAGGAATAACAACAGGAAGGTTAACAAAGTCAAATAAAAAACAACTACACAGAAACTGAAACTGACTTTACTGGAGCAATTTCCCTGTCTAAACACATGCATAATGTTGTATTTACCTGATATCCATGGCATGTTGCAATAGGATTATTTCACTTGTTCAACACTTGGAAAATTAAACATTCTCTAAAGTTGCGAATTGTTACTAAAAGGCTGAGAAAACCAATGAAGGGTATAGCAAGCCTTAGATCCATGTGTGCAGTTGCAAGATTTTTCAAAGGCAAGAAAGGACTTATAGCTACAGCTTTTTGTACAAGTACAAGAATCCATGACTGATCCGTACAATAAACACCTACCTTAAAACAAAATAATTCATAGGAAGTACCAAATACAGATGATGGGTCAAATCAGTGTGTATAGGGTCAAATCAGTATGTACAGCCCCTCTAGCTTTTCTTCCTGGTGTAAGATTACAGTGACCTCTCATATCTTCATTTGAGGTTAAAATTTCCTGGGTTATGCCGAGGAAGAGACTCTGCAGAATGTCCTGTCCTCTCTTATAGGAGTCCGTAAAGTTACTGTGCATTAATTAACACCTGTGGCTGTTTCAGACCATCAGATAAGTCAATTCTTGAGACAGAGGTGGGAAACTAGTATTGTGTGAGATGTTTCTGTCCTGCACTTTTGAAATTAGAGTGGAAACAGCTACTGAAAATAGCATGAATTTTGTTCCCTGGTGCTTTTTCCTTTCTGTGTGCTTCAGAGCAGCTGAGTTAGACTACCAGGACAGAATGTGCTGGGACCATGGGTAACACAAGATCTTCAGGATGAAATCTGATTTCACCAAGACTATTTTTCAATCTGATAGTTTTCACTGCAAACTGAAGCCACGGTATGAGAAATATGACTGCCCCTTGGCTTTGTAGCTTAATAGTATGTGGGAAGTCTTCTGTGTTCAGGTCAGCTCAAGATCGTGCAGACGTCTCGCTTTTCAGCTTTGCTCAAGTCCTGGTGTTCCACCAGGAACACTTCTGCAAAGTGTGTTAATATGTTTAGAAGAATTTTCTCACTGGTCTATTTTTGCCAAAAATAGTGAAAGGAAGAGACTCTGGCTGTGAAGTCGGGGAGCGAAAATGCATACTGAAACAACTTAAAGCATGCAGAAGAAGGTATTATAGCTTGACTAAGAGCTGAGTCTCAATTAGCTGCCACAAATACAGTGCACGGCTTTTCCTGGAAGTATTTGGTTGCTGCACCTCAGTCGCAACTTGAATTGGAGTATTCAGCATTCTGCAATTTACAGTCTGGTAAATATCATAATGGGATTACTGTTATTATATATATATATATGAGTTCTATATTTCTTACCCCTACACACATTCCTATGTGTAATCCAACCTGAAACGTCCTGATCTGGTGTATGTTATTGCTGGAAAGTCTAGAGGTATTTTGCAAGACTGTTCATACTAACACAGAGGAAAAGCAATTCCAAAAAGGCAAAGAATATAAGAGTTTAGCAGCTGTTTAGGGCTTGGTCCAAATCCTGTTGAGGTGAAAGAAAGAAATTGGTAGATATTGAAATGAAATAAATGTCCTATTCATATATTTTGTGTTCTCAGTATAAGAACACCAGGCATGCAAGGATGAAAGTCATAGTATAATTTGCACTATCCTTATAAATTGAGTGCTAGAGAGATGTCATCTGTTGACATACACTTCGTGTATTTTCTGGGACAATTGTCCTGGTGTGGTTCACAGAGCAATAAAGGTAGGACAGATTTTTAAGAATTTTATGTCATTTCATTACTTGGAATAGTAGTGTCAAATTTTCCCTCGAGTCACCTGTGCACTCCATTTAAAAGTAACAAATTTGACAAATGATGGGGAGAGCAGGCTATGTTCCAGAAGGACAGATGGAAACTGAAAGAACTAAGAAGACGCGTATATGATTTACAGAAGACTGTAGTGAACTTTTCGGAAAAAAATAATACAAAATCTACTCCATTCTGCCATATTGTATTCCTGGGAACCCAAATCACTTTCCAGTTGGCCTTTTCGTTCCGCTTTCTTTTCCCGTCTTGTACTGAATAGCACTGTTGTATGGTTCTCATCCGAAACAGGAGCAAAGGGCTAGCTAGACATTGTTCCCTGTTTCACGCCTCTGCTACATGTGTGTCCCAGAAACACTGGGAGGATTTCCAATTCAAGCAGTTCTCCTTGAAGTGCAGAGTCCTGCTAACTCTGAGGCCCAACCACAGGATCAGAAATTCCTGAGTTTTCGATGGAGCTCTGTTTTGGACAGTGCAGACGCAGAAAAATCACTGTAAGACCCAAGTTAACAGAACTGCAGTGCTCTTCCAAGGCTGCCATTCTGTGTGAAAAAGGAAATGAGGATGCAGATGATGCTTTGCTTCTTATATTCAATTAATAAGTGAAAAAGTATGCATAATTAAAGCCTGTTGCCATTAGTATTTGATCTCTTAATTTCCTTCTGAAAAAAAGCTAGTTTAAGAAAAAACAATACAAAAGTGAAAGATTGAAAAAGAGTGCATGAAGAAAAAGAACAAAAACCAGTTTGATCTAATTGCCTTCCCTGAAATCTAGTTCCCAGCATTTGATGACTTGTACTGAAAAAATGTCCAATGTCTATATGCAAAATTATTAAAAATAGTTCTACTACATTTCTCTGCTTTTCCCATTATTGATGATGCGTGACTGATGCATATTTTCCTAATGTAATTTTGCTGTTTTTTTTTTAATTGACATTTTATGGCAGCATGTACAACAGTAAATACCTTTTCTTCTTCTTCCATTTTAGTTATGATTTTGTTCTACCCCTCATGCAATACCATCCCCAAATGGCGTACACATTTTTGTACTAATTAAGGTACTTTTACTTTTAAAGGTATATATGTAGCTATATTTTATATGTGTGTGTGAGTGTACATGTCTGTATGTGGAAAGGAGCTGTCTGAAAAAACATTGGAAAAACTGCTAGGTAATCTTTTTTGAATTGTTTAATGCCACAAAAGCCACGTATATATTTAGCTCTTTTTAAAAAATGTCTATATACTGTTCTTTTAGACATCAATGGAGAAATTGAACAGCAGATACATATATTAAAGTTCTAAGAGGGAATGTCTGCACTCTCCTTGTTAGTGTTTATTTACATGGCCAGCCACAGAAATATGGCAAACTATTATTTTAATGTCTGTTATAAAAATTATCATGAAACAGATTTTACCTGAAGAGTGATAAAAACTTAGGTTAATGCTAACTTAAGGGGTGAGTGTAGTTTATTTACTGCTTTGGAATTTTTTAACTTCAGAATAATAAAGTTATTTGTCTGGTGAAATTCCAACTTAACAGCTGACCAGGAAACTTCAAATTTGTGACCCTGCTCCATTCTAGGTCCCCATGGAGGTACCATCTCTTAAATGCAAGAGAAATGTCACAGCATTATCTGGGATAGTGAAATGAAATTAAATTCTTTTAGGACATTTGTTTTACTACCTTTGATTTCACATGATATTCCTAACAAAAAGTCGTGTATGGAAGGCAAAATTATAATCATTCCTGCTAACCTAGTAACAGGGAGCACAGTTCTGCAGCACACTTCTGTTTTGAACGTCAGTATTTCTTTCCCCAATGCTATCCCTACCTTATTCTCCACCATCTGTTCCAGCTTCCTTTTCACTTCACGCAAATATCAGGGTATCCTTTCCACTGTGATCTTGCACTCTTACTGTTGAACAACTGAAGACCTACCAATGTAATACATCATAGGTTAATATTATCCAAACTACCTGGTCCACCTAGGTGACATTTTCTAAATATTGTTTTAGTTTCTCTTTGATTACAGGCATTTTCCAGATCTCCATTCTTTCAAAATATCTACTTTCATGCAAAATACACATCCTAAAATATTTTCATATTCTCTTTTATGATCAATAGACCCTGTCTTCATTAACTCTTTCTGCTGATGCTTTCAGTAGTCAATTGTTTTGTTTTCTGCTAGGAGACATGATATTTCACCTAGATTTATCTTTTAACTAAGTCCTCCAATAAAAATTTGTTCTTGGTTTGGTCCCTACAGTACATCTGTATTAGTAATTTTCTACTTTACGGTCTGACTTTTTAAATCATTTTCTTTTTGTTACAGTCTCCTTGGCACCTATGTATGTTAGTGTATTGTCTTCTCATTCTAAATATGTGTTTATAAAAATATTTTTGCTAATATGTAATGCAGCTTTTCCTTTGGAAAATTACAAGCATTTGGAGAAAACAATCCAAATAACCCTAAACAAACCAACAGCCCCTCACATGTTTATTTTTAGACACATTCATCTATGTAAAGAGATTATATACAGTATTTGTGTGCAAGAAATTTTATGACTAGATAAATTCTGAGCAGCAGCTGTAATTCCTGAGTGCTTAAAGCCTGAGGCAATTTATGGACCTCTTTTGTGTATGTAGGAAATTGAATGAAATCTGGCACTTGTTGCTAGGCAAAGTGTGCCTACCAACATAGCACTTAAAAGTAATCTGCAAAGATCTGGCAGTTTAACTGGTAGGAATGCTAAATTGCTTCCGAGGCAGTTTGCCTGTAATGTATTTCTAAAATGAACGTAAGTTTCTTTTCCTAATAATTCATGCCCACAAAATGTAAACCCCGCTGCTTCCATAGGCTGTCAGCTCCATGTGAGAAAAAAAATAAACAATTTGGGGGGCTTTTTGGTGGGATGTACTGAGCACCTCTCAAGACCCTTAATTTCAGTAGGAATTAATGAAACTCACAATTGCTCTGTAATGCAGACAATTTGGCTTTTGAAGTTCAGCACCCTTGTTCAGTGCGTATGACACTGGGAGGGGTGTGGATGCAGCAAAGGAATTTAGCTAGCGTTTTGAGTAGGTTCAGTGTTTGCTTCTGCTCTATCGTGTGCCGCGGACACTAAAGTGAAAGGGAAAAGATTACGGGTTTTGAGGATCAGAGAGGTCACAGGAACACATCCTTCAGGGTATTCCTGAAACAACACAAACAACTCAGTCATTCCAGAGGAGAGAAAATTGTGCTTAAATATTATGTGTGCATTTGGGTGGGCTATGTAGAAGCAATTAGAAACATGTATGATCATTTATATGTTCTGTTTGTCTGATCTTAAAGCCTTTCCAAGATTTTAAAAGATATTCACTGTCTAATTTCGATTAAACCAAGCAGTGTTCTTGCTGAATTCATTAAGATACACCTTTCTCAAGAACATCACACTTTATTACACATACCTTTACTTTAAAATGTTTGTAACAGAGAATTTTTGACTAATTTGTATTCAATTATAGAATAAAACTTCCTTTATTCCATTATGATCTAACTCAGTTCTCTCTTGTGGACTGCAGTATTGTAGGTATCTACCAAAGATCCCAGTTGTATACATTGTGTAGCTTTGATTGGCAACTGCAATATAAATGAGATTCTGCTTTGCTCAATGATTGTCATTCAGACATTCTTTGCAGGGAACATGAATTTGAACTAATGGCAAGAAAATTAAACAGTTCTTCTATTGATTTGTTAATTCTTATTATTATAAAGGCATTTCCTATAGGGAAATTGCATTCTGTTCGGGAATATCTTCTGCAAGGCCAGAACTGATTCTTGATGTGATCGCTTCTCATCTTTTTGACTGACAAGGTTGACTCTTTCTGGCAAGCTATTTTGCCATGCTTTTTTTCTTCTTTGCATTTTTCTCCCCATGTCACTGCTTGCTTCCTCTTTCTTTAACTTCCTTCTCCATTTTGAGTATATGTTTTAACAGTTGTCTATATTTTCTCACCTTCCCTTCTCATTTTCTTTCGTTTGTTCTGAATCCTCTCTGCACTGCTGTAGTTTTGTTCCCTGTGCTCCACATTGTATCCCACTCCTTTCTACTCCTCTGTCCCTGCTTAGCTTCTTTGTTCTCTCTCTCAGACTCTGTTATTTCTTCTTCATTTACTTCTAGGTTTTTTACACATGCTGTATTTAATACTGTCCTCTGCCTACCCCTACAGCCATAGTCCTTATGCACTTAAAGCAACTGTGACGTTTTTACCCAGTTCCTCTCCCCTCCTCTCCTCTCCAATATTATACATTCCCATTTCAGCCTATATTTATTTTTTTTTTCCTATGGGAAGCATAGACTGAGGATATTTACTTGAGGAGAAACATGTTGCTCTTAGATTTTAAGTACCATTTGCAAAGTAGTTGTATTGATCTGTCATTCACCTACATTTGTTGGTCTAAGCCATCATAGTCTGTCTTACCCTTATCCATATTCATGAGTTGCAAAGTGTTGGCATGAATTTGTTGACCTTGTCTAATCTATCTTTCAAATTGATCTACTTCCTAGAACAACTAACATATCCATTATAAGCAGACATTATTAATTTCTGTGATAACTGATTTTCAACAGAGTATGAAAGCTAGCCAGGGTTACACATTGGAAAAACTTTGTGAAACAAAGCTCTGCTACCAAAAGGGGGAACAGGGGAACTAGGAGTTGTTTTTGTTTTTCAAGGCACTATTTTAACAATAATTAATTGCATTATTCTTATTTTCTGTGACTCTAGCAGGTTCTTCTTCCAAGTTAGCTTCTTTCTTTTTGTCTTTTCTTTAAAATTCTATTAATAGCCATTTAATTCTCCGACTAGCCAAGGTCTTGCTGTAACTAGATGGGTTTGTGATTATGTCACGCTTGAAAAGGCATGAATAACCAGCATGAACAGAAGAATTATAGGTGCAATACATATTGTGTTAGAGTTCCTATTAGTGTGTCTCAGTCAGAAGCAGAAATGCCTTGTTTTTATCCTGGATTTCTGAACTTTCCTTATTGGCTCCTTTTTGTTTTTCTAGACCTTCCACCCCCACCTTCCCCCTCAAAATGTTTTAAAATGTACAATTAAGAGAAGGCCTAGGGAAAAAGAAAGAAAAATACACTCTCCTATTATCAGCCAGCTTGGTGAAACTTCTTTAACGATTTGACTACTTTCCTTTTTTTTTCTATTGTCTCCTTTAAAAGGTTCATCATCTTCATCTCAAACTCAGACTTAGAAGAACAGTAGGAGTTTTGTTTACTGGATCCTTAATTTAAGAGTGGGTTTTTTTTTCTCTTCTTTTTTTCATTTATTGCCACTAAATTTCTTAGGTATTTTCTCTTTTGAAAGCTGACAGTGAATCTCTCTTTTTGGCTGTGTATGTGAAAGATTTGTTAACAAAAGCTACCCAACATCCTTTGTTAGAACAGCCTTCCTTTCTGCTGCCATGATTGAGCTTTTGAAGATGCCCTGTTCGTTTCACCGGATGAGAGGACTTCCATGCCATGAGCAGAATGATTAGACTTGAGATTGAAACCAGACATGTGAAAATCAATGTGAGTTTTGCCCTTGACTTCAGCAGCCCAGTCTCTTCTGTTTCCCTCTCTGATTTCAGGATTCATCCCATATGTTCTCTTCCATTCCTTCCCAGCTACCTAATCTAAGAAGGAAGTGTACAATCCAAAGTGTAGGAACAAGACCACTGACTTACATGATCTGAGTGTGGAGACAGAGCCTGTCTCACTCTGCCATATGAATACCTTGGGAACATAAGCTAAACTCACTTGTCCTACATGCTTTCCAGCCCATTATATTCCCTATCTGTAAAGCATGGGTAATTTCCCCCACCCCTTGCCCAGTTTTGGGGCATTGTGAATGTCAATTGCCCCACAAACACCTAATAGTAGATTGTGATATACTAAGATGATATGGCGATGGAACTATATAAATATCTGAAATCAAAAGAATTCAGGAGTCCATCTGAAACTGCTTCAGAACTTCAAGATATATTTTTCCCTGTGCTTCATACTTTGTCAAAAATGGAAAATGTTGTTCAATTGTTTGGATTGATTTTTTTTTTTTTTTTTGCTAAATTTGTTACTTATTAGCACTACATTTGAATGTGCATCAAGGAGAATAACAACACAGATGAACTGGTTAGTTCAATTATACCACCCACACCTAGAAATAATCTTTTTACACTAGGAATCTGAAACATAATGTTTTAAGAGCGAATAAAACAATCTGTTCACCTTTTATTCATTATGTTCTTCTAGTTTAAGAGATTTCTCTGATTTATTTCAATCCAAGGAATAAAAATAGAGTTAATTTCAGTTTGCCATGAATTGCAGTCTCCGGTGTTTTAAAAAAGTATAATACTGTGCTGATTACTCTTTGTTTAAAAGGATGGCAATCTTTGCATACTATCGCAGTTGGAGCCCTGTTCCCACCTGCCAGCTCTTTTCTCACTGTGTCTCTGGGCAAGTAGTTTTTCATTTTCCTCTTTAAATTATCTGACGTAAAGGATAAATAATATAATAGTGCCTGCTTTGCAAAAGTTGTGCATTACTTTGCCTCTCCCCACATTGTCTGACCATGCCTTTCACAGAAAGGTCTGAGCATATTCACCCACCCTGTATCTATCTATCTATCTATCTATCTATCTATCTATCTATCTTGCTAAAACGCTTACACTGGTTTTCACACTGTGCTGTGCAGATCTGTGAGGGGCCATGAACTATATGTAAAGGTTTCATGGAAGGCAACTAAAGAAATCAGATTCTAATATATATTTGACAAAATAGGTGAGTTTTCTGAAAAGGATAACAAGTAACGCCTAGGGGTCTGTAAAGGAAGAATAATGTACATCCCAGAATCACAGAATCACAGAATAGTCAGGGTTGGAAGGGACCTCTGGAGATCGTCTAGTCCACCCCCCCCGCCAGAGCAGGGTCACCTACAACAGGTTGCACAGGACAGCGTCCAGGCGGGTTTTGAATGTCTCCAGAGTGGGAGACTCCACAACCTCTCTGGGCAGCCTGTTCCAGTGCTCCACCACCCTCAAAGTAAAGAAGTTCCTCCTCATGTTAAGATGGAACTTCCTATGTTCAAGTTTGTGCCCATTACCCCTCGTCCTATCAATGGGCACCACTGAAAAAAGACTGCTCCCATCCCCCTGGCATCCTCCCTTCAAGTATTTGAAAGCATTAACAAGATCCCCCCTCAATCTTCTTTTCTCCAGACTAAAGAGACCCAAATCCCTCAGCCTCTCCTCATATGAAAGATGTCCTGGAACAGACTTTTTTTCTTCAGGAAATAAGCAGGCCTACTTAAGATCTGAATCAAACCAAGCCACTTGCTGGAGCCACCCGTCTCTCTCCCTTTGAGTATAGACAAGCTTAGGGTGATCCAGCTTTTAACTTAACCGAGGAACTCTAATGCATTCTTTTCCATGGGAAGAATTGAAGGGCCTTGTAAGAATTAATAGTACTCAGATACCAGGCTAATCTAGAGTGCTTTCATAATCCTGTCTAAATAAATATCTGGAAAAAAGTAATTTTTTTTTTTCAACCCATCCCACTCCTTCTTTCTGCCAGTCTTCCTATTTGCAAAGAAGGTGCAATGATTTGTTAAGGTTTTGAATACCTTATTTCTTCACCAATCCTCCTGTTATTCCACTTGCTGAGCCCTCCTTCTGACTGAATCAAGTCACTGGATTTAGAACATCTTCAGAAGTCAGGATGCTACCAATGCAGAAGGCTGACTACAGTTGGAATATGTTTTAGCCTTCCGTCTCTGTTCGGTCAGGAATAAAATTTCCCAAATATCATAGAGCATGTTTTGGAAAGTGAAGTCTATTTTAGTTTCACCAAGGAGCCAGTGCACAACCTGGTAAATTGGCAAGTCTGTACTTTGGAGACTGTGATAACAAGAGGAGGTGCTGCAGGAGGTTCGGCTGGACTGTAGAGGAAACTGTCAAGCTGAGGCATGTTCTAGGAAACAGGATCCGTCTTTATTTTGCTGACCTTTAGATTCTTCTTAAAGCTTATAAAGAACTCCACAATCTCTGAACAGGTTAAAAGTTTGCAAATGTTTATCTTTTCTAAAAGCATTGGGAAAAAATTAGACAGTATTAAGAGATGATTAATGTACAAAAAGCAAGGGAAGAAAAACCTAATACCTAGCAGTACAGTGAGGGAAGAGTATAGCCAAAATAAATCTCAAGAAGTGTTTGTTTAACATTTGACACTGCTGAAAAGATAAATGTGGACACAATTTAATGTGCTCAGAATTATGTTTCACTTTTTACCCACGATCTTCACTGGAATGCTGGGGTATGCCCCTCTTAGGTGTCCTTGGTGGTAAGATATTTTCAGAACTTTCTAAAATGAGATTTTAATGCACCTGTGGTTTTCCCCCCAGTAATGGACTATTGAAATTATATGCATGCTCAGTTTGTTTTTAAACGTTACTGGAAGCTAGCATATGCTTGAATACTCTGGTTTTACACACCTCTTCTTTTTGTAACGAGTTTTCCCCATATGCTAACAAATGTTTTGGAGAGGTTAGTGACTCAATTTCAGGGCTTACTAGCTGGTATTTAACAATTTAAATCTGTGCTGTGACAAGCTATTGAACTGTTGTTCCTCATTCGTATTTTGTGTGTCAAGTGTGCATCTGCATTGTTTTGAAGAGAGAGGAACCAGATTTCCTACCAGACACAAGTCTGAAGGAGATGGTTAAGAGTATTCATGATCTTGGCTTAGGGATTCATACATTACTAGAGAACTTTCCTGTTTAACCAAAAGACTGAAAAATACGGTTTTGATTTAAATCTGAGGAAACTCATTAACTTTGTTTATGCTTTCTTGTTGAGATGCTGCTGTGCAAAGCGCACCCACAAAGAATTTATTTTAAACTAAGCTTTTTAACAAAAGCCGTAGGAAGAATGTGCAAGTACATCCCTTAATTTGTTACATATATAAAAACACCACTAAATAAAATTTTATTCATTGCAATTAACTAGCTATACTTGTCACAAAGATATGGAGAAATTATGGGTTTTAAAGCATATATAAAAATTTGGTAACAAATACTTAAAATTTATCTATCATTAACAGATAACACTAAATGTAATTGTTTCACATAAGAAAGTACATCATCTAGGATATCCTTGGTTTGAAAAAAGTCCTCCTTGGATCACCAGTCAGTCATTCCTCAAGAACAATTACTGAGTAATGATAACTTTTCATGATGCTACTAAATTTCATTTAAGTGTAGTCATTGTGGGAGTCTTGTAGTTGTTTTATGACTATGTGTTCCCTTTTCTCCCCTCTGTCTCACTATGCAAAGGAGATTTGGCATAAATTTATTACCTTCTGACTCAATGATGACTACATAGTCATCGAATAGGCCTTGTACAGTGAGTTGGCTTGAATTAGGCATAGGTTCTCCTGTGTGCAGCTCATGTAAAGATTGTCCCCGGCTTGTTGTTTTGACCTTTTGGGCATTAGGTGCACCATGCTGTGAATAGTATCTAAGACTCCTTTTTGTACTCTGTGGAACTGTCTTACCCAGCTGACTTGTTCCATGTAATATTTCTGTAACTGGCATGTTTACTGTGAGCTTGTTTGACCAGCTGCAAACCAGCAAACTGTAGAAGGTCTGATTTTTTTTGGAGAATGCTACAGAGAATTGTAACACACCTGTGCTACCGTTTGTTATAGATCCCCTTAAGAAAGGCACTCAGACTCCATAAGGTATTGTTTAAAACAACTTTTATTGGAGATAACACAAGAAGGAAAAAGGGGATAGCACAGATGACCTTACATCTCTTCAGATGCTGGCAACCTTAAGTTGTGCAGTATCAGATGGACCTCTGATCAGGGCACGGTAGGCTGCCTGGATCCTGTCTGTGCTGAGGTTCACCAACATGACGGCCTTCAGGCCTCTTACAGGATTTTCTTAGAAGTAAACATTATGGGTCATTTTGACTGTCAACCAAAAGGATGTTCACATGAGAACTGTAAGGTGAAGGCAAACCCATGCAGGTGACGTCCTCGCCAGGCATTGCATGTCAGCCTGGCTGCATATTTCATAGGTAGCAAATCAAATGTTACTACTGCTAATCTGAGCTCACCCAGTCCTTAAAGCAAAGTTCTTGATGTCAGCCTGTCCTCTACTTAGTCTGCAGTACCAGCGGCATTCATTTTGAGTGTGTAATGTGTATAACATAACTTTGCCCATAAATAACTTCCTGATTTTTTTTTTTTTCTTTCAGTGATTTGATACACTCGTAGATTCTGGAGTTAGTTAACTGGATGTATTTTAGCCATACCATCTTTAGCTAACTTTTCAGTTTAGTAACTAAACTTTTAAGGTTTAGCTACAAACTTCCCATTAATGCTGCTCTTCCTTCAGGTACCCAGTGATGAACTAAAAGTGGCTCTTCCCACAAAATGTCTTCCAGGGTTTAGAAACCCTGACTTCACTGCAGGGAGCACTTGCTGATGCTACATGGCTGATTTCTTCAGCAGGGGATTGGCACTCTCTGCAGCTCTGTCTTTAAGAACAGCCAGGAGGAGGGCAGACAGGGGCACCAGGGCAGCAGCAGCCATTGGGCACTTCCCTGGGGACAAATACGGGCTGAGGGTGAGCAGGGACATGGTCTTGTGGGTGGGCCTGGCTCAGCAGGACCTATGGCCAGGCAGGGCAGGGCTGTGGGGAGCTGGAGACTGGCCCTGCTGCGGTGTTGACAGGGAAGGGGCTGATGGCCCAGGTGGCTGACATGGGGGCATGGGACATGGGCAGCGTGGGGGCAGCCCTGGGAGGCTGTGCATGGACAGGGAGGGCTGGTGGTGCCCTCAGGGGCCTGACAGGGCCACAAAACTGCTGAAGGAAATAAAAATGTTTCAGGGGAGGGGAGCCCAGGGTTTTTTACTATATGCATGGTCATTAATGCTTGATCAGAGCAGACTCTCAAAGCTCCACGGGACATTGGGGTGGGAAGTGTGGCGTATGACTAGGTAGAGAGAGGTGGTAGCCATGGCACAAACAGCTAGCTGTAGCTCTGTAGACCAGAGCATTGGTGCTGCTGGCAGTAGGGATAGCAGGGAATTTTTGAATGAAACAGGATTTTACAAGAAATATCACATTTGTTGAATCCAGAAAGAAAAGAGTGTTTCTCAAATTGCTTTTCAAAGAGTTTTTCTCAAATGATAGCCTCTGAGTGTTAGCTTTTCAGGTCACTACCATAGATATCCGAGACTGGAAACACTAGGAGTCTTTCATCTGTCTTTGGGACTAAGATCCATAGCTGAAAACCTCAAGAGCTCTGGTACAAACAGGGCTTCCAAGGTTTCCAGACTTACTGGCAGACAGCTGAAGAGGTGAAACTGTGGAGGCTCTCAGGTTTTCACAGGTTCCTTTCTTGTTCCAGTGGGAGTCTCAAAGTCCTTTGATAGTCTGACTTAAATCAAGTAGCAGCTGGCAGGCCTTTGGTGGCACAGTTGTTAATAAATTTATATGTGCCATATTTTTTTGAAAGGTCACGTGCAGCCATGGACAGTGGAAGGAGACAGTGAAGGGAATTTGTACCAGCATTTGTTAGTGAATCTGGACCACACACCAAACCGGCTCAGGCTCAGGAAACAGGGTTTATTTAACTCAGTTATTTCAGCTTTTGAGCACAGTAACACAAACATGAACCTGCTGGGTTTGTAAATGTTTCTTTCCCACAAGAATGTAGTTTTTAGAGTGTCTACAAGTTTTAGTGCCCACAGAGCTAAATATGAGAAGCCCCTTTGTCGTTTTTTCCTTTGCTGCAAGTTATTTCGTGGAAAGGAATTGCTTATGTCTCAGATAGTTTGATACGTGCAGTATCTGTACAAAAGCCTACACTGGGAAAGTAACATATGGAAAAGTGGTCTTCTGGAGAAGCCAAAGAATACTTGCTCTGCCTATTAAAAGATCTTCCTACTTAAAAGTTGATTATTTTTGTTCTTTGAAAAAATGAGAAACCATTTGGTTAAAAATAAGTAAGGAATCTTTCACAGAACCATTGAATTATTAATGGGCACCTTGACTCTAGACTGTTTTGATGGATAAAACTAATTTATCTCTGTCTCCCTAAGATATTTATGTCATCTGTCTAAACAATATGAATCACATTTAAAATTATATCAAGTTGTGCCACCTCCGGGGTAACAAACTGGAGCTGATTCAACTGAGTGTTGCTTTCCTTCATTTTAATCATTCACAATATCTAACTGATTTTTATTACAATTGAGTCTATTCACTTAACAGGGGATTTGAATTCATAGCCAACGGGGGGGGAAAGGAAATGCCACTAAGGTTAACAGTTGGACTTGATGATCTTAAAGGTCTTTTCCAACCTAAATTATTCTATGATTTTATGATTCTAATTGGCAGTATAGGGTTGGGTTTTTTTCTTATATTTTGTACCCTTCTAGTACAGGTAGAGGAAAAATGCGTATTGTCTGATTCTTGAAGTATGTATATGTATACAAAGACACAAACTTAGTAATTACACATATGCAGTAATAAAACACATAGTTTTTTACATATGTAGGATTTATATACTCTTCAAGTAAAAGATTCAAGCTATGAAAGACGATTTGGTCTCAGAGCACAGTCCATTACATAAAAGTGCTCAAACTATGTATTATCCTTGCCATGTGTTGCAACTGGAAACAATGAAATTGGATTAGCAAAGTTTTGGAAATTTTCATGTCTTGCACATTTGTTTTTTAAAAACAATAAACAAAGATTTCAGAATTTGCCATGAGATGAAATAAAAAAAATGCAACCTTTTAAGTCAATTGAAACTTTTTGATATCAAAAAAGAAATGTATTTTATTTTGTAATTTTGCAAGTCATCTGACAAAACTATACAGAAAAAGTACATTTAAACCAAGTAGCTGAAAAGGTTTTATTCTCTTCAGTTTTGTTTCTTATTCATGTCATCCCTTCTTTTCCCCACTAACTAGGATAATATTTTCATTACCTTGCGGTTTAATTTTCATAAAATTTTATATTGTTAAAATTTTATTTAAAAATTTTAGTTTTAGTAAGTAGCCCGTTGAAAGCATTTTAACTTACTGTGCTCAGTTCTTGGCTCCCCAGCACATGAGCAACATGAAGCTACCAGAGAGAGTTCAGCGAAGGGCCACAAAGATGATGAAGGGACTGGAGCATCTCACCTAGGAGGAAAGTCTGAGAGAGCCTAAAGAAGAGGCTTGGGGGGATCTCATGAATGTATATAAATACATGAAGGGAGAGTGCAAAGAGACAGAGCTAGGCTCTTTTCAGTGGCACCCAGTGACAGGACTGAAGGCACAAACTGAAACACAGGAGGTTCCCTCTGAACATCAGGAAAGACTTTTTCACAGTGAGGATGACTGAGCACTGGCACAGGTTGCCCAGGGAGGTCGTGGACTCTCCATCCTTGGAGATATTTAAAAGCCGCCTGGATATGGTGCTGGGACACCAGCTTTAGCTGGCTCTGCTTGACTAGGAAGGTTGAACTGGATGACCTCCAGAAGTTCCTTCCAGCCTCTGCCAGTTTGTGATTCTGTTATTTTGTGACTTTCTGTAGTCATGACATATACCAATGGATATATCATTGGCACTATATGTCAATGAATTTTTCAAAGACTGAGATATAAAATGCAAAGTGTGAAGACTGTAATTAGCTATTCAGTAAAATGGTTGCCTTCCCAATAACTGAACTTGCCAAATGTTGAGACTATTAACTAAAGCAAGGTTAGGCTAGCAGATGAATAATTTAGTATTGACTAAGTGGAAATTTATGCAATTTAAAATCACAGAATCACAGAATAATCAGGGTTGGAAGGGACCTCTGGAGATCATCTAGTCCAACCCCCCGCCAGAGCAGAAAATAACTCCTTTGACCAGAATGGGGAAAAGGGATAAAAAAGACAGGTCTGGACACCCACAGTGGGCTATTCTGGTTTAAAAGTCTGTGATTAACGAAACATCCTCATTAAGCACTATAGGATTAGATCATCGATATTATACTGTTTAATATCTATTTGCTGAAAACTTGGTTTCTAATACCTTATTTGGGGTTTGAACAGAAGCAAGTAGATGGAGATGTAGAAAGGGCTCTATAACCATATTACCTAACACACATGGAGTTGTGTGCAGAGAAATTTTAAGAGCATAGGAAACAATCTCACCTGGATCTGTCTCTTGCTGTGACTGATCTTCAGTACTTAACAGAACAGTGAGAAAGAAAAAATTCAAAATATTAAACCAAGCAATGGACCATGTAAAGCAGTAAAAATCCTTCCTGGCTGTTTTCAGAAATGTTTGTTCAGAAATTCTGAAATACAGGATTGAGGTAGTATATATTAAAAACAACCTGTGACCAGCATGTGCAATTAAAGTCCTTTATAAACATTACTACAATTCAAATTCTAATCTTGGCAGTGGAATTGCAATTGGCAGTAAGTGTAGATTTAAATTTCAAGACAGTAAAATCACCTGTGATAATGTCTTTGGACACAGAAACAGAAAAGATAACTGTAATCTCAGTAGGGGAGCATATTCTCTTTTTTTTTTTCCTTTTTTTTTATCTTAAAGAAATTAAGTAAAAGTTTGAGTTCTTTAAACAGTATGATGTTTTATCGTCTAGAAATAGTTTTCTACTGATATTATTTAATTCATTTTAATGTCTAAAATACCCTCCAGGGGGCAACATTTTGATTTATTTTTATCACAGTTTAATTTTCTAGTCTATTTCCATTTCTAAAGATACTGATTTTAAAGTACTGTTTGATCTGATCCATAGTTTCTCGTTTCTATTACAGTAATAAATATCAGGTTTTATCTAATAAAAACACATTACTTACAGATCATGCAGGCTGCTGATGAGAACATTAAGTGCTTTCTTAAAATGTTCTTCTGTAAATACTAATACATTTCATCTCCTAATTTAGCAATAGTACTTTAAAATCAACTTGTTTGCATGACTTGTATTGGGATACAGGTAGAAGATTTTAAAACTGCAATATTCACATTGACTCAAGTGATGGAGAACACACCAAAGTATTAAGTTCCTGATGTCAACATGTAACAATGAGGGTATTGCTGGAAATAATATTGCAGAGTGTGTATAATAGAAATATCTTTTGTAGCTAGTTGATTTATAACCTGAAAATTAAATAACATCAGCAGTCATGCCCTCATGCCCACCTCTGGCATATTTTTATATTGTAATGTGGGTTCTGATTGATTTTATTCTTTTAAAAGACTATTGAATATTTGTTTACTAAAACATTGTGCTAAGCAATCCCTGAAACACATAGCACAAGTGCAATATGACTTTTTTTTCTTTTCTTTATGTACTAAAGGGCTTCTCCTTAAGAAGTATATACAGGAGTTCGGTTTGGTTTTGTCCGTTCTCCAGTACCTCTGTTGGAGTTATGATTTAACACCATTTATGATGTTTTTGTTGTTAAAGTGCATCCAGTAATAACTAAACTGGGGTGATTTGTCACAATTTTTTATTTTAACTCTGAAAATCCATTTCAGATGGACTTAAGGGAGTGGGGGGAATCCAGACACTAAAGAGAGCTGAGAGACAAACTGTGTTACAGACCCTGTGTGCTCTTGTCACAGTGACTTCGTCTCTCTCCCAGGTTGCCCAAAGGCCAGTACTGAATGTTTGTGTTCATTATTCTGGGCTACTTCAAGGTCTGGGCACCCTAAATAAACAGAGAAATTGGCTTAACATAAGAACTTCTAAGTTCAAAGTTTTTTGCATTGTTAATAACCTTTTGAGAATAGGTAAATAAAGGTTTAGGTTTTATCCTCTGTAAAGCCCTCTGGGCTTACTGTATCTTTTTGAAAATCTCTGATGCAGTTCTTATCAGGGCTGTGGTTTGGTGATGAAGGGGCTTGAGTGGCAAAATTGGCTTGAAATATTCTGTCATTATTAGGCAGCCATTTTCCCGCAAATTTCCCCCTGGTCTTTTTTTGAGTTGTTTCTAAAGTCATATCAGTCCCCTTAACAAATCTATACTTTAGCTTTATAGTGTCAGCACAGGAAGAGAAACAAATGATTAGGATGGGAAGGAGGAGCCAGTATTTTTGTGAAAACCTCAGTATTGCTGAACATGATGTCAGCAGGGACAGAATCCCCAGGGTATACTGTAAAGGTCTAGAAGACAGCTTGCTTTCATCGGAGGTAGCACAACATACACAACCAAGACCCCAGCCTTAAAGAGAAATTCATTTCCAGCATACTGACATAGAAAAAAAAATAATTACACCAACTTTTTTTTTTTTCCAGAAACCACAATAAGTTTTTCAGAAACTGCAACAATTCTGAAATAAAGAGACTCAAAGATATGCTTCAGCTGAATGCAAGGCATAGCTATTAAGAATCTCAAATACAACTAAACAGAATAGGCCATTTTGCTGATCTAGTTTAATCTGAAATATTTTCACTAGCTTTACACTGGTGTAAAGTAGCAGACTCTGCTTCACTAACTACAGGAAAGTAAGTCATCCAGTTGGAAAGAACTATTGAAAACATCTTCACTGTGCTGGTCTAGGTTGAATGTGCAGAACAATGTTTTAATTTTTTACTTTCCAAAAATTTTCAACTCTTACAACTTGATCATCCTTCCCATCTAACATCCCAATTTAAAGTGGGAATCCCTAACAAGTTCTTCATATTTCGTCACCTATTTCATTAAGTGTTTTTTAGATTTGAAACTAAAATTGAAATTTTAGCAACTACTCAGTGGTTGCTAAAAATGAATAGTAATGAACCCAATTCAATTGTCATGCCAGCTGCTGATTTCCTTCTGATGTCTGACTTTGTGCTATGGAGAGGAATCTGTATGCTAAATCTCACCTGCCTGTACGAAATTGATTCAATTACAATTTTAAAATGAGAACTGCCCTCAACTGTGCTTTTACATAGAGTAATTGGGCTTTAGATATTAAAAATAAGTGACAGCAAGGACATCTGAGTCTATTTTAATGTCTGGTCAAACACCCTGGATCTTTGTACTCCAATAACAGACTTTTGTAGTGAGAGTTACTGTGTTATAACACACTGCTGGCCTGATGCACTTTCTAGGGAGGTGTGCTGCTTTCTGGGGGCTTGTATCAGGGATGTCACTGAGAGACTACCAAGCCTCGTACAGTCCTCTGACTATCATCCGCTGCTGTTGTTTCACGTGGGCGCCAGTGATACGTCTGGGAGCAGCCTGAAGGCTATCAAGAAAGATTATAGAGCCCTGGGAGCAGCGTTCAGGGACTCTGGGGCACAGGTAGTTTTTTCATCAGTCCTCCCAGTCAAAGGGAAGGTGGTTGACAGGGCCAGACGAATCTGGCACATCAATAGCTGGCTACAGGACTGGTGCTACAGCCAAGGGTTTGACTTCTTAGATCATGGGACTCACTTTGAGATAACTGGTCTGCTGCACCGGATGGGGTCCACCTGTCAGAAAAGGGGAAGAACACCTTTGGTCAGAGGCTTGCCAAGCTTGTGAAGAGGGCTTTAAACTAGTTGCTGGGGGAAAGGAATCACAATCCATCCCACTCCTACCAATATAATGCCAATACCAGTAATAGAGGCCCAAAACCTGGAGAAGGATTGCAGGTCAACAAGAGAACACCTGGAGTGCAGCATAAAGGCAAACTAGCCACTCGAGCCAGGAAGTGGCTTTTGCCTCAGTCATCACTGGCAAGTGCTCTAGCTACACCACCCAACTCATAGGATCCAAAGGCATGGACTGGGAAAATGAAGTACTGCCCACTGTAGGAGAAGATCAGGCAGGTTTGAGACCATCTAAGGAACCTGCATGTGCACAAGTCCATGGCATTTGATGACATGCATCCAAGGGTCCTGAGGGAACTGGCAGATGAAGTTGCTAAGCCACTATTCATCATATTTGAGAAGTTGTGGCGCTCTGGTGAAGTTCCTGCTGACTGGAAAAGGGGAAACATAACTCCCTTTTTTAAAAAGGGGGGAAAAAGGAAGACCCAGGGAACTACAGGCCGATCAGTCCCACCTCTGTGCCTAGCAAGATCATGGAGCGGATCCTCCTGGAAACTCTGCCAAGGCACATAGAAAATAAGGAGGTGATTAGTGACAGCTAACATGGCTTCACTAAGGGCAAATTGTGCCTGACAAACTTGGTGGCCTTCTACAATGATGTTACAGTGGTGGCGGATAAGGGAAGTGCAACTGACATCATCTACTTGGACTTGTGCAAAGTATATGACACTGTCCCACATATCCTGGTCTCTAAATTAGAGAGACATGGATTTGACCGATGGACTACTTGGTGGATAAGGAATTCGCTGGATGGTCACACTCAAAGGGTTGTGGTCAATGGATCCATGTCCAAGTGGAGACCAGTGATGAGTGGTGGTCCTCAGGGGTTGGTACTGGAACTGGTACAGTTTAACATCTTTGTTGGTGACATGGACAAAGGGATCGAGTGCACCCTTAGTAAGTTTGCTGATGACACCAAGCTGTGTGGCACGGTTGACGTGCTAGAGGGAAGGGATGCCATCCAGAGGACCTGGACAGGCTGAAGAGGCGGGCCCTTGCGAACCTCATGACGTTCAACAAGTGCAAGATCCTGCACATGGGTCAGGGCAATCCCAAGCGCAAATACAAGCTGAGCAGACAGTGGATTGAGAGCAGCCCTACTGAAAAGGACTTGGGGGTGTTGGTGGATGAGAAGCTCAACAGGACCTGGCAATGTGATCTCACAACCCAAAAAGTGAACCATATCCTGGCCTGCATCAAAAGAAGTGTGGCCAGCAGCTCAAGGGATGTGATTCTGCCCCTCTACTTCACTCTTGTGAGACCCCACCTGGGGTACTATGTCCCACGCTGGGGCCCCCAACATAAGAAGGACATGGACCTGTTGGAGCGAGTCCAGAGGAGGGCCACAAAGATGACCAGAGGGCTGGAGCACCTCTCCTATGAAGACAGTCTGAGAGATTTGGAGCTGTTCAACCTGGAGAAGAGAAGGCTCCAGGGAGATCTTATAGCAGTTTTCCAGTATCTGAAGGGGGCCTACAAGGCTTGGGGCGGAGTGGCTCGATAGCTGCCCGGCAGAGAAGGACCTGGGCGTGCTGGTCGACAGCCGGCTGGATATGAGCCAGCAGTGTGCCCAGGTGGCCAAGAAGGCCAACAGCATCCTGGCCTGTATCAGGAATAATGTGGTGAGCAGGACTCGGTAAGTGATCATCCCCCTGTACTCGGCACTGGTGAGACCCCACCTCGAGTCCTGTGTTCAGTTCTGGGCCCCTCACTACAAGAAAGACATTGAGGCGCTGGAGCATGTCCAGAGAAGGGCAACGAAGATGGTGANCTCTTCTCCCTAGTGACAAGTGATAGGACGAGAGGAAATGGGTTCAAGTTAAGCCAGGGGAGGTTTAGGTTGGATATTAGGAAAAATTTTTTCACTGAAAGGGTTATCCAGCATTGGAATAAGCTGCCCAGGGAGGTGGTGGATTCGCCATCCCAGGAGGTGTTTAAAAAAAGGGTAGAAGTGGTACTTGGGGATATGGTTTAGAAGTGGTTTTGTCAGGTTGGGTTAATGGTTGGACTTGATGATCTTAAAGGTCCCTTCCAACCTTAACGATTCTATGATTCTATGGTTCTAAGAAAGCTGGGGAGGGACTTTTTACAAGGGCATGTAGTAATAGGACGAGGGGTAACAGTCTTAAACTAGAAAAGGGTAGATTTAGATTAGATATTAGGAAGAAATTTTTCACAATGAGAGTGGTGAGGCACTGGAACAGGTTTCCCGGGAAGCTGTGGATGCCCCATCCCTGGAAGTGTTCAAGGCCAGGTTGGATGGGGCTTTGAGCAACCTGGGCTGGTGGGAGGTGTCCCTGCCCATGCCAGGAAGGTTGGAACTAGATCATCTTTAAGGTTGCTTCCAACCTAAACCATTCTATGATTCTTTGATAACTAATGCTGTGCAACCACATAAATAAGTATTCTACCAAAGGCAGTATCTCCAATTGTGTTGGCTTAATGAACCAAGGATTTATTTAAGAGCTTGGTCCTTGCAGCTTAACAAGAACATGATTATAGTTTTACAGTTGCCCCTAGACAGGGAGTGCTCTTTTCATCTTACCAAGTAAAAGGCTGAATGTAATTTCAGTTACTATGTTGCCCCATTGGAGTTCTTTTTGTGTGTGTGTGTTTTTTAAACTAACTATCTGTAATTATACATAACATCTGAAGGCTCTCAAACACAAATAAACTCGTCCTTAATGAAATTTCTATGACAAAGTTAATTATCATTATTAGCTTTATAAAGAAGAGAATTTAAGCTCATCTCTTGGAGCCCTGGTGATTTTGTCTTGTGCCAGAGGTTATCCAGAAAATGAAAGATCCAGGAGTTGAACCCTGTCACCTTTCTTTTAATTCAAGGTCTTAACCTCAAGATCAGTCTTTTCTTATTTTTCTTTCTGCTAAGTGGTTCTAAGAAGTATGCATTTTTGTGCCTCACCATTGCTCAGTAAACAAGATCATCACGACAGATAGACATGTGTACTTTCACTCATGCTCTTAGGTGGCAAAAGCATCATTTGTAATAAAAGAAGTCATTTGTTTTGACTGTTTGCATTGCCTACAGAAAGTTTAACCACTTGGTGTAGCAAAGCTTTTGGCCATAGTGAACATTAGCATGAAATAAAAAAATCTGAACCAAAACTGATACAAAGGTGGAAAAAAATCTTTTCCAGTGGGAGACACAGAAATAGCGATAGCAATGCTGAATGCTACAGTTTCTGTAGGCCCATGGAAATAGAAGCAATGTTCAAATTGAGTTTCTGGTTTACACAATAATTATGGAATATAATTGTTTCATAAACTGATGGAGTTCAACCTTTAACTAAGCTGATTTCCTTCTCCTTTTTTATTCAGTGTGTCAGACTATTTAAAACCTGACATAAATTATTGTATAGATAAGTGAAGCAAAAGAAAAGAAATGAACGAATCTATATTTGCACACAGACATGTCTAGTGATGCACTGAATTCCAAAGTCCCACCAGTTAAGTTTGTGTATCCTATGCAATCCTGGTATGCTTCCCAGTAGTTTAGTGAAGAAAGACAGCCAAACTGAGGACCACACAGGACCTGAGTCACTCTGCAGAAGTGCCTGTCTCTCATGATGGATTACAGATGGATTCCAGCGAAATCAGGCTTCCAAATCGGTGCCTTGAATACATACAGTTCAGATGTTGATTCAGAACTTTTTGTCAGAGATTTTACCTTTGTGTCTTTGCTCTTGGACCTATAGGTATGCAAACATGTAGTAGAAAACCATTTTTAGAATGCACTTAGAATGAAGTTAAGATTCGAAGGGCAAAAGCGTGTGACCAGAGCCAAATGATTGTGGTTTAAACTACCATCTTTTAGCTGAGATGTTTTAATTCCTAGCCTATTGCAACTTTGTAAGTGGCTAAAATTCTACAAGGGTTTTCCCTGGAGAACTTGACTTAATCTTCTGAGGTTTAGAGACCTAATGGTAATTTTCCAGAATAGACTGGACCCCTGTCCATTTTACATACATTGTGTGTAGCATTTCAAATGCAAGTTTGCTACTATTTTGTGTCCCTACTGATATATATTCAGCGTGTACACCTCACACTCTTTTCAGCTAAAGACTTAGTCACACCATCTTTCCACAGCTGACATGAGTATACACTCAAGCTTTTGTTGTTTTCAATTGCCTTAGCCTATGGCATCCTTTCCTTGTCCCTGGTGTGTGACCCTGTGCTTTGTATTTCTAGTTTCAATCCACTTTCATTACTTCAGTCCTTCAGTCCAGTTCATTCTCTATGATTTTTCGTCTTCACCTTACTACTGAGGGCTTACGGGTTTGGGTCATTGGAAAATGTTAGCATGCTCTGCATTTTTGTATCAATATCAGTAAAACACATTTGGTTCCAGAAACGTCCTTTGAATCATCACCAATAATATTCTTCTATACTAGTAATAACCCTTTTGGTCCTAATGTTTTTTCCTTCCCTTAAACCAAGTTGTGATTCTTTTACATTTCTAGAGTACCTTATCCAGAATATTTTTTATTCCTAAGTGGCATGGTATCCAATACATATGATACTATCAGCTATATTTCCCATATTCCTTTTCATAAAATTTCAGTTATCATATAAAGAGACTTGCCAGGTGAATTTGGCGTAATGATAGTCTATTCTGGGATAAAGCTGTTATTCATTTTGTTCCATTTTTCATTACCTCAGTGTCTCTAGCTATGCAGTGCTTTGTAATTTGCATCAAATCCTTGCACAGCTCATGAGGTCAGTGCCACGTGTTTTTATGTTGCCTGAATCATTTACGTCCCTTTTTCTTAAAAGAAAAATAAAGTTAGTTTTTTTATTTTTTGGACATTTGATTGCCAGCCTGATAGATTCATTAAAAGTCTTTGTTATTAAGCTGGCCTTTTTTGTGCAAGTATTATAAGTACTCTCAAGTGGAGATTATGGGGTCTCACCCTCCTGGTCTAGACACTTCCTTAAAAACAGTTTTATGTCTTTGTTTTGATCTTATCTTAGATGAGTAATTTTCATTTCCACAGTCTGTATCATTAGCCACACTGCATTTTCTACTGTAGTCAACATCCCCATATTAATTTTGTTTTGGACTGTCTGTAAATTATCTTTAATCTCAACTGTTTTTTGCTGCTTGGTGAAGCCACTCTTTCTCCTGTTTTCTTTTTATTTGGATGATGAAAGTACATTTTAGTACTTGCAATTTTGCAAGATCTTACCCTGCCTAACATTTTCTGTTCTCACTTTCTCCATATATTTTCTGACATCTGACAGTTTTCCTTGCATGTTAGTTTCATTTTCCACCCTACAAGCTTTCTGCATACTCCAGATATACTCTCTGAGGTGACTGCTCATCTAGTTAGAAATGGAGCCCTTTGTTATAAAAGGTTTTTCCACATGTTTGAAGCTGCAAGTTTTTCACGGCCCACAGCCACAGCCTTTTTCTTAAAGGAATTCTAGCACTTCCATGAGTCTTCATTATTTCCCTTATTTTCTGATTTTTTAAAGTGAAATTCTGATTTATTTATGTTTACCATTTATTCATGTTACATTCATTTTCTTAAAAAATGGAGTGAATGTGTTATCGCTTAATCTGAGATACAGCTTTCTTGACCAACTATTTAATAAGCTCCAGTAGCTCACTTTTCTTGTGTTACGTGTCACATCCTCAGATACCTGGGTCTACCTCTTATTGGTAGAATTTATTTTCTGGGAAGTTACAATATCACCCCACAGGTTTCATAGTGCTATTTACTCATTTACTATTTCATGATATTATTTGCTTTCTAAATACTACAGAAATTTACACGCAACAAAAAGGATCCTGCAAAAACCTTTCTGAAAGGAATCGGAAACCATTTAGAAACCCTTTGTACCCCCTCTAATTTTCTTGTCGCTTATCACATACTTGATTTATAGTTCATCACATCACTATTTTTGCCATGAGGAAGACCCTGAGATTGGTACATGTGGATGTGGGAAATAAGCAAGAAGAGGATTACTATGTCAAACTGACTTGCAGATCTACTGTATCATCTATGTGACAGGGAAGATACAGTGAGTTATACAAGCTATTGCAGGCAGTTTTATGGCCTTCTGTACTTCAATACAGTCCACTCACCCTAATTGTTGGGCAGAATATCACCATTGCTTTACAATAAAAAAAAAATTAAAATAATCCAGTTGGTACAATTAGGGTATTTTAAGGGTGCGGTCAAGGTGAAAATCATGAATACAATCTTACAAATTGATATTAGTTAAATTCCTTGTGGTTGCTCTCAGTTGCTTGCAAGAGATCCTCCATTATTTCTCTTAGTTTAATTTCATTAATTTCATTTTTTTGTATTTTCTTGTTAAATAAAGCCAAGAAACTGCTCTGTACGGCTACTGTCATGGAAGTCTTTTATTCATTTTCTTTAAGCAGGCTGTATGAATTCTAAGTGATTTTTTTTTTTTCTAGATGCACCATATCTTAGATTAAGGCATCTCTAACTGAGAGAGGTTAGTGCTGCTGGACCACCAGTACTAACCAGCAGTGGCTTCTGCCTTACTCTGTCATTTAGACATGGGAACGGGAAAATCAGTCCTCTTTTTATTAGAACATCTTCTCTTCACCAGCGACATCAAACTGTTAAATCACAGGAGTTCATAACATGGAAAATGCAATCACTGGGATAAGTAATCCTTGAAAGGAAGAAAGATATAGGAAGATGGTTACGTTTTGTCTTTAGCTTTTTTAAGCTACCCTAGGACTTATCACAGTTTTCTGAAATGGCTTATGCTGTTGCCTGACAGTGAAGTAGAGTAATCACAAGAGTAGGTTTTCATTGTATATTTTATATCCTACTTTTTTTCCCCTTGTCCTTTACAAACAGAGAGTTATTCAGCAGTTTTTAAGGTGTCAACTCCTGTTTTAAAACAAGAACTAACAAGATTCTCTCATATCTTTTTGAACTAAGTTTTTTTCAGCTATTGAACTGTACTTGTCTTAGGACCATCTTGGAAGGCAAACAAAATTTTATTGAGGAAGAAAAGATACTCCTCTTTCTCTTTAAAAGTTTCTATTTACAATAGTTATTTAAATTCCTTCTTTTTGGCACCAGTCTTGGCTTGTATTTTCAGGCAGTTGATTCTAACTGCAGGCAACAGATGCATTTAAAATAGACTGCAATAAGATTCTATTTTTGAGATGTGGTGATTGGAAGGGAATTTTCTTCTGTCAATCAGATATACATTAAGATGGTATTTATTTTAAAATTGAGTATTCTAGTTTACAGGATTTGGAATTGTTTTCACATTTACAACCTAAAATTATAAAGAAGTGCTAAAGAATTAAATGATCAAAATTTGCACCTGGAATTTCATGTGGAACATGACACTTAATGTGCAATATAAATAGTCTAAATTTGCAATTCGTCAGCATATTTGGGTATTTAAAGGAAAACAAAAGAATTTTAAAAAACTTAAACTTTCTTTAATTTTATAATTCTTCATGCTATTAGCTATATTACAAATTTTGAGCAATGTATTATTCAACTGATTGAAGGCTAGCACGTCATGTCCTAATAGATTGAGCAGCTGCATTGGTTCTTTACCATACTTTACACTTAGCAAATATTCATAAGTAATTATAGTCCTACGAGTATTAAAATATACTATATTGCCAATATTGTGTCAATTTTTAAAGATAAAATTCAGTTTTGCAGCAGCAGCCTGGTAGAGTCTAAGTGGATGGGAGAGGGTTAGAGGAACCAGTAGGCCGAGGATGCTTCAGGAAGGATTTGCACCTTTCGGTAAACGTAGGAGCTGCAGCTGCTGCTGCATGAGGGAGTTACTATTGCTGCTGTAGACGGACCTCTCCATGCTCCTTTTCAGGGTTTGTACCATAATAGTTAAACCTGTGTCCTCAGGCTGCAGTTTTTAGCTATTCTTTGCCTGCAGCTGGCCAAGGATGAGAATGGAATCGCTGCACTTGGAGTATTGTTGTGTTGATAGTTAACAATAGACAAATACGGGAATGAGAGGGAGATGAAAGTAGTAAGAAAGCCCATTGTTTACACAGGATGTTTTAGTTCTGTATTCCTTCTTAAAATAAAAATTCATATGTAGACCTACCTAAATTACATAGATTAGATTTCAAAGTCATGGTGATTTCAGGTGTCTCCTCGTATTTAAGATCATATTTATTCATTTCTATTTTTAATTGCATATGAACTACGTTAAGTGAATCTGTTAATCACATTCATTTAAAGCTATAATTGGTGGAATCTATTTTGAAAGCTGGATTAGAAAATATCACTTTCTGAATGAAAAAAAAGACTTGACACACTCTTTCCTTCCATTGCTAGGCCACGGGAAGTGTGACTGTGGGAAGTGCAAATGTGATGAAGGCTGGTATGGTGAAGCTTGTCAGTATCCAACTACTTGCAATCTTACACGGAAGAAAAGCAATGAAATGTGCAAGAATTCTCAAGATATCATCTGTTCTGGTGCAGGTAAGATGTCCTTTGTTGCTTTTGATGGCTTGGTGTTCTTCCTGTGTTATCCTGAGAATCATTGCAATTTCTTTTCTAATTAGGAATTTTGTAGAGTATGTTTCAAGAGACTGAGAAATAACTGTATGTATACTAAAATACTTTATTTTCGTATAGGCCTATTCCTGTGCATGTGATATGCACTGATTCAGAATGCCTACTTCAGTGCTCTAGTTTATCCAGAGCTATTTTAAGTTAATGAAACTGCAGCTGTGTCATGTTTTTTGCCCATCAAAAGGTTATGATAATGGCATTAACACAGAAAGTGACCTCATTTTTTGGTGTTTGTGTTTATAGCATGCAGAATATTATTCCAGGATATTTATAAACTGTAAAATTTTTTAGACACTTTTGAGCTATAACAATGATTATTAAAAAACTGTTGTGGAAGATCTGCTGAATCATTTTAATGGGGTACTTCCATCTTCACTTTTCCGATTTGGTAGCTCTCTTTTCTCTAATTCTTTAGTTGCATACCTCATCTTAACTTAAATAGGAAGTCCTTTCCTTAAAAAAATCGAGGGAAAAGAAGAAGCAGCCTGTTAGAAGACTTCACTGCAGAATGGTAAAATTTTGAAGGACATTTGCTACCAGTCAAGGTTTGAGATCAGAAACTGCCTTCCATTTTTTCCATTACATTGATCTCCAAGTGAGAGATGTTGTTTCAAGAGCCCCACTTTTTCTCACTGTTGCTGGCCTTTAACTTCTGTCTTGCTCCATACATTTTCATACAACTAAATTTCTCACAAGGTAGTTGCTGACAGGCTGAGAGAGTTGGGGTTGTTCGGTCTGGAGAAGAGAAGGCTACAGGGAGACCTTATAGCAGTTTTCCAGTATCTGAAAGGAGCCTACGAGAAAGCTGGGGAGGGACTTTTTACAAGGGCATGTAGTGACAGGACGAGGGGGAATAGCTTCAAACTGGAAGAAAGCAGATTTAGATTAGATATTAGGAAGAAATTTTTCACCATGAGGGTGGTGAGGCACTGGAACAGGTTGCCCAGAGAAGTTGTGGAAGCTCCATCCCTGGAGGTGTTCAAGGCCAGGCTGGATGGGGCTTTGAGCAACCTGGTCTAGTGGGAGTTGTCCCTGCCTATGGCAGGGAGGTTGGAACTAAATGATCTTCAAGGTCCCTTCCAACCTAAACCATTCTATGATTCTATAACATGAGCAAAGGACCCAAAAGATTTGTGGGACTTGCTACAGAGGAGCTAGGCTCTCACAACAAGATGTGAAATTAATTTAACATAAAATTTTAACCATACAGCATACTGAGTAAATGGTACATTTTGATTATGACAATAATATAGATTATATGAAACTCATGATTTTTTGGCTAACAAATGAGAGACAACTAAATGAGAAGCTGACTCTCAAAAATAAGCATAGTTCAGAGATTAGTCAAAGTACTTAGACAAGAATGTTAAGACCTTTTTTTCTCTTTCTTTCCTTGGCTAAAAGTGACACCAGTCTGTCTATCACTGAGTCTTCACAAGAAAACCAATGTAGCTGAACAACCACTAAAAGTGGCTAAAAGGGGAGAGTTTGTGAGATCAGGAGTAGAAAAGAATGCTTTGTGTTTTGCTGGTATTACACAGGACAACCATTCCAATAAGACTGGCTGGGGAGTTTGGGTAACTTTGATGGGCTGTAGCCATACATGTTTTGTCTTGATAGGATTGCCCCTTGATCTACTGCCAACGTTGCCTTTGGGGTCTGAGGTCTGTTTTTTAATTGCCAATAAAAGATGGGAAGGGATGACATGAGTTGTTGCAAAAACATCCTCAGCTGTCACACAGCTAGCCATGTATTGTAAGTTTTTTTATGAACCAATGAAGATCCATCTAAAATTTAACTTTTCTGACTCAACTGTTCCTAACTATTTGTCATAGCAACTATGACATCCTACCTAAATTGAGATTCTCCATGTGAGCACTGTTCGCTTCTAGTCAGTGGGAACAATGGACACTTTTAGGACACAGTCTGTCTGACCTTTTTATATGCCCAATTTATGAATCAATTTACCATTTTATCTTTTTTTCTGTTTGGGAGTTATCTGTAAACAAGACAGTTTTCACAAAATTTTTATTTGTATTTATTTTCCAAGTAATTGTAGCAAATAATTCTAGTTCTGTAGGTTATTTATGTTGTATTATCAGTTGTATTATTATTATTATTTATATTAGATCTTGCAAACATTTTTAAAGTTTACTTTTTTAGACTGGCCATGTATGTTGCAGAACCCCATTCTTCTGTTCTTTGTTTGGATAAATAAGGTGTTTAGTAAAACTTGTATTATACTTGTAACAGTGAAATGTAGAATGGTTTCTGCAAACCAGTTGTGTAACATCGGCATAAAACTTCTATTTTGGAGGACTTCATTTGTGTTAATAACCATGTTCTCTAAAATATGTATGGATGTAATGTGAAGAGTATGAGTCTTGTGAGTTAAGTTCCTTTTTTAAAAAAAATCTGTACTTGCTGGCATAGTGATGCTAGTGACTGCTGAAACAGTTTGTGCAAGCCCACTGACCATGGGGCCCCAGTTAATGTGGTACTGCACAAAGTTCCTACCCTTACAATGCCAATAAAGGTGATAGAGGTGTACCTTATGTGACGATCATGGTAATGCTTCTGTTTCTAACACGATTTTATAGTATTTTTGCTTTTTTGGCTGTATAATTCCTTAACATGTTTATTTATGGCTGGTATATGTTATCATGCACTATGTTCCAAACTAGAAAATATTCAAGAGGAGGAGGAGAAGGCAGTTGTTTGCTCTGCCCTGGCAACTGCACTACAGGTCAGGTAGACTCTTTGAGGTAAAAGGGGGGATTCTTCCTTTCCTGGGAGCAACTAAACAAAATTTTTCTGTTTGGGAGGGGGGGTCATAGAGAGACGCAGCCACTGAGGTCACAGAATCACAGAATCACAGAATAGTCAGGATTGGACGGGACCTCTGGAGATCATCTAGTCCAACCCCCCCGCCAGAGCAGGGTCACCTACAACAGGGTGCACAGGACAGCGTCCAGGCGGGTTTTGAATGTCTCCAGAGTGGGAGACTCCACAACCTCTCTGGGCAGCCTGTTCCAGTGCTCCACCACCCTCAAAGTAAAGAAGTTCCTCCTCATGTTAAGATGGAACTTCCTATGTTCAAGCTTGTGCCCATTACCCCTCGTCCTATCAATGGGCACCACTGAAAAAAGACTGCTCCCATCCCCCTGGCATCCTCCCTTCAAGTATTTGAAAGCATTAACAAGATCCCCCCTCAATCTTCTTTTCTCCAGACTAAAGAGACCCAAATCCCTCAGCCTCTCCTCATATGAAAGATGTTCCAATCCCCTAATCATCTTTGTAGCCCTTTGCTGGACCCTCTCCAGCAGATCCCTGTCCTTCTTGAACTGGGGAGCCCAGAACTGGACGCAGTATTCCAGATGCGGCCTCACCAGGGCAGAGTAGAGGGGGAGGATGACCTCCCTCGACCTGCTGGCCACACTCCTTTTGATGCACCCCAGGATGCCATTGGCCCTCTTGGCCGCCAGGGCACATTGCTGGCTCATGGTCATCCTGTTGTCCACCAGGACTCCCAGGTCCCTTTCCACAGAGCTGCTCTCCAGGAGGTCAGACCCCAACCTGTACTGGTGCATGGGGTTATTCCTCCCCAGATGCAGTACCCTACATTTACCCTTGTTGAATTTCATTAGGTTCCTCTCTGCCCAACTCTCCAGCCTGTCCAGGTCACGCTGTAAGGCAGCACAGCCTTCTGGCGTGTCAGCCACTCCTCCCAGTTTAGTGTCATCAGCAAACTTGCTGATGATACATTCTATCCCTTCGTCCAGATCCCTTGAGGGACACCACTTGTTACTGACCTCCAACTAGACTCTGCACCGCTAACCACAACCCTCTGAGCTCTATCTGTTAGCCAGCTCTCAATCCACCCCACTGTCCATTCATCTAGCCCACACTTCCTCAGGTCAGGGTGCAACCCTACTCAAAAGACCGAGAAGCAAATGTGCAACCAGACCAGAGGTGACAGAAGAGAGATCTGCTTATAAACCCATTTCCATCCTTTGCGTAGCCTGAGCATTCTGGCTTTTCCTTATGTCAGAAAGTTTTCTGTTGTGATTTATGTTGTGAAAAAAACGCAGCCCTATATTTCCAAAGCATTTGGGAGTCCTGGGGGTACTTACATTGAGGGAGAATCTCAGGCAGACCCGCGTTCTCAAACTATTCGCTGGTCTGACATGGGTAAACCCCATCTTATTTGTGACAAATCATCAAGTGTCTGTATTATAGCTCTTAATATTCTTGCAAGATCTACTCTTTTCTAAGACATCACCCACAAACTGAGGAAAAATGAGCCTTAAAAGCTTAACATTAGATTGGGTCGAGGTCCTGAAATAACAAGATATTATTATGGAGGTTCCTACAGTTCTCCAAATGAATGAAATAACTTGTAATGGAGATGTTAATACCACTGGAAAAACATACACTTTACAGTGAAATTGTTGATACGCTATTATAATATTTACGGTTTCTTTAATAATGCTATGAATGTATTTCTCTGCAATTAGCTTGTCTGTTGTATAATCAATGTATTGCTGTGGTAATTGCTTTCTAGCTTGAGTCCTTTTTTTCCTGAAATCTGATCATAAGGTCTTCATGCAGATGTTCCTCACCAACGTTTCCTTCCTTTGATTCCTGGCTTTTTCTCCAAGGCTGTACTTACAAAACCTTAGGCTTCAGATGACAGCTGTAGAAAAGGGACTAAAGACTACAGTGCAAAGGAACTTTGTGAACTTAGGCAGACATATTTTCAGGTCCTCAGTAACCATGCCCTGTTACTCTCATGTAACATAGCTGTGGAACTGGACAAAACCAGACTTCATTCTTGAGAAGATGACTAGGTGAATTTTTCTTCTTTCAGTAGGCAGAAGATATAATTTCCAAAGCTGATTTCTTCCCTCAGTGCTATGAAGTCAACTCTAGAGTGAATTCTAGACAACTCTAGGAGTGAATTTTACTTAAGAAAATATGGTGGTCCTTATTAAAAATGAACCACTTGAGTGTTGTATCTGTTTACAGCTAAGAATAGGCTTTTTGTTGATACGGATTGTTTCTGTGTCTGTCTTTATTTGACTGGATTATCTTTATTATCAGCCTTCTCAGAGTTAAAATACGTACCATCTCTGATGGACTAATGAAATTCTTTCCATAAACTGCAGTCACTGAGTACTTTCTCAAACGTTTACAGGCACATGTCAGTGTGGCAGGTGTAAATGTGCAAACGCAGAAGGAAATGGACTGGTCTATGGTAAATTTTGTGAATGTGATGACAGAGAATGCATAGATGATGAGACAGAAGAGATTTGTACAGGTATGTATTTTAGCAAGTACAAGAAGGATTGTAAAGATTAATGCAGGCTGCTATAAAATCATTAAATTGTGTGGACCTACAAAATGTCTTTACTGAATATGTGACTTAAAAAAAAAGTAACTATATTTGCAAGAATTTAGCTTGCAAATTGTAAGTGGGAATTTCAGATGCAAAAATGAGCTAAGCAGGAGGTTAAAGAATGAAGAAATCTCGTGACATCCTCTTTTGGAAGAACTGCAAAGAGGATTATACAAGGTGATTCACTAAGGTAATTCATACCTTATTATGTCTGTTTTCGGTAGAATATAAGAAATGTGAATGCTTTGTGGCAGAGATGAGAGCAAGATGGAGGACATAGAAAAAAACAAAAGATAAAAAGTTTATTAAGAATTTTGTCAAGGAAGCAAAAATTAAAAAGAATAAGAATAAATGTAGGATGAGAACTCAGAAGCAATTCAGGAGATAAAAAGGAAAAGGAATGAATGAAGAAAAATTTCATCTGTGATAGGAAAGGCAAGAGAATAAGATGGAATATACTCTGCTGATTGAAAAGCAACCAAAATTCAAACTGTGCTTTCATTTCATTATAAGGTAGGAACCTGGCAATTAAATATTGTGGAATACACACCATTTATGGCGTTATAAATGCTGTTGTCTATATTACTAGGGGGGTTGTCCTTGAGCTGGAAGGTACTGTACATATTTTTCGGGCTATACACATGCATACTGTGTCTGTATGCACACAGGAGGGTTCAGAACTGCTCTTAGACTGTTCATACTTTGGTAATAGTGATTGCTCTGTGTGTGTGTATAGAGAGAGCACTAGTGTAAAATAGCTTTATCTGTCTTAATCCTTACACAGAGAACAAAATAAATTCTATTTATTTAAGTGCATTTGAAGGCAAAAAAGAACTTTTTTTTTTTGCATAGCCTTACCTGGGGATTTTAAATGAGGGTAAACAGAATGGTCCTCTGAAGTCCAGATCCAGAAGTACAATATTTCCAGTGATTGCCTAAAATATAATGAGTTGAGGGCAATAATTTTTATGTGCCAATGATTCCATTCATATTTATTTGCTTGTAACCATTACATATGGAACCAAATATGATTAAAATTTGCCATTAATTTAGTTCCAGTAAATTCTCTTTCTGCTATTTTTTCCCCACCTGTATTGCTGCTGGTTTATATTGTTGGGTTTTTCTTAGCTTTTATTTCCCCGTGTTTCATCCAGTGGGGCCATATTCCAAAACAGACCAGATGCATCCCTGTAAAAAAAATAGTTTTATGCGTATACAGAAATCAAAGTATGCTGATATAAAAGGACAAAAGAAAGTTGGTAGATTCAAGTCTCTATGGTCTGTGATTCAACAGTATAAAAGCCCTGATACCTTATGTAAGGCTTGGAGCCTTCTAAAGTGAATATAATGTACAAACTAATGGTGTGCTTGACTTGGTTAGGTTGTTGTAAGCTGAAGAGTTTATGCACGTAGGTTATGAGTGTTAGATTTTGTTTTGCTTCCTGACAAAACTCTATAGTACATAGCCATATGTTGAACCAGGCTTTATGCAGAAAAAATGGACAGCACATGAACTGAAGGTCAAAGGTACACAATTTCATCACAGAAAAAGCAGACCCCACGTACTTATCTGGTTACTGCTTCTCTCTCCCGTCTGGATGTCTTCTTTAATACCCTCTATGCTACCTTTCTTTCCACAGGATTTCTACCACAGGAATCATTTAGTTTTATTTATGAAGTAATAAAGATAGAGCATTCCAACCCAGTTCTGCTTAGCTAGCGATGGCCCCTGGATACTCTCCACAGACAGGTTGAACCTAATCAGTGCCTGTTGTACTTTCACAGTTTGTGTAGCACCTACTTAGTTGCTACATACCCTTTATTGCCCTTGAAGGTATAGTCAGGTCTGGTAGATTTTAATTGTCTTCAAAGAAAGCCAACTCAGGAGGATTCAACTAATGAAAAAACAAAAGCTTCTATTTACACACGTTTCTAAAGCCTGCAGCTGTGAGCTGGGATTTTATCCTGGAAAAGCATACAATGCCATGTTGAGATATGGATCACATGCATTTTAATCTTTGCACATGGGGATTGCATTTTTTAAGCAAATCAGTTCTTAGGTGGGGCAGAGTTATAAAGATGTATCAAGCTTTTCCAGCCTCGGTTGGATTTTGATCAGGCAGTTGACTGCATCACTTTTTATTTAAGATTACATATACTTTGGAATCAAGTTGCAGCTTATTTTTAATAAAGTATCATGGTTTCTAGCAAATTAAATTCTCATCCTGATCTTTTTTATCTAAGGCTGCCTAAGATGTAGTGGCAAATTGTATCATTTAATTCATATTTATTTGAGGACAATACAAGTGTGAGTGAAGAATGAAGTAGTGATGTTTTAATCTGCAAAAATTGCCAGTAGATCAAATTAATTTACTCCTTCAGCATTTTTCCCTTTATTTCTTGTCCACTCTTAAAGAACAACCTTTTGGTAACAAGCATTATTTTAAGCTGTCTATGTTGTGTAGTTATCTAAGTAAAATGGTATTTTTATCTTCTGTTATTTTTTGACATGTAACCAAGCAATTGTAATGAAAATTTCATGTGTAATTGTAAAAACAGGAAAAAAACTGTATTCCACAGGTCTAAATTTTCACTCTTAATAGTTAAGGATATAAATTGACCAGACTGTGATAGAGATGATCAGATCTACTAAGCTTAACATACCTACAGGCAAAAAAGGACAAGATCCTGACCTGATCATTCTAGTAAAGAATCACATTATTGCTTTAAGATTAGTAAGAGTTGCAGCTACTTAATTTAAATGCTTTGGGTCATTGAAGCACATGGCAGAACTAGCTTAGTGACTCAAAATGTTCAGGAGCTGGTTACATCAAGTCTCAGGTGACCCAACTGTGTTTTTGGGAGATGTGTGGTTTGTTAAATGAACATCTAAAAGGTTCATTTTACTAATTCTTACCTTTCATGAACTGGTTTACCCACATTCAAAAATCTTCTTAAAAGTTAAGAAGGGAAGCCATATACAATCTAGACAGATTGTAGTAAATCAAGGTCCCTCTGCTGGAATTTTCTGAGCTTTCTTAGACATGCCCAGTATGGATGGCCACTGTGTCCTATCTTAACATTTAAAGCTGTGCTTAAATTTTAACTATTACATTTACTGTCTTCCAAATTTGCCTATAAAGTTTCAAAAATTATGCTTACAAATATAAAAATGTTGATGTTATTTTCTTAGTGTTTATTGATTAGATTTAATCTGTGATTAAATGAAAACATGATCTAAAATACACTTGGGGGAAAGTACAATTCAGATGTCCTTTGTCTTCCTTTATGTAGGCATATATGGTCTATAAATTGTTTCTATTCTGAGTCTAGCCCTGAAAGTTTTTAAAAGAAAAGATCAAAACAGTTAAATTGTTAATGCCTTTTAAAAACTTGCCTATTTCTCACTGTATAAAATTTGTTTTGGGTTAAGGCCATGGAAAGTGTTACTGTGGAAACTGTTACTGTGAGGCTGGTTGGCATGGAGATAAATGTGAATTCCAGTGTGACATCACCCCCTGGGAGATCAAGAAAAGATGCACATCTCCAGATGGCAAAATCTGCAGCAACAGAGGTGTGTCATTCGCACATTCCTTCTACATGTATTTGTACAGTTTGCTTTTATTTTACCATATTCATTTTCTGCACTAGGACATAGATTGTGTTTGCTGATATTTTCTAGTTTGTTCTCACTTATTTCAAATCTGGATATACATTTCCAAGTAAGTGGGTAGATACCTGTGTTTAGGTATAAACTTACACAAATCCACAGTGTTTTTTGGCTTAAGCTGGCCCAGGCTGTTGTCATCCTTCATTTTTTGTAGTAAGACCGAGCAGGATAATTTGTTAATACATCTGCTTTGGTGAGAGAGACCTATTCTGCAAAATAAAATATTAGCAGATTTTTGACTTTGAGTAGATTGGTGCTGTAAGGCCAACAGGACTGTGGGTCAATTCATTCTTAAACAAGACGAAGGACACACAATAGAATAGGGAAAATGAAAACACAAAGCTTTTAGTTTCCACTGCAACCTGAAAAAAGCAACTAAGAACGGTTCAGTAACAATGCTGCGGAACGTATACAGAACTGGAAAGGTAGACTTCACACAATATTTCTAACTACATGGGGTTTTATTTGTGCAAAGTTCCAGAATTTGAGTTTTACCTTATAATTCTGTCTGATTTTGCCATTTTGGGGAAAAAATAGCACAAAACAGGGTTGCTTTTCACTAGCTGCTACGTTTGGCTTCATTGAACAAAGAGTTTAAAAAAATGTTATTTTTTTGGCAGAAGTCCAGAATAATCACAGTAGAACATAAGCGCAAGTCATGTAGATACCTCTCAAAAACATCTCTACTGATAAAACCTGCTACAGTGTGAACATCTAATTATCCTGAGAGCATTTAGAAAACTCTCTTCTCTTAATTATGAGGAAATTGAAAGACTGAGTGATCATGTAGGCTCATTTAGTCTTGGGACTTTAGCAGTAAAAAATTTTATGTAATTCTGGAAATAATAAATATCCAAGTGGCTTCAGATCTGATGCTTTGTTTGCCCTGCGAAAGTAATTTATTGTCAAAAAAATCCTTGTCAAAGCAATTTTTTGTTCAAATTTGAAATTTTAATGTACAAATATTTATTTAAATTTAAATTGTAATTGGGGGAAATGAGGATAAATAGTATAGCTGATATTCAGAATAGCTACAAACTACTATACAAAGGTATATTCATGGGATACTTCTGTATTTTCAGCCTTTCATATATTTGTGATTTTATCCACATAAACATTTTGTAGGCTTTGACTACATAAAGCTGCTTTCCAACACGGTATTTCTACTCTCTTTAATCCTATTTACCCAGTTTTCTGTGTTTATACATCTTGTGATATAGGTGCAGTTCATCTTGCCGGTTTTGAGCCTTCCAAAAATTAAATATCAAGGCTAACCTTGCTGTCTAGTGTCCTTCAGTGTTAAGACAGATCAATTGTCTGTATCTTTCCACCAACTCTTTAGTCAACCAGCTGAGACCAGATGTGAACCATTAAATTTTTTAAACTCTGGTGAGAGGTTTTTTTGTATTCTGATATCCAGAACAGCTGATCCAAATTCACTTTGAAGATGTTTCTGGGAGGATTAATCACTCTCCACAGGCATTTCCTTGTTTTCTGGTGGAGTTTTTTGTTTGTTTAGTTTGGTTTGTTTTTTTTTTTTGTTTTTTTTTTTTTTTTTTTTTACCTTCTCTTTCATTAATGTCACTGAATTGTGAAAGTATCAAAAAACAGGTGCAAATTTCTTGAGGGCTGTCTTGGTGGCTTTAAGACTAAGCAGGGCAGCAGCTCTTCCTGCTTCATGTAACTGTCATGCAAGCACGATATGTACTCTTTAGTCACTCTGTCCTGTTGTCCTTGCACTCATTATATTGTTTAGAGTAATCTGAATAAGAAGACAAAGGCTTTGGTGGAGTAGCAGAAGGTGATGAAATGAACTGCGTGCATCTCTGAGGTTAGGCTGCTGCTTTGTGCCTGTTGGCATCTCAGAAAAAAGTAGTGAGTATATGGCCCTGAAGCATACTTGGATTTCTGAATAAGGAAACAGTCATTTTTGTTGTTGTTCTCTGTATATCAGTAAGGCTGTGCCAAATTAGCATCTCTGTCATATTTCACATTTGCCTTTGTGTTGTAAACAGCAGGGTGTGGCCCTGAATATTGACTTGGGACAAGTGAAAAAGTATCATTTTCATGTAGATCTGTGGTGGTGATCTTCTTAGGTAAAGAATGACCTCCTAGACATTTTCAGCTGGATTAGTATTTGGATTCCCTTTTAGTTTAAATGTTTATGCTTTAAAAATCATTAATTATCCACTGTTCCCAAGCCCAGGTCATTTAAACAGCATTGATTTTTATTGTCATTAGTGTCAGAGCAAATTACTGTTGATGTCAAAGATTTACGACTGTTCTGTGCACTCCATTTTTCTGTTGATTCCTAACAAGGCTCAACAGCAGAAAGAAACTTGAACACGAAGCCAACTTGTTTGTATACAGTATTATTAATAAATAATCATAGAAGGTTTTAAATCATAGAAGATGAGCATATGCTCACAATTAACACTTGCAGCTTTGAAACTGCACTCCTGTGAGAGCAGCAAATTCACAAGTGTAAATTCCTGTAATCAAATTATTATTACTCTGAATTGCCAGTTAATCTTCTGTCTCTGTCTCTCTCTTTTTCCACCCCCACCTCTTCTTTCCTAGGCACATGTGTATGTGGGGAATGCACATGCCATGATGTGGACCCAACTGGTGACTGGGGAGATATTCATGGAGATACTTGTGAGTGTGATGAAAGAAACTGCAAAGCAGTGTATGATAGATATTCTGATGACTTCTGTTCAGGTAAGGAATATATATATAAAAGGAACTTATGGGTAGTTTTATAACAAAAGCATCCAATTATCTGATCTCACTCTTCCTTAGTGCTCCAGTTCTCATTTTCCTAGCTTAAAATATACCAAGCTTTAGCTGGGTTTTTTGGGGAGTGGACTTTTTAAATTAAAAGACATAATTCTGTAAAAAAAAAAAAGTTCAGTTCTAAAGCTTTTTCAAAACATGTCTTTTTTTCTATGCCTTTTAACAAAATTCTGTAAATATGAAGCACTTTTAGGTGCCCATCTCCCCTCTAATACCCTTGTCTTCAGTGTAACCTTACATAAATTGGAGAATGGTTGAAACTTTAGTATATATATCTCCTTTCTTGGGGAAATCTAAATCTGAAATTTTTTTAGATCAAATTTTATTTGTTATTTCATGTTATATGGCAGGGAGAGGACAACTGAAAGGAAGAAACTTGAGGAAAAATGAATTAATGAGTTAATGAAAAACAGTACCCCGAGAATACCAACTGACCTGAGAATGTGTAGAGCATCAGTATGTGGAAAATATGAATGTGTGGTCCAGCTACACATCACTGACTGTACATCTTAGACACTTTCACCTTCCCTTTTTTCTTCTACTTGTACTTCAGGGAATTATATTCAAATTAGTTAATGTCCGTCCAGCCATCCAAGGTTGTCAGTGTATTTAGGTTGATGCTCCATGTATCAACTAACAAAAGCTTTGATTCTGAGCAAGACCTTGCATAGAATTTTGTATAGCTGTTGATAAAGATGCTAGTTCTGGGCAGGAGAGAAGGACTTTGATCAATACACGGCATGCAATTTGTACACACAGGAACTCTGCAAAAACAAGGGGTGGTGGTTTCAAAGGGACTTGACAGATTACAGGTTGTCAGCTCTAATGCATCCTGTAGAAATCTGATCTGGCCTAATTAGTAATAGGAAGAACCCAGTCACATCAAGGAAAATAATGATGTGGTATATTCTCCTCCTATTACTAGAATGAGAGATGCCTCATAGAAAGATCATAGGAGTTGTCCATAACAGGGAGAGAAGACTGAAGCAAACACAATGCATAAAATTTTTCACCTCTTCTTTGCCTGTTATGAAGGTGAAAGTTTTCTCAACTGTTGAGGGTTTTTCTTAATAAATATGGATGAATCACTAGCTAATAAAATGAGGAAAAGAAAAAGAAAGAAGCATTTCTAAAAATCTTCAGTGAATTCATTTGCTTGTTACTGTTTCAGCCACCTACAAATGTTATATATTTTTTATTTAATTAATAAACTGGAAGGATGTAGAACTGCAGTCATGAGAGCAGCAGGGGGATTGACTTTGGGATATTGACAATTTTTGAATGTATTATTGTGCTGCTGAGTATGGTTTTAGCACTCAGGGACTGATCAAAATGTCAGCAGCAGCTAAGGAATACAAAGCTAAAAACAACATCATAAATGTGTTCTGTAGTTAAGGGTGAACACAAGAGTTTCAAATCTAATTAGATCAAAGCAAACCTGTGGCATCTACAGCTAGTGCTGCATTGCTGAAACAGGGCTTGAACTCTTTTTCCCAGACGTTATTGCTGCTGCTGCTGCCCAGGGTGGTAATGGTTGTAAGAAAGCAGAGTGTAAGAAAGTGTGAACAGTTGCAAAAGATTTGGGGGGAGGATACTGCCATTTGACATTGGATTAAGGATATGTTACAGTGTTCTTTATTACACAGACATAACTAAATGAGCAAACCTTAAGAGAGATATAAAATAATGTACTCATATGGCTTGCCTCATGTAACTAAAACTCAGGTTGAAGTATAGTTTAGGTTTTCTTTCTAATCAGTAAAAAATTTATTACTACTTATTCTTATGTTTTAGAAAAGCCTGATTTAGCTTTAGCTTGCCATCCAATATGCATTCCTTAAACAGATTGTGCAAAACTCTCCATTTTCACACGAAGCAGTGTGAACAATGTCTTGTAGTCCTGCTGTTTAGTTCTGTTTCAGAAATGGACAAGATGCATAAGTATTAGCTTTGGTTTAACGCAGTAGACAGACAGAATCTCCAATTAAATCAAAGATTTATGAGCAGAATTGTAATTGGACAGCTTTTTTTTTTTTGTTTATGTGAAATAAATTTACTTAGTGTACAAAGTGTGCACGCATTAGGTGTGTCTGCAAAATATCCTCATTTTTCTCACAGTCATAGATAAATTGATTTGGAATGAATCCAAGAGGGATTAGTTAGATTAGGGAAAATAATCCAGCTCTCTTAAAACCTAAATCAAACGAAGCTGACACAAAACTTTTACTGTCTTGTTCTACCTACCTGACAGGTAGAGACAGGAAAACCCTTTGTCCTGTGTAGCAGATTAAAATGATAGGAAATCATCTTTACATGTAGAGAGTTTTACTGTAACTGAATGAAATGCTATGTTTATTTCATAAACTACAAATGACAGGAATTGACAGCCCTGCTGTGAAGATTTAGCATCACACAACAGCAGCTCCCTCCAGAAGCTTCATATGGCTTGGGGTGACTGTCAATTTGCAGTACCTTATATTGGCAACCGGATGCCTTCTTTTAACATCTGAAGTGCTGTTCAGTATGTTACCGAATGATTTTCTTTCAGGGGTGTTTGCAACACTAAAGTGATTCTCTTCCTTTAAAGAGAAAATAACTTTCATGACTTGACACAGAAAGAAAAAAGACTTCCATAAGAAAATTCCTACCTTCACACATCTCGTTAGCTCATTTGCTCTGGCTCTAGCAAAGAAAACATTATTTGATAGATCATCCTCTCATAAGTATTTACCTGGATCAGATGTCCAATTCACAGGTACACGTGAAAGCGAGGGACAGAATCATAGAATGGTTTGGGTTGGAAGGAACCTTAAAGATCATCAAATTCCGACCCCCCTGCCATGGGCAGGGACACCTCCCACTAGACCAGGTTACTCACAGCCCCATCCAGCCTGGCTTTAAACACCTCCAGGGAAGGAGCTTCCACAGCTTCTCTGGGCAAACTGTTCCAGTGCCTCACCACCCTCACAGTAAATAATTTCTTCCTCATACCTAATCTAAATCCTCTAAACAAGAGGAAGGCTTTAGTGCTTTTCAAGGGAAACAAATAATTAATGTAAAGAAAAGTTATTCTTATGAAATTAATAAGACTTGTATTCTGGGAACTGCTGCAATAACTCATAGAATGCTTGCTTCCTCCCATTTTCTCCTTGTGAACTGATAAATGCGTATGTTTTAGAAATGTAATATAATCCAGTCTTAAAATGCAAGTACAGTTAGAAGGAGATATAAAATCTATGTTGCTCTGGTTTTCAAGAAGAACATGGATAGACAAGTGGACATCAGAACAATGCTTTGGGCTCCTGTGTCCAGTGAATGATAACTATGTGGAAATCATGAGAGAAGATCTAACCTGCTGTCAGAGCTCATGAAAAAATATATATTTGATTTAGTGGCAAGGAATGCTTTTGCTGATGCTCAAGCTTTCCTCATCCGGTGCACAGAACATTTTGTATTGCCAGAATCCCACTGCTTTATGCAGAAACCATTAGGCTTATGATGAAGGGACCTGGGCAATTAGCTTGGTTTTTCTCAGTCTAGATATGTTAGCATTCATGTAGAGGAAATTGTTTGGATGGCTTTCCAGGTGAAGTTCTAAGGCTGACACTTTTTTTTAAAGAGACTTTCCAGAAAAGCTTCTATGGAGTTCAGTTGCTTTTCCTCACCTGAACTTGCACAGTGAAACTTGCATTTATGATGCTGTGTGTAGACATGGTCAGGAAGAGTCGAGTTAGCTAATGAGATACCAAAAACACATCCAACTGCCTTACTGAAATGAGAATTGATTATGTCCAGCATTTTATTATTTGCATATCACTATTTAGTAGAAGACACTGGTTTGAGACTTGGAACTGGTGTGACATTACTTGTCTCTAGTGGATCACATTTATTGCACGTAGATAAAAGATGGTATTGATATATTACTTAGAGAATAAGCTGCAACTATGGTAGAAAAAGAAAAACATAAAGGCAAATGAAATATTGCCTTATGATGGCTCTATTTTTCCAGACAGTGGTGAAATGTGTATTTGTAACCTCTCTTCTACCCTTTCACATGAGGACTGTGTGACAGGTGGCAAAACGTCCCTTAAGAAAAAAAAATATTAAAAGGAAATATAGAACCATAGAATCATAGACTGGTTTGAGCTGGAAGGGACCTCTAAAGGCCATCTAGTCCAGCCCCCCTGCAATGAGAAGGGACATCTTCAACTAGATCAGGTTGCTCAGAGGCCCGTCCAACCTGACCTGGAATGTTTCCCGGGATGGGGCATCTACCACCTGTCTGGGTAACCTGTTCCCAGTGTTTCACCACCCTCATCAAAAAAACGTCTTCCTTCTATCTACCCTGAATCTATCCTCTTCTAGTTTAATACCGTTAGCCCTTGTCATATCGCAACAGTCCCTGCAAAAAGGTTTGTTCCCGTCTTTTGTGTAGGCCCACATTAAGTAGTGCAAGGCTGCAATAAGGTCTCCCCAGAGCCTTCTCTTCTCTAGGCTGAACAACCCCAACTCTCTCAGCCTTTCTTCAGATGATGTTCCATCCCTCTGATGATTTTTGTGGCCCTCCTCTGGACCCGCTTCAACAGGTCCATGTCTTTCCTGTGCTGAGGGCTCTGGAGCTGGATGCAGTATTCCGGGTGGGGTCTCACCAGAGTGGAGTAAAAGGGCAGAACGACCTCCCTCAACCTGCTGGCCATGCTTTTTCTCATGCAGCCCAGGAGGTGGCTCAAACGGAATGATGGACCAGTGCTATTTTCAGAAAAATGTAGATCTAGTAAATTGGTTGTATTTTTTGCCAGTCTGAATACTTAATGAACCCATAGCTTTGATAAAGTTCAACTAATCATGAGGTTTTAATACCTATCATCAGTATTGAGGCTAATCTTTAACTGTATTCATTGTAAAGGTCATGGACAGTGTAATTGTGGAAGGTGTGACTGTAAAGAAGGATGGACTGGAAAGAAGTGTGAACATCCACGTTCTTGTCCATTGTCAGTTGAGGAAAGTGCTAAGAAGTGCCAAGGAAATTCTAATTTACCTTGCTCTGGAAGAGGTAAGCACATTTCTGGAAGAATTTTCATGATCTTAAAATGTCCTTCCTTTAAAAGAATTTTCCCAGATGTCCAGCATTACTAGTACTGAAAAATGTGAACTTTTCTGGCTTACTGTGCATGAATCCCACCTGCATAACTTGTGAGTTATGAGAAGGGAGGAGAAGAATACAAAGGGCACCTGTTTTTCCTGTCATCTACTGCTTTGTATTTTATTTTACATATCTCAACATTTGTTTTGGAGGTTTTCAAGGATGCTTTGAAGATTGCTGCAGTTAAGTCTTTACTAAAGATACATTAAAGATATGAACCTATTCTATGACTTCTTTGACAAAACCAGCATGAGATTTTCAGCCTGTGTAAAATGTTGTGGCAGCATTGTGATAAGAGCTGTTTGGATTTACACTGCCTAAGAACCTGCCCTGCTGAGTGCAGGACTGACTTCTAAAACGCAGTTGTTCTTCAGTGCAGTTTGCTAGTTGGCCACTGGCTTTTCATCTGAATGCATTTCTTTGTGACACCGCAGCCTTTTCAAAAGCTTTGACTAAAAATATATACTAAATCATACCTACAACTGAAATACGCTTTGCAAGCAAAAAGAAACTTTTCTCAGAAGGAAAAGCACCTGCTAATTTTCATCTGTCACTGTGTGAAATGTGGTCTTCTGCAGAGAGAAGAGAGAAAAGTAAATATGAGACAGACTTTTACTAGAACTGGTAATTGAAGTTGTTATGAATTCTGCCCACTTAAGTATTTGCTGGGAAAGGTCTAAAGCTACTCTTGAATAATTGTGTTTGACCCTAAATGTCATTTCATTTGCAATTTCTTCTTTCACTAATATTATCTAACATAGTCAAAAATTGTAGGCTGTCCACCCAAGTAAGAACTATGATAATTTTATTTTTTCCCCCCTGTAAATGTGTAGCAGCTCATAACTTAGTAAACACAGTATTAGCTGTACCTTAAAAGAACTATGTGTTAACAGATAGTTGCTTGCTTTTTTCTTAATTAAGCTATGGTTTTCCAGTGAATTCCATCTCTCCTTGCTAAAATTCTCAAAGAAATTTTTGGTTACATTTTAGGTGAAATACGGGCATCTGTAGAGAATGAACTTCACTTTATTGTTCACGGCTGCAACAATTATAACTAAATGAAAGGGGTATTGTTTTTTGGTTTTTTTTTATAGTGGCTCACTCTTTTCCTGTTCTCATTGCATGCTGAATGTTTCTCATTTGCTTCACTAGGAGTTTTGTATGTTGGGCATTTGGAGTCAGTTCTATGATTTAATTACATTGTGCACTATGAGAGTGAAATGACAGATAAAGAATGACAGTCATAAAAACAAGTTTCAGTCTTAAGTTATGATACATATTGTTCTATTTATATTTTAAATTTTGAAAACCACCTGAGTATTAATACTGGCAACGTTCTCCTGTCGAGATGCTAGCAGTGAAATAAGTCCCTTTCAGGTGAATTCATTTGACTGAATGATTTGTTGGTCAAAATTTTCAAATAAAGTGCAAGTAGTATCTGTTGGAACAAAAGGCTTAATTGATAGTGGCTTTCACTGAACTTCCTTTGACTTCCAAATAGGAAGAGATCACTAAGGTTTATGAGGAGTGCAAATGGCACAGACTTGGATCTAGGACATAGTATGATAAACAGCTGCTGTAATGAAGAACAAGGGATTCTTCATTCCACACTTGAAAAAAAAATCCCATGAAAACTGTCATTTTAAAATGGAATGTGGTATCTTGTTTTAGTCATATGAACAATTTTGTTAAGGAAATTGGGAGAGAAAAAGAGAAAATATTTTAGTCTAATCATCTGTTGTTTACTGGGTAGTGTATTTTTTTACCCTGGACTCCCTGAATTTCTTTCTTCCATCATATTTTGGATGCAATAAAAAATGTGAGAAAGTTTCTGTACTGCTGAAGTGATGTAAGTGTTTAGTTCTAGGAGAAATTGTCATTGGATTTGCTGTGACCAAATTCTTTGGTCCCATTTGACAATCCTACTACTTGTCATTATAGCTTGTCATGGACAGAAATGTTACACAAGCAAATGAAACAAAATAAAGATTTCCAGTCAAATGCAACCTCTTTCAAATCTTCTGGGATGGGAAATGCCATGGACTTGTAACATCACCCCCAATTTTTCTGAAGTCCGTAGAGAGGATTGTGTGGCAAGGAAGGGAAGGTTCCAAAGGAAATGAAGTGTTACCTTTTCCATTTGAACATTATTGTTTTGATAACCTCCTTGTAAGATTTTTCTCCTTGCTGTGGTACAAGGACAGTAAGTTCTTGTACGGCTCAGTAATCCACTGCACTGCCGGAGAAGTTGAGCAATTAATGTCCTTATTTAATGGAATCTTTTAATAAGGCAGTTCATGTATGGAATAGGATGCAGAACAGAGAGCCCAGAGGTGCAGGTGCATGACTTTATGATTTTGCCCTGTATTGCATTTACCTGAAGAATGTTTACTATTAATCTGTACCTTTTGTTTCTAGGTTAGTCAACAGTTGTGACAGCTAACGTACTCTTTTGCAATCGCTTTTACGGTCTTGGATAAAGACATTGAAGGACAAAACCTTTTTAGGATTTTTAATGTCATATAGATAGCCACAATGTGTAGGGAGAAAAAGATAGGACTGTTACAATTCATAGTCTCTTTCTATAGTCTAAATGCTGTCATACGCTCAGATTTTCCAGTAGAGGAGTTTGAAACTTCAGTTGTGATACTCTTTTCCTAAGATTTACAAAAATTACATTTCCTAGATGGCATTTTCTTGTTGAAATGTTAAATGGATTTCAAAATGTGATAATCCTCCACTTAAACAGTAGCAAAACAAAATCCATAGTCCTTTAAAGCTTTGACTGGCCATTTTTAGTTTTATGTGCATTTAGCAAAACTTTCTGATATGGATGACTATAGAACTTCCAATGATTCAGCTTCAGTCTTTAAAATCTCCAATAATAACTACAGAAGGTGAACTAAAAAAAAAAAAAAACAAACCACCAAACGCTAAAAAACCCAAACAAGAAAACTCCCAAACCAAGCCACCAAATCCTCTAAATTCCTCATAAAAAAAAGGTTTGGGATTTTTATATTTTTGTGTCAGAGATTGGGGATAGTGGGGGCTTACATTAGAAAAAAAAATAATCCTTTGTTTCACTTCACAAAACTGTATTATATTAGCACAAAAATCATGGCAAAATGATACTCTTCAAAAATTTTCAATCAGTCTGAGGGACCAAAAACTTCCATCTTTGAACTTAGTTTTGGTAAGTTGATTATTTTATGCCTTATACTTTGTTTTTGCAAGTAATGATGAATGGAAAAGAAAAGAGAATGTTAGTCTAATTTTATTCCTTTTTTTTTTTAAGATTCGATGATGATTCAATATGTTTGTAATATTAAGTTTTCATATAAAGAACTGTTTTTTTATATAAATGTACCCAAATTTTTATTAGTTACCTTTAGGGCAAATTATGTTCCTATATAGGCAGAAATAAAGAAAGCATCAGCAATGTAAACTAAGAGATTTGCACGTGCCACCCAGATTTTGAGATTCCCAGGTTCTCTTAACTACAAACCATGTAACCTCAGCAAAAGAAAAAAAGATTAAAGAAAAAAATTAACAATGAAAGCAACCTTTTTTTTTAAGTAATATAATATATCAGGGATGTATAAAAGTTGTATTAAAATTTTTAGAGAATTAAAAGGAAGTGATGAAGAACATGACTTAACTAGATAATCACTATCTATAAAATTCTATAGATTACAATTTCTCAGTCTGCATTTCGGTCTCTTGAGAGCAGATGAAGTAGTGAACTTTTCTAGCAGACTAATTCCCTTCCTGATTTTCCCCAGTCACTCATAGGCATTACAAGCTGTTTCATGGGTGCTGGTCAGCATGTGGGGACAGCAGAGACGCTGCCAAAAATATATTTCACCACAGTCTAATATTTCTTAGCTGCTTCAGCAGGTGAAGGACAGAGAAGACTTTATATTGACATGCTGAGCAGTAAGTGAGAATGTCTACATTCTCAAATGATGTTATAAAGGCAGAGGAAAAATAAATCATCTCAGTTAGATCGATCGGGCTGTCATTACGTTCGGTAGTTCCTGTTATATATAATGGGAGAGAAGGATCAGATGAAAATTTTGGGAATTCAAATATACTAGGTGTTTTCCAAAAATTATTTTCCTTACAAAAGCGTGTTGAGGACGATGAGAGAGATTGTAGCCAGCTTCATTCATATACAGTGAATAATTCCTTCTACACTTTTATTCTTGAGAGTGGGTTTTTTTTACTTGCTGCATGACTTTTCAGTATAGATGTAACACTTCCACAGTGAAAGTCTGTCCTTTTTAAGAACACACTGTACAACAAGACCAGTGTCAGAGATAAACGAAAAGATACAGCAAAAAATCCTTATGGTAAGAAATAAAGAGATAGCATATTGTTGTCAGGATTAAGGGCAAGACAAACCACTTTTCTCTTTAAAATGCACATCACTCACTTGAGTCTTCCCTTAGGGCAAAAACCAGATTTCAAAATAGTTGTAATAAAAAAGCCTTCAGGAAAAGAAGTGAAAATAAAAAGAGTAGGTTTTGAGAATAATAGATGAGAGCTTTTTTTTAAATAGTCTTTTTCGCATCACTTAGCCCTAGTGAAGGCAGCCATCCCATGGCAGTGATCCAAAGACAGATAAATGACAAATCTTATTGGTAGTGTCTTTTACCATTTTAATCTCTTTTCTATAATTGCTTTTATTTATTTATCATATGGAGGGAATGAAACTGGCTTTTTATCTGTGAAATTCCCCCTTACACTTGTGCTCTAGCATTAGATATCTGAAAGCTGAAAAGGTTTTTTGATTCCGTACTGAAAAAGATTTTTGTTGTTTTTGCAAACTCTCCTAAGTCCCATTTTCAAAATATTAAATTAGTGAGTTCAAAAGTTGTATGGCATTTTAAAAATTTACTGACATAGTTACTTTACAGTGTATTCGGTTTGTGTGGCAAGGTTTTGGTAGTGGAGGGGCTACAGGGATGGCTTCTGTGAGAAGCTGCTAGAAGCTTCCCCCATGTCAGATAGAGCCAATGCCAACCGGCTCTGACATGCACCCGCCACTTAGTGATGATGGTAGCGCCTCTGGGATAACATATTTAAGAAGGGGAAAAAATGCTGCACAACAGCAGCCAGAGAGAGGAGTGAGAATATGTGAGAGACCCAGCCCCACAGACACCAGGTTGAGTGAAGAAGGAGGGGAAGAGGTGGTCCAGGTGCCGGAGCAGAGATTCCCCTGCAGCCCCTGGTGAAGATCACGGTGAGGCAGGCTGTCCCCTTGCAGCCTGTGGAGGTCAAGGGTGGAGCAGATATCCTCCTGCAGCCTGCTGAGGATCCCCACACCACAGCAGGTGGATGTGTCCCAAGGAGACTGTGACCCCATGGGAAGCCTGTTCTGGAGCAGGCTCCTGGCAGGACCTGTGGCCCCGTGGAGAGAGGAGCCCACGCTGGAGCAAATTTGCTGGCAGGACTTGTGACCCTGTGGGGGACTCACGCTGGAGCAGTCTGTTTCTGAAGGACTGCACCCCATGGAGAGGACCCATGCTGGAGCAGCTCGTGGGAAGGACTCATCGGAAAATTTATGGAAAACTGCCTCCCATGGGGGGACCCCACACTGGAGCATGGGAAGAGTGTGAAGAGTCCTCCCCCTGAGGAAAAAGTTGCAACAGAGACAACATGTGATGAACTGACTACAACCCCCATTCCTATTCCCCCTGCACCACTCAGAGGGAGGAGGTAGAGAAATCGGGAGTGAAGTTGAGGCCGGAAAGAAGTGAGGGGTGGGGGGAAGGTGTTTCTAAGATTTAGGTTTTATTTCTCATTACACTACTCTAATTTGATTGGTAATAAATTAAATTAATTTCCTCAAGTTGAGTCTGTTTTGCCCATGACAGTAACTGCTGAGTGATCTCCCTGTCCTTACCTCAGCCCACGAGCCTTTTGTTATATTTTCTCCTCCCTGTCCAGCTGATGAGGGGAGTGACAGAGGGGCTTTGGTGGGCATCTGGCATCCAGCCAGGGTCAACCCAGCACATACAGTAATTTTGCTGTTTCTTTTCCATTTAAATTATCAGATGTTGACTGATTTAGTGGAAGAGCAACAGTGCTCAGTGGGTTACTCAAGATTCCTTGTGGTGAACTGAGACAGTGAATCAATCCCTTGTGTGCAGTGCTGGATTCTGTAATGCATATCGCTAGTCTGCAGGTTACCATCTCCTGGAGTCTGGAAACCAAGCTTAAGGATAACGGTCAGTGATGACCCCAAAGAAGAGTGCCATTGGCCAGTGGCTGCCATAAAGTCCTAATCCTTTTGGAGATATCTTGGCTGTAGTATTGTATAATATACACCTTATGCTGCTCTGAAAAACAGCTCATCAAAGCCTTGGCTGATACAGGAAATGCTGTAAATTCCTGTTGGTACAATACACCACAATATGCAGAAGGAAAGAGAAACACAGATGGAATAAATCATATCTGTGTATCAACAAGTGTGGATGGCAACTCGATAAAATGTTATGTGGTAAACAGGTGCCTAAAAGCAGGTGTAACTATGCAATTCTCTTCTGACCTTTATGAAGTCTTACATGACTGATAATAAATATGACATAAAATATTCAGCTTGTAAATAATTTCTGGGGTTAGATCATCAACTACTATAGCTTCATATAAACCTTTGGATGACATCATTTGGCATATCTTCAAGATTTTTAAATCTATACAAACTGTAATATAGTAATGCCAACCTGATCATGTCTCCAGCAGGTAAATCTCTACAGATAGGTACGATGCCTTAAAAAGGCAAAAGAGTTGCCAGTGGCATGTGCCAGATCATGAGAACTAGTTCTGGGCTATTACCACTGGAGCCTTATTTACTATAGTTTTATGTCCTCAAAGTTCTGGTTCTTTTGTTCTAAGTGCAGTTATTAATTAAGGACTTTGGGGTCCCCCTCTAATATGACATTGCCAAAAACAGTCAACCAAAAAAATTTATTATTTTTATGAGGTACCTATAGAAAAACATTGTTTCTAAAGCCTATTGCTTGTTGACTTAGTGAAGGAAGATGATAGTAGAAGTTGCCATTTGAATAATTCACTGTACTTTATATATGACAGGATGGGGTTAGAGCACAGAAGTGTAAACAATCCTAAGGTAAAATCTAGGTTACTATCCCTGCTACCAGCTCTTTATTGCAGCCTCTTATTATGCAAATTGCGCTGTTTAATTGAAGTGTAAATTACTCTAATGTACATCATCTCTGAATTTGGCCTGCTGTTTTCATTCATTTTGCATGACCCCTGCATTCTGAAGGAGGTCTTAATTAAAGCACTGTAGTAGACAGCCTGGCAGCAAGTAATGTTATTAGCTGGTGTAACAAGAACAGAACATAAATGCAAGTCATGCGTCACGTCTTTAGCTTTCACCTCATCAACTTTGGGACTGAGCTGTTATACATCTGTGTGCTTCAAGCAGAGAGGCACTCTTGCTATACTCATACTTTAATGCCAAAAGAGCTGGCATAACAGTATTTGTTATACAATTTGGTATACCTTTATACGCTGGACTGGCACTCAGAATGCCACTTGTAGCCTGTTGAAGTCTAAGAGAAAAAATACAGATAAATAGTTGCATCATACTGTTAGATTTGTCTATCAGTAGTTTAGATCACTGATTTTAAACTGCTGCTCTGATTCAGACTCTGTATGAGCCTATCTCTCTTTGTTAATTGAAGCAGGATCCTCTGGAATCTGCCTTTTTTAGGAAAACCAATTTGAGACTGGTGTAAGTATTTCACCTTTTACCATTTCCGATTTTTTAAAACGTATTTATCTTTTTTTTATCAGGAAGTGCTTACGAGCTCAGTACTTCAATATTTTTCCATAAAAAAAGCTATTCATTTGTCAGTGACCCGCCCACAGCACTCCTGGCTATTGTTTTTGCCTTTTACTGTTGTCTTTTTGGAAAGACAGCAAGTAGGGACAGAGGAACCAAGGAAGGACTGTAAATTGAGACGTTTCATTTCTGCAGTGAACCCATACTTGCAGTGCTTGTAACTCAGGAATAAATAAGTGGTTCAGGAAGTACTTTGTTTTTGCATAAGTGCTTTTTTTAATGTGTTCTGGTAGAAGCAGGGTGTGTTGGAAGTTGTCTGTTTCTGAGATGTAGGTGATATTGCAAGACTGAAGTAGTTCACAAAAAATTCTGTAATAGAATTTGTTAATGTTCTGAATTTTCTCACTTGTTTTCACAGTGAGAAGTTTGAGAAGATGTAAAGAACAGATGAAAAGTAACATCTGTTTTAGGATGATACTTAGGAATTAGAGCTGTGGGATAAAATCCAACAAAGGAATCTTTAAACCATGGCATCTAATGGCTGGCAGAGTAACAACCATGGATGCCACTTTGCAATGAGAATAACTTGACCTGCTCTTTTTCAGTATAGCATTTTTTTGATTCAAATGTCTTTTATTTTATTCTCGCCAGTAAGAAAGGCAGTGCAGGACAAAAAAAAATCTGATGTTAAATGGATATGCAAGAGGCAGGCACAATTATTTATATATGATGTATTTATGTAATTATTTACATATGATATATTTATATAATTATTCATGTGTGATATATTCAAATATAATTATTTATTATGAGTGTGGCAGATGCCTGCTACAGACCACCTGATCAAGACAGGATGTAAATGAAGCCTTCTTTAGACAGCTGAAGGAAGCCTCAGGGTTGGAGGCCTTGCTCATCACAGGCAATTTCAGTCACCATGATATCTGCTGGAAGATCAGTATAGCTCACTGCAAGTAATTTAGCAGATCCTTTCCTTGAGTCCCAGAACCTCAGTGCAGTGACTGAGGGAATGAAATCCCACCCACAGTAGGAGGAGATTAGGTTTGAGATGACCTGATCAGGTTTGAGGTGAAGTCATGGCAGTCAGGAGAAGTCCCCTGTGACTGGGAAAAGGGAAATATCAAACTAATTTTAAAAAAGGGTACAAAGAAGGACCTGGGAACTACCGACCAGTCAGCCTCACCTCCATGCCTGGTAAGATCATGGAACAGATCCTCCTGGAAGATATGTCAAAGCATATAGAAGATTGGGAGGTTAGAGAGATAACCAATGAGGCTTCACCAAGGGCAAATTATGCCTGAGTAATCTAGTGTCCTTCTATTGATGGAATGACTGCATCAGTGGACAAGGGAAGAGCTACAGATGTCATCTGCCTGGACTTCTGTAAGGCTTTTGACAAACATTCTTACCACTAAATCGGAGAAAAATGGGTTTGATGAATGGACTATTAGATGGAAGACGAATTGGCTGGATGGTCATGTTCAAAGATATATCTTAGTATCTTCATCAATGATGTATACAGTGGGACTGAATGCACCCTCAGCAAGTTTGTAGATGAGGCTAAGGTGACTGGTGCAGTTGATAGGTTTGAGGGAAGAGATGCCATCCAGAGAGACCTTGACATGCTTGAGGAGCAGGCCCATGTGAAGTTCATAAAGTTCCATAAGGCTAAATACAAGGTCCTGCAGTTGGGTTGGGGAAATCCTCAATATCAGTACAGACGCAGGGGATGAATGAATTGAGAGCAGCCCCATGGAGGAGGATTTGGGGATACTAGTGGATGAAAAATATTAGACATCTATACCCTAGGATATTTTCAGAACTCTGTGGGTCACAGCCTTGAGCAACCTGCTGTAATAGGACTGCTCTGGGCAGGACTTTGGGCTAGTTGACCTCTGGAGGCCCTTCCAGCATACGTGATTCCATGAGTCTGTGATACAACCTGTGTACAAGATATCTTGTAGTGGATCAGCTTTGATTTCTTGTGCAGTTTTGAAGAGCTTGGATACAACTGTGTAACTGTCCATTCTGTGGAATGTGTTATTTCTAAGTACATGTTTTTGCTGTTTTTAAAGCTTATATACTGCAGAGAGTAGAAATAATTCCATAGAGTAGCTGGAACACTGAACATGACCATAGATCACCTACAGCCACAAAATTTGAAAAGCAACCAGTTGGCTTTGTCATATGTCAGTCCTCTTCATCATATTAATGGCTATTAAATCATAGCATGTAGCTTCACCTATTAGGAAATAACAGCAAAATAAGTGATCCATGCACAGATTAGTGCCAGCCATTTTGTTTCAGAATTTTGAAACCTGGCATGTGTGTTATAGCTTGGTTTTGCATTCTTTCTGCTTAATGGTTAGAAAAGTAAAGGAGTGTGTTTCCTTGCTTTTTAAAATCCTTCAGCTCAGCTTTAGCTTTTCTCTCTGAGATCTCCAAAAAAAAAAAAAAAGAAATCAGTGTGCAAATGCTTTATTGGCAGCTGTTGAGAGACAAGATTCTACGTTGTTCCCTGGTGAAAAGGGAGATAAAATGCAGCAATACATTTTTTGTGCTCAGTGGGCCAATCTGCACAAGCCCACAAGCCAGCCAGCATGTGTGTTTTTTTTCTAATGAGCCATATGCCTATTGGAGTGTATTTGGAGGCATAGGTTTAGGTAGAGTTAATCTGATGCACAAGAATGGGTAGGGAACAAAAGGCAGAAATCTGTAAAAAATTGGACTTACTCATTTCACAGCTCAGGGAGGAATATGTTTTTCTGATGGCTGTAAGAATTAACCACATGAAATATCCCTCTTATTCTCTCAGTCAGTGCTTCTGAAATGCTACCATCTCTGGACGCATTACAAATTTCCTTTTGTATGTGATGTGGTATCCCTTGTTCTTGTTGCCTTGATTGTAAGTCTTACTCTGGCAGACAAAGATGACGTCTTTCATCCATGACAGACATCTGTGAGAGAACTTGAAGGCCAGGACTGCCTTCTCTCTTGACAGATAGTTATCTTCTGTACGTAATCTCTTCTGTATCCCACTCTTGCTTAATTGTTCTTAGCCTGTATCTTCCCATTTTCAATTGGTGGGAGTCTCTCTTGTTGTTTTCTAAATGTCAATATTCAGTGATTGTTAGTGCACCTTTTGACATAGCTGACCTTTTTTTTCAGGCACCCCTTGTTTTTCAAATTGTTTGAGCTTGGCTTCTTGTTTAGCAGAGCAGGGAACATAGTATAGAAGGCAAACTGAAAAAAAAAGAAAGACTTCATAATGTATTTACCTCATGTCTATATAATATAAAAATATCATAATTGAAATTTTTATCCAGAAAAAGACTATGTGAGAAATAACAGTTTTGCCATAGTGTTGTGTGTGAATTTGGGTTAAACTTTGAATAGTGCCTGTACTCTTTACATTCCAGGGAGATGTATATCTGTAGATGATGTGTGTACCTTAGAAGAACTCACCATATATTAATAAGATGTAATAGATCACAGTCTTAAGTTTTCAGGCCAACTTATGCTGTTTACCACTGAAAGAACATGGTTAGTATTCAAAAAGTTCAGGCAAAGCTTTGTGTAAGTGGATACTCACAAGTGTTACGCTTTGCAGCAGGCTGGCAATTTTGGAACATTTCCCTGTAGTGGATTGATGTAATTATCATAAATGCCATTACCTAATCAAAGAATGGACTGACACTTTTTTGTGCTAGACTTCCTCTGAATCTTTTGCCTAGTCTCTGTCTTTCATCTGATTGTATAGTGAGCTGCATATAGACCTGCAACACATCAACACCTTTGATGGATGGTATGTGCTTGTAGAGTCTAGAAAGGGAATATATTGTTGTGAATGCTCAATGGAGAAACTGCATACGCTTAAGCAGTACATCCTGATAGTCAGAGGTTTGCAGTTGAATTTCTTTAGTTTTTGCTGAAGGGTGCCTAACAAACATTGAATATACTTGCTGTTTTGATATACCAAAATAATTTGTGAGGATGTAGGACATAAGCTATTAATTCCATTGAGAGAAGATATAACCAATTAAAATGAATAATAATTTTAAAAGTAGATTAGATTTTTGCTGCTCCAAGTTGTCATCCTATTTTGCTTCACTTCAAAAATGATGTCTGACCTGAAGTCAGGATTTATCAATGTCTTGAGTACTTGCAGAGATATGGGAATAATTCACACTGCCGAAAAAAATATTCATTGAAATGTGCAAGGGTAATTTTATGAAGGAATGTTTATGCAATGCATACAACATGAGAGATAGATGCAGGTTAATTCTACATTAGTGGAAGCATAGCAGCTATTCAAAATGAAAGTACCTTTAAGTACCTTCTCTCTGATAACTTTGGTATATCAAGTATTTGTAATTTGATCACAGTAACAGGAGACATTCCAAAAGAATCTCTGCAGGGGAAAAAGAAGCAATTGAGGTGTGTGTACATGTTTATGCGTAAGAGCTGATTAGATTTCACAGCTTTTTGACTAGAACACATACCTGACATGAAGTCGTGAAGTTGTACATTGCAGCAAAAAGTGAGATGAAGGCCTGTATAGTACAAAATTTGTACTCATCCCCATAATAAATGTATGTATATTGAAACATTACTGCATGAGTCAGGTTGCATTTGGAAACGCAGAACTGACTGCTGTATGTACAATAGAGCATTTTTGTTTACCTGTAAAACTGCCTACAGGGGGGAAAAACAAAGTCAACTCATCATGTTAAATATATGTTAGCTATTGTAAGCACAGTAGAATATTCTGGGTGAGGTTCATCTCTTGAATTTATCTAGACATCAAAATGTGACATACTTCAGCTTTTGTTTTCAGTGGAAGGATAGTACCTCTAAAAAGGAGACAATTTGCCCATTTCTTCTATATTTCTGTGTTAGCGTAAGATGAATTGTCATCACTCATACTTTTCCATACTGTCCTTAAAGAGAATGACTATCAGGCTAACCTTTAGATGACTGCACTTGGGTTCTATGAATCCCACCAGTTTACGAAATTATTTAGCCGACTGTAATGTTTTACTACAGTACAAATAAAATGAAGTCTGCATAGGCTGGAGCAAAGAACTTCTGCTGTTGGCATGCAGATATGAGTCCTTTTCCTGAATATCTAGTTGTAGTTTATGGAGTATTTTGAGTTGCCTTAGCAGCGACATCTAGATTAGTAAATTAAATAGTGCTATATAGATCATCCCCAGGCACTGCAGCTTGCTTGCCTGTAACGACAGATTGTTAGAACAGTCACTGGCCCACTTTGCCCAGTGCCAGCTAGTATTCTTCCCAAACAATACCTGTTTATAGTTCAGGAATTAGTGTGGGCTAGTGGCTGGTCCCAGAAGGCAGTCTGGATGAGGCCACCTTCATGAAAGACAGCTTGGTGGTACGGATGCCAGTTCTTCCACGCCAGTTGGCCTCAGTGCCAGGGAACAGTCCCAGTTCCATTTAATTGACTAGTAAAGAGACATCTATCAAATACTGTACTGTCATTACAGTAATGATGATGGACCTTTCTGCACTGTGGTTGGTGTGGTATCTATGTAGGCCACAGGAAAAGATGAAAGAAAGAAAAGAGTTTCCAGCACACCTTGCCAAGGACCCATTGCCTACTCTGAAGCTGTTACCTGCTCTGTGCCTTCTCCAGGACAGCAGCTTGTGTAAAATAAATGGACCAGTGCTGTCCAAAATTGATTTTGTATAGTGTGACAGCAGATTAATAGATTCCCAGGTTGAATGAGTAGTTTCATTTCTTCCTTCTTTTGTGCTTCTTTTATTAAAATTTTTACTTAAAATACCATAAAGATTCTGATGGAAGCCATTTTTTAAGCAAAAAAACTGTTAATAATTGAGTGTTCAGATTTTTGGTGAATACCACAACATGTTGTTTTCCAGAATTTGCTTTTTGGAAAGGAAGTCTGGACTTCATGGCATAATTTTAGAAGTCCAACTTGTCCATGGTACAAAAGTGACACCCCACCCTTTTTCTTAACTGGATTTAGACCTGCCCAAGTTCTAGCCTAATAATGCTTACTTGCTTACCTGTTTCATAGTTTCTTCCTTGATAAATTCATTATTTCTCTTCAAGTATTTTGCTGTCATGCTTATGGTGCAGAACGAGTTATTCCACTCCCATGTATCAGTGCTGTGTATCAGTATAGTGTAATTGAAGCATATAGGTACAAAGATTAAAAACTTCTTTAAATTCTGTAAGAGAGAAAGCTATTAAAAAGCTAAGCAAACTTTGTTTTTCTGACAGACAAAAAGAATCTTGCATTTTTATATCAATAGTTATGTTCTGCTTTAGTTAAATTCTAAACTTGTTTGCCGACTTTGGATGAAGCACTGACTGATACATTAGAGATGGAGGTGTTTGTAAGAGTCAGAACACTATAAGCATAATTTATTAAGTCAGTGAATCTCATTTTCAAAGTATGTACGCTCTCCTATCAGGAAGAAAAGTCTATCTTTTTTTTAGCGAAGGAGCTTTAAGAAGTTAATACATTTAGCAAATACTGGATTTAAATCAAAGTGATCTTGATATTTACACTTAACTTTTACGATACTACTTTTTGAGGTTGCTTATTTGGTGTGAAGGTGCACAGTCATCAATGATACAATTTATAAGGAAAAAAACAGTATCTTGCAAAAACATGTAACATTGATATTTTTTTCTGAGGAAAGTAAAAAGGAAATATGAGTGCCTGTTAAGTAAGAATGTCTTTAAAAATATGTTCTTCAGAAAACTAGTTCTTTAGTGTTTTAAAAGTCCATCAAACTCCTATTGATAAAACTGAGCAACATTTTTAAGTGGATAGTGCTTTTAAAGTATTTTGTTCCTTGTGATTGTATAAACAGTTGCATGCTTGCTTTGCATAGGAAACTGAAATGATAGCATAAGCTCCATGAGAGAGAGATATGTGGAATTATTTCCCTACTTTTAAGTGCTTCCAGAGACATTTGTGTGCTATGAGAACTGAGTTCAGACTGGACTAAATATTTTAACTGGAAGCAAGAAACCTGGGGAGAAGTGAGACTGGGGGGGAATATCTAGGCTTTTGATCTGTCATTGAAAGTTTTTGCAGTTATCAGTGGAAAGTGGGAAGTATAGTTAGCAACTAAGAGCCTAAATACTTTCTGAAATCTTCACTGGGTATAAGTCTAAATTTTGATATGAAAACTTGGGAAATAACTCTAAGGTAAAGTTGTTTTCTGCAATTGATGTTTGGAGAAAACCGGTGCAAAGTTCAATGACAGTTCAAAGTCAAGAAAAGTAAGCTGAAAGCCAGTCTTCATATGGAGACATTCCTAACAAAGTCTTCCAAGTCAAAATCTTTGTCCCAGAAATTGTGGATCTCTTTCTGAGATAGTGTTTCATGAAGAGGAACTAGAAATTGCTGTAATACATTATGTCAGTTTTGTTTCCTGAATACCATTAATGCATTTCTTTTACAGGAACTGCTGCAATTTTTCTAAGTAATAGGCCCATGGGTTCAAATGTTCTGCCCTTTTCTTGCCATCTTCATTTGTCCAGTGCTCAAAATACTTTCAGCAGACAGCTTTGTCAGTTCTGTTAGGAAAATTATTTCATGGCACACTTGAAGTCTGATATTTGCCTTTGTCTGTGTTCTCTTTAGTTTACCATCTAAATCACACTTCAGAAAGCCAATAAAGCAAGACATGACCTGAAAAAACGAAGTACTTCTGATGAAATCATAATTTCTCTGAAATTTACTGGAATTTCGGCTCTCCAGTTCTAAAATTGAAAACATAGTGGTGGGTAAAACTAAACAAAACAACAATCTTACAATTATAGAGGTTTTCAGAAAGAGAGATGAATAGCAGATCCAGGAAATTGCTGTCATAGAAATATTAATAGTTTCTGAATCTGCTCCCTCTGAGACATGGAGGCAGAGAAGGGCAGACAAATGAGCTACTGAACACTGATGGTTTTATTTTAAGCTTTGGGGTTTTTGTTTGATTGATTGATTGTGGGGGTTTCGCTTGTTTTTTTTTATTCTCGTGGGTCATAGTATGGTTTTGAAACCCAAGAATCTGAAGACATGCTGTTCCTTGTTTTTTAGAAAGTGCAACATGTACACCCTTTTGTTCTCATATTTGTACTATAATAAATAATATCTACTATACTTACTCAGTATAAATCAGGCATTGACTAAATAACCTGTCTCAAAATGACACTACTTTAACAACGAATGCTTCTGGAAAGTTGTATGACATAGAACTGAACATGAACCTCTACGCATCTAGTGGGATCCCTCCCTCTACCAGTTTACTCATGAATCTTTTAACTGTGTCTTTCTTCTGCCTCCTTTATGCAGGCCAACTTTGGAACTGTGCATTTGGAGTTCATTTATACAATTGTTTGCTTGCTACACATGCCTTTCTTCTCATTGTGAAAGGTGTCCATTTTGTAACTATGCCAGTACTGTGTATATTTATAAGGCTGTGGAACACAAACACACAAAAAATTCCTTCTTTCTAAGTGGGTCATGAACCCAGCCTGTTATTTCCTACTAAGGACTTGTTTCCAAACATAAGGCAATGATTAAGAATAGATGTTGAAGAGAGCCTGGAACATAACACCTCATTTCAAATTTAGAGATTTCCCTTCTTAAATTACCTTTGGACTCATTTGCAGTGTGTGAAAATGGCAACCTTACCACACCTACCACCTTACAAACAGTGCTACTTATTGTTATTGCCAGTAGATGGCATTCTTTATATTAACTAAATAACTAACAGTTTGAAACTTTTTTTCAGTTTTTTTTGCAGGGGGTGGGGTGTGATAAACATTTGCTTTTCAGAGTATTCATGGAAATCATATGTACCTGCTATTTTGAAATGTTTTGTCAAAATTCCTTATTTCAATTCAACAAAGAAGTCTTACTTTTTTTCCAAAATGAAATAGTAATTTCAGATTTGTGTAAAAATGCAATTCATCCAATGTAGTAATTTTTACTTTTATTTGGGATGAAGACGAAGGAAGGATTTTTGTTTTCTTCTTTTGGAAGATAGACTGTTTAATGGAGAGCCTAGAGTTTAATATTGCTTCTTTCATTCAAGGAAACTTCGTTTGGAGATATTTCTTCTGCCCCATTGTTTATTGTCTGCAACATATATAGACTATAGACATGACCATTTTTTCTGTAGCAGATCTGTAATGACCTTTGGCAGATCTGGGGGAATAACCCAGCAACCTGACCCCAGGTGTAATTTATAGATGACTAAATTTTTTCTTTTTTTTTTCTTTTTTTTTCCCCCTTTGAATGCTTAATCTGAAGCCCACTAAAGTTAACAGAGATGTATATTGGCAACAGAACTTTTTTGACCTGTTTCAATAGACACTGAAATGAGAGGGCAGCTCACAAAGTAAGATATTTTGATGGAAGCTAATGAGAAGATTTTTAGTGCATTAGTCATATTGGAATCCATGACCTTTGCAATGATAAATAAGCAACTGAAGTGTAGAAGATATTTCAAGATCCATTGCATTTCAAAATGTATTGCATATTCCACTGATTCAGATATTGATCCTTGTGGCTTTTGTGTGTGCTGAATGTTTATTTCACAGGCACCAAGCAGTAGGTAGGAGCTGGACACCCCTGAGGGTATGTGCACTAGAAGTCTAATGTCCCCAGCTGGGATACTGGAATACTGTACACTTGGTTCAATTTGGTATCGCATGTGAACTGAGTCCATCCCTTTCTGCCTATACCTAAATGTTTACCCAAATGTGATCCTGAGGTCAGTGTGGGCAGCAGCCTCTCAGATTCTGGGAAAAGGAAGCTCCTCCAGTCAGAGGAGGTACTGCCAAAATGGAATGCTCCAAATACAGCTGTTGGTGACGATGTCTATACGTAATGGACTCATACGAGCAATGGCTTAGTTTCTAAACCTAGGCTTTGAATGGCAGTGATTTTCAGTCCCTTATAGTGTACAGTGGTGGCAAACTGAAGAACCAACTTGAAAGACCCTCTGTCCCAGTAAATCAACTGACCTACATAGGCTTACACCCTGTAGCACTGAAGAAATAAAATAGAATTTTACCTTACTGCATGTTTTTGCTTACAGGAAAAACGATCTTCTATCACCCCCAGGACCATCAGAAGTCCTGTATGCAGTGACCAGGTGGCAGTGTCACTGGACACAAAGGGATTAGTCACAGTGGTGATTCTTGTCACGACACTGTAGTTAGAAGACCAAGTTGAGAGCCAGGAAAGAACAAAGGTGTTTTAATTATGTTTCTGATTATGGACAAAATGCCCATGGAAGGGATATTCAGGTTATCAGTAATGCTCTGCTACCTTGACGTTACTCCATTTATTCATTGGAAATGTCCTTCACAAACTCAGCATGCTTAGGGAAGATGCTACCACATGAATTTGCCTGAAATAATACCTTGTTACACAAGAAATTGCATTAATTTTATGTAGCTTGAGGAGTAAGATATTTATCCCTCACTGCACAGAGGTCCAGATTTTTATGCAGAATACACACTGGGGCATATTTGAAGAGCAGCTCAAAGTGTCTCCCACACTTTAAAGTTTTATATAAGCTTTAAGTCGACTCTGAAAGTGAAAGGAATTAATAGAAACTAGAAATATTACAAGCATATGCAGACTTATGTTTTTATGTATGTAATGGCATACAGGAATTCTCTTTGCTACTTATACATTAAATTAAATGAGAGGTGCACTTTAATCTTTGTTGTGATTAGTAAATTTGATTTAGCTATCCTTAATCCATTCCTTTATCAAAAAGCACAGGCTAATAATCTGTTTTATCATTGTTGAAATGATAATTAACTTAAGTTGGCATACAAATGTTATAAATTCTGGATCTTTTCATTCAAATTTTTACCTCTAGCTACAGTTTTGGAGCTTGTACCCGAATAAGTAATAGTTCTGTTTCATTAGTTCCAGCATGTTTTAATACTTAAAAGCTGGTACCATAACCAAAAATATGCTGATCTTTTTTCACTCTTCTGGATGTAAAAAGAATGGGGTAGTTAGTCTGAACAGCCTGAATTTTATTTTGTATTAGCTATCTTTTTATTTCATATCACAGATTCAAAGGTATTTCTAGATACCTGTCTGTGACCTTTGCTACTGATCCATTAGCAATTTGAATGTGATGCAGCATTGATTGCCATCTAATATAGATATTTGCAAGAAATAATCAACTCAGAGGCCTCTTGGTCTCATATATATGATGTATTGAATTTCATTATTGGCATCTTACACTCATTAGTCATAGGTGACTGATTTTTGACTGGAGATATCACAGTAATGTTATGGTCAAGAATGTATTTGTCCAGTTTTTGTGAGGATACAGATGAATAGTAATTGAATAATAAACATCCAATGATGACTTTATATGCATTTCAAGCAATTAACACAGCAAAAAAGAAAAGGGCAATGATAAATAAAGGTAAATCGTAAGAAGTGTAAATATGGCTTTTTAATTTACTAAGCCTTGATACTTCTTTGGTGGCAATGGCAACCAAGCAAAATACAGGGGAAAAAAAAAGCTCTGGAGACAGAAGGGCATTATGAATATAAATATAAATGTATTCATTAACATTAATACAGGTTTTCCTGAGGTCTGAAATGAAGTGCATGATGATGAGCAGTTGTATCTAAGTCAAAGCAAGACATGCAAGAATCTGTCGCTTGTAGAATTATCTAGCATACCAAACTTCAAACATTAGTTACAGTTCCGTTCTTGGGTCATTTCAGTGAATATATTAACAGCAGGTCATGGGAATTTCAGAGAAAACTTCTCATTCCTGATGTTGAGCATAGTGAGGCTTATGAGCATCTTGAAGAGATCATCTGTCTTCTGGGTAGGAAGCTTGCACTTCTGTAAATTTGCAAGTTGTATCAGTTTCTACTGAGATCAGGTAGACCATTTCTCAGATGACAGACTTTCAAGGATGATCTAATAAGCAGACGTGCTACAGAAAGAAACAACTGATCTACTAGAGTTCATTCTCCCATTTGGCAGTATTTCTTACTCCTGTGTTTAACTTGTAATTTCATAAGATTAGAGTTTATTTTCTTTATAGAAAACAGTTATAAAACTTGACTTGATGGGTTTGGGTCAGCTAGACTTAGCTGCAATGCAAATAGGACATGCAAACATAGCCAGTGGTAAGTAATACATAAATTAAATCTGAAGCTGGTTTAAGTGTAAATGATAACTCACAGTAAATGACCTTATAAATAGTACTTACTGATATGGAATTGTATGTTGACTGTCATTTTGTCATATGACAAGTACAGCTGTGTTTCTGAAGAGCTCTTTCTGAGGTGGTAAATGTGGTCCTTTCTCAATGGGAATGACTCATGTCATCACAAAGTTGATATTGTGACATTTTCAGATTTTATTCAATCTTATCCTTGTGGCTTAGTGTTATACTCTTCAATGTGTTACATGTTGACTGAATTGAGTCAGCAAAGTAGGATAATCTTGTCTAGAATAATTTAAAAGGATTGTGGAGCAACAGATCCTTTATACAATGGAGTGTGATAATGATTTGTTCTGCTTAAAAAACTTGTAAAAAAGGAATTCCTCTCCTCACGGAAGGGTGACTTTTTGAAAGCTATCTCTTTTGAGCTAGAAAAAGGCTATTCCACCTTTCATAACAACAAGATTGCTTTGGGGATTAACATGCCTAGATTTCCAATGGTGGATCACTTAGCCATAGTTAAGGTGGATGACTATAGGCACCATTATTTTTGAATAGTTAAATTCAAAACTGAATTTTCTTTTATCTTGCATGTGCCTCTTTTAAGAATTCATGTCTGTGAGCAGCTGAGTGAAATTTACTTGCACAGGCACTCGCGGAAAGTGAATCTCAAGTTCAGAAACTTAAAAGATTTGCACTCCAATTGCTACACTCCTTTTTTTTTAAACTTAGGGCAAAGCTTGGCTCAGCAGACTGGCAGAATTTTTCAGTCTCCTTCCAGAGGCAAGTAAATAAGCCAGTTGGGGACCTGATTATGATCTCTACATGGAATTACTTTATGTCAGTAAGGGTTGTGCGGTGCTAAAGGCAATGCACTGTATATTTCACAAAGAACATGCTATGGTTTCTAAACCCATTTGTCAGAATCCCAAATACCTCACGCTTTATACAGGAAACTTTGCAAGACTGTCATTACAGTGTGGTTAACACCCTTGAGTTCTGCTGAGTATTTTCTGCATAGTTTTACATGTAGGAGGCGTTCAGGGGGTTCTTCGTTTGCTGAAATAAACACTTGTGAGGAGATAATTGAACCTACATTTCTTCAAGAAGTTTTTGCTGAATTGCCATAGTAATGATATATTTCTATAATATGATTTGCCTATTAATGGCAGAAATGTTTCAGCCTAAGACACTTTCATCAATAACAAAAAATCACATAATCAATGTATCATGTAAATCTTCACTCAGCTTTCTAGACCTCCTTTGGGGACAGTGGGGGCTGAACGTAGAAACCTTTATGGCAAGGTGAAGTGTTCCTGTTGTACCTGAATATCTACCTGCAGCTCACTATTGAAGCAGTAAAAAAAAAAAAAAAAGAAATTGGATAAACTCCAAATAATGCAAAAAAAAAGCAAAAAAAAAAAATGCACCTTGAGACCAGTGTAATAAATTGAAGTAAAAAAATATTGGGAAAACACCCATTCTGTTTTCTTCCTGTAGTGGATGCAGGTGGCAAGGGCCGGGGGTGGGGGAGGATCTAGATAGCTTTTAAATACATCCAAGGATGGTGAATCAAGTACTTCCCTGGGCAGCCTGTTCCAGTCTTTAATAACCGTTTCAGTGTAGAAGTTTTTCCTTAATGTCTAACCTAAACCTTCCCTGGCGCAAATTGAGGCCATTTTCTCTTGTCCTGTCAGTTGTAACTTGTGAGAACAGAGCAACCCCCACCTCTCTACGACCTCCTTCCCTGTAGTTGTAGAGAGCAATAAGGTCTCTCCTCAGCCTCCTTTTCTTCATACTAAATAACCCCAGTTCCCTCAGCCATTCCTCCTAAGACTTATTCTCAAGAGCCCTCACCAGCTTCGTTGCCCTTCCCTGGACCCTCTCCAGCACCTCAATGTCCTTCTTATACTGTGGTGCCCAAAATTGAACCCAGTACTCAAGGTGTGGCCTCACCAGTGCCAAGTACAGTGGAAGAATCACTCCTCTAGTCTGCTGGCTACACTATTCCTGATGTAGGCCAGGATGCCGTTGGCCTTCTTGGCCACCTGGGCACACTGCTGGCTGTTTTAAACAAGGTCAACTGGTACAGGAATTTCTTTGCAGTTGACACTAAATAGCTACCAGGATAGGAAAGAATGGTAGATAAGTAAAAATTAAGGCCGACATCTCTAACAATTGTAAAAGATGATTCTATACTAAGCATAAATATATAAATTTCTATAAATTTACACAATAAAAAAAAGTAGCAAGGAAGATTCTTCTCAGTTCCCCCCCCCCCCTTTTTTCTATTTTATATTATTTTAAAAAGCAGTACTTAGCAGTATATACTCCCTTTGCTCATCTTTTCTATTTTAACCTATGACAACAGAATTTAGTAAAACTGTGTATCCTTGAAAAAAAGCGTCCAAGCATAGGCTAAGCCTAGTTTTACTGTTTAACAGGTAACAACAGAACTCTTAGGACCAAGCAACGAGTTATTAATGGAGAAATAGATGAACAATTGAGACTTATAAAACTATCTCTTTTTTTTTTCTTTTTTTTTTCCCCAGCACCATCTGCTTCATTAATAAAACACCAAAATGTCGAGATGATAATCTGGATGGTAATGTTGTGATGAGCGGGACCCGCTCATGATTCCAAAAGGCCCAAATAATAGTGTTTCCAATTAGGCCTTTAACAAAGTCTGTTACACAAATTTTACACTTCTTACGGCTGTGTAAAGTGCTGTGAATTTCACAGAGAAATACATCACAGGATATTTTTGTAGTTTTGCAGGTAGCTTCAAGATAACCTCTTGCTTCAGTCTGAGATAGCTCAGATCCCTCCTAGTGTTTACCTTCAAAGACACCGGATTAGTGTTAAGGAGGCATAAAATACTGCATGGTGAGTCTTTTAAATGGCACTATTTGTGTGAGAGTAGATGCATAATGGCAAGCTAATGATTCTGCTGTGTCTATATGTTTAATAAACCAAACTGAGGTTTTTATTTAGGCTCTGCGTTTAGTCACCAGCTATCTCAGGCTTAGTTTCAATTACTCTGTGATCATTTGTATTCTCTTAGTGCCTCTGGTCTCCACTCGGGATTTGGCAGCAGTATTTCTGTGAGCGCTGTATGCCTATGTGGCAACAGGTGATGGCTCTTGTCTGAAGAGGTTTCTTGTTTAAGGAGGGACTGTTCTGTTCTGTTGACAATGAATAATGGCATATGGGAGCTGAAGGGGAACATTGCCTTCTCAGGCTTAGTGTTAGCTGAGATTTTAATTGTTCTCTTGTCTTCTGTGTTATCAATTATAATGTAGCTTTCTCTGCTCTGGGGTTCAATGAACTACATGTTTTATAGTAAAGCCTGATATTCCCCAGTAAGAAATATGTGATCGGGTACTTAAAAACAGCATGAAAGAATATTTTGAACTTTTAGTCTGAAATAGAGTCACACCTGCTTTCACTGCCCATAGTGGGGCTCAATAACCTTCCTAATTGCCTACCACCTTAGTGGAAAAATGAGGAGTAATTACAGAATATTTCAAAACAACACAAATTAATTAGATTGTACCATACATTTATTGTTACCTTCATATTTACTCTGTCAGGAATTCTTTGCACTTTGTTCTATTTAGTAAGATTTGTATTTGTATTTGGTGTTATGAAGACTTCTGACAAAGAGAAATATTAGGCAGTTCTAGTAATTAGGACAGACTTGGTACCTGGATGAGAAATTTCTACATGGTTATCTACCTGATTTTTTTTATTCACACCTTGAAAGCTTCTGTCAGCAGCTTCAAAGAGGACTTTGAGATACTGTAAGGAACAGAAAAATTTCAAGACAAAATGCAGACACTTGCAGAATTATTAATTTTTTAAGTGCTATTTGATAGCAGCTGAAAGGGTTATCTTTATTTCACAAGTGCAAAGTGCAAATGCATCAATGGCAATGATGTTTACAATGCAGCTACATTTATGAAACTGTCCAGTATCAGTGTATTCAAAATAATATAGAAGATTACACATTCATCACTGTCCATACTTATGGTTGTATTTTCATTCTTAGGAGTCAATGAGACTTGCCTACAACTCTTTCAAATTTTTGACCTTCATTTGAATGGGCTGAAATGGTCTTTCTGATTGTTGTTTGATTTCCTTTCAGGTTAAAAAAACCCACCTATTTTGAGAATAGAACAAGGCAAGGGGTGATTTTCTTTGTTGTGGTTTTCGTTTTTTTCTTTTGTTTTCCCATCCTAAAAGTTTACCCCTTTAATACCTGGCAAGAAATGGGCTTCTCTAGTCTGAGTTAAGAAAGAATTGTTATAATTCATGAATTTCATAAGCCTTTTCTCACCTAACTTTTTAAAGATTATTAGGTCTGCTTGAGGATCCATAGGCAGTCCTGAAGGGAACCCCACTCCTCTGTGAGGGATGCGCTGAAGGGAGCTGAGATTTGTAACATGGAATTTGGCATATTACGTCTGAATCTTCCAAAGGTTTTCATGGTCAGTGAAGGGTTACAGAATCAGATACTATATATTATCACTTTGCTTCAGTACAGCAATTCCTGCGTTGTTCTGTTTTGTCTAGGCTGAATCAGGATCTCTTTGTGTGTTTTGGCAGATTTATTCAAACTATCAACTTAATGGATATTCCATGACAGGTGGTACCTCTTAGCTTCTGATTCATAAATAAGGTAGCACAAAACTATTTTCAGAGTAATCTGTAATTATAAATAGATGATGCCTTCCATTAATACACATTATGAGGTTACAGTCAAACTGTCTAATGTTAACAGGGCATCCAGATTCCTTCTATGGACAGGTCCTAACTTCTGGGAAAAGAGCAAAAGAGGGTGTAAAACATATGTGTGTATTCCATAGTCAAGTTGTTGAAAGCAGAAATATCTGAGCCTATTTAGTTAGACTTCTTGTTCTTGTTGAAATTACTTTTTTTTTTTCTCAAAATCACTGTGAAATCTACATTTGTCTTCCCAACTATTTCAGACACATCCTGCAGATACAGCTAATTAAGAGCCAACCACTGGTTGGAGTTTCCCTCAGTGCTTTCCACTGATTTGTTTTTGTTTATGGTGTGTTTTGTTTGCTTCATTTCTGTGATACATTTGTGCAGTCTTATTTAGCCTTCAGATCATCAAGTTATTGGAGCATCAATGCACACGGCATGAAAAGAAATGAGTCATTCACCCATTCCCAGTCCTTTGTTTCCTCAGCTGATTGAAGGGTTCAATAAATTACTGTGGTTCATAATGACTATAAAAGTTAAACACTATTTTTATCTATTCAGCTGTGTTTTAAATACAGCATTGGGATCTATCATTCTGTCATGGAGAGAGGCTCTGGAAGCATTTGACAACTTATAATCTTTCCTCCTTCACATATTCATGAGAGAGGAAGATTATGCATGCAAGCAATAAATTTACACATTAATTATTGAGTCAGATATCAGGAAGACCATAACTTTATGAAAGACAATGCACAGAAATACTTTGATTTGAAGAGAAGGTAGAGCTCAAGGGCAAAAATCCTGGGGTTTAAATAACAACAGATAATTTCCTGTCCTTCCTCCTCTATCCCTTATCTAAGTTTCAGGCTAGAATATCTGTATTATGAAAGTCCCTGAGGAAGAACAGAAGTGAGCAGCAGGAGATACAGCTGTTCATTTGGCTCATTAATGGGTTTGGGCAATGCCTGATTGGTGCCTATTACAGGTGGTGTAATGAGATCCATCTCTCAGTGAATCAGTTGTGTTCCTGCAAGGAGTCAGCAGGGCCGTGACCCTATAACTTTCTACACTTTGATATATTACTTTCTTCCTGGAAAGAAGATGGAGCCAGCCAGTTGCTTTCCCCAGACCACGTGGTGTGAATGGTGGGCTTCTAGTATATCCTTCTCTCCTCTTTATTGCCTTTTTGTTTAACTTAATGAATCAGCGCACCCATCTCAGTACATCAAACAGTGCTGAGGCAGCCCCTTTATTTGTTCATGGCTGTTGGTGACCCAAACTACTAAATCCAAGTAATTCAGCTGACTGTATTTTGGAAGCCCCTACACTCACTCTTAGACTACCCCTGCTTTTTTGATGCTAGCACTTGTAATTCATCCTGGTATTATACAGGAATAATTCGCTGAAAGGATTTGTTTGAAAGAGAGAGAGAGAAAAACGCTTCTATTGCCCTTTCATCTACACACTGTATCACAGAAACAAAGCTTGGCAGGAGTTAACCCATGCTCTTGAATAATCTTTCACAGATTAAAAAATGGAGGCATACTGAGCAATTCTTTTCATTCAAGTGACATTTGGGTATGAAGCTTCCCACAGCCCTATTTTTTAGATAACGTGGACTGGATATGAAATGATTTTAGTGCAGAATGAGAGATGGCTGCTGTCTTTAACCTGCAGGCTCTCATGATAAACTCTGTAGACTAGAGCCCCTGTGGTTTAAGATCATAAATATTCCATTTCTAGTAATTTTAGCTTTTTCTGTATATTGCATATACTAAGGACAAAGCAGTTACAGTTATCTACATACATGTATGTAAGTGAATGAACACAGTAGCAATGACACTTGGCACTGTTGCATAATTTGTTCCGTGTTCAGCCGTAATATATCCTGCTACACAAAAGGAGCCCAGGTAAGGTGGTCTGGGTTGTGTAATTTGGAATTGACAAGCTTTTGTACTTTTAAGGCTTTATCCTGCTGTCACACTTATTTTGTCAAAAATTGCATTAGTGCCTCCTAGAATACACTTCATTTTTATTTTATTTTATTTTATTTTATTTTATTTTATTTTATTTTATTTTATTTTATTTTATTTTATTTTATTTTATTTTAAGAAAGTGCGCATAGATGTGCTTTGAACCTGTCTTGGTACCAAACAGGTATCCCTCATAGACTTATACTGACTTTTTACGTTTCTTCGTAGTTGTAGACTTGAAGTGATGCTATTCTGAGAACTTTGCTATACATCAGAGTTACTCTCAACAAAGTACAGAAAAATGCATTGTTTAAATGATATGGAGCAATCTATTTTCAAACTCCAGAAATCTCAACAGCTTTAGGTTGTTTCACACCTGTTTTCAACACATCTCATTTGCTTTAGTTAAATGTATTTTCGTCTCAGACTGCCCTGTTAGTGACCATCTTCTATTGGAATTCCCCTACTAAATTCTTGGCTTAGTTTTGCATTCAAGTTGTTGATCTGCTTTTCAGGCTTACTACCTTGCTTTGTGAAGCACTGTAAAGCTGTTTGTCCTCGTGAATGTCTTTTAATAACCTTTTGTGGTGTTTGGAATTCATTCTAACCTGTGTATGATCTTATACAACATCCCCATCATATCTGAGTGCCTTTCAGTTGCCTGCTAAGGAAGAGAGCTACTGCTTGAAACATGCTCTTTTTCTCACCCTTTCCCAATGGAAGAATGTTTTGTTTTGAGGAGGTAAATTGCTGATTTATGTTCTGAGACATTGAAAAAGAGCTACACCTTGTCCTCAGGGCAGAGAATGGTAATGTTTGCAGCAGTCTTCATGCTCTGTAAATTTTTGTTTTCCAGTTGCAGACCTGCTCCTGAGAATCTCTCAGTGTAGATCAGATTTTTTTGTTTGGTTTGTTTTGGCTATAAAGTACATTTGCGCCTTATAATACACCTGATAAAATCTGGATTACAGATTTTACAGTAAGATTTTTTTTTACAATCTATTTCATTCTTTAATCAAAGAAAACAGAAAAGTTGAAATTTCTTCATAGAACACTTAGCAACATTAATCCTGTCATAGTTTCATTTAAAAAATTGGCTCATTTCTGATGGGACGCATTACAAACATCCATCTTCCCTGGGAAATACATTTACAATAAATGTGGAGCCTGGTTTTGATAGTATAAGACCAAAAAGCAGAGTACTTCTTTCCGCTTTAATGCGTGTCACTCCACTTCTGTGAGGTTCTTCCTGAGGACCCTGCACCCAGCTGGGCAAGAAAAGTGAGTTACTTGAAGTGAGCTCTCTATAGAAATTTGAAGCCTGTCGCTGTTTTAAAGGTAGTTGGCAAAAGCACGCTTTTAAGAATTAATTTGTGTGTTACTTAGAAGACAGTAAAATATGTTGCTGTATTGATTCTGGTCCTAATTTATATATTTAGAAGAAGCATAACCTGTTAGTCCAAAATAGCATACAGCCTTTGGAAAACAGATACATAACTTCATTTTCAAAGGAGTGCAGGGTGGAGAGATGTTGGGTTCTATAAAACATTCAATTTTCCAGATTGTTTCTTTTTTTTTTTTTGATGAATCAGAAAGTATTGAGTGTAAATGCATATTGTGCATTTCCACCACAAGCTTTTGGGAAACACGTTAGTTTTTCCCCAAAAAATCTCAATGATAAAAGTTGGTTAATAAACCAACTTTTAAAATTTCTTTGCCTCCTACAGGGGAGGTATTGTAGTAAGTAATGTTAAAATTCTGTGATTTTTCTGGGTAATGGAAACCCATGAACATCCTGGTGCCACAGTAGATCAGAGAAAGAAAAAGACTAAGATGGAAAAAAAGTTTATTGTGAGGGTGGCCACACACTGAAAGAAGTTGCCTGGAGATTTTGTGTAGTCTTCATCTTTGGGGTCATTCGAAACCCAGCTGGACACAGTCCTGGGCAGACTGCTGTAGATCACCCTGCACTGAGCAGAGGGGTTGGAATAGATGATCTCCAAGGGTGTTTTCCCATCTCAACTGTTCTGTGATCCCCATTGATTACACTATTACTGATATTAACTGAAAAGACTCTCCCACAAGGACACACAAATCAACTGAAAAGACTCTCCCACAAGGACACACAAATCTGTTGAATTTTGCAGCACCCCTTAATGGCACCAGTTTATTTTCCCATCAATACAAATGAATTAATTTCAATTAATGATAATGTATTGCAGTCCCTTAGGAGTAGGAGACAGCAGTACTAGGCACTTAGTGCTTCTCTTTGCTAATTTGAGATGGTGTGATTTCGTGTTACTAGGCTAACACCTGAGAGTAGTGTTGTTCATATATTCTTATGAAAAGCTAAGACACCCCTCAGTGTGTGTATCTCTGGGTTTTATATCTGTGCAGATATTGCTGTTAATGTATGTTGTGCTGTGTTCCAGTTCACTTCAGTCTTGGTGCTAACCAGTGGGGCTTGCGTTTTAAGAATGCCACAGGCATTCTTAAAATTGACTTTATTTTCATTAAAAATCTATCTGCAGAAGACAAATAGATGAGCTTCCACACAGCCGGAGTTCCAGCCACATGTCCCTAGTTACCACGGATCACATCTAATCAAGGGCTTTGTATGGTATATACAGCTGTCTAGGAGTTAATAAGATTCTTCACACAAATATGTCATTTCATTAGGAAGATGGGCCATGGGTCAGCTCAAAACTCTTCAACATTGCTAAGAGTTTATCTATAGGGTCTTCTGCAGAAAGTCCTAAGTTTGTGTTTCATAGTATGTTAGTCATAAAACGGCAAGCTCCAGACATGAAACCACGTTAGTGTAGCAGTATGCTTGAGTTGTTAAACTCTGTTTAAGCACCTGTATTCATGCTGATAACTGAGTTTTGGATCCAGCCTTGTTTGGAAAATCTATACAGATCAGTCCTTAAAGGTTTTGTCTCCTTCCTAGCAGAAACAGGATGATGGGGTGAAAATTGACATGCAATTTATTACCCTTTAGTACAGAAGCAACCAGGAGCTTGTTCTGTGTTTGTTTTTTGGATGTACTTGTTGAAAATGACATGAAACGCGGAATTGCACCATTTGACTTATGAGTGCCTTTCACGCTGTTACAGATCTGGGTGTATGTTGCAAACTACCTGCCATTCCAAGTTTTCCTCTGTTTGGAAGTTATTTTAATCTGACATTTTGGGGTAGTGTGGGGTTATTTTCCCTAGAATTGTACTGCTCTTCAGTGTCATGATAAGTCAAGTGATTTTGGTATAGCTTGCTGTGAAAGCTCAGCATTTGTTACTTTTTGCCTTTAAGAAAGAATTGCATGCATGAGGTCTTGCATGGGTTTTGCCTATAGAAGATACCTGTATCAATCTGGGCTACAGTTTTTCATGGGGAAAAATGCCCATGAAAATGATTGCATTTGCAGTATAGAAACAGAATCATAGAATAGTTTGGGTTGGAAAGGACATTTAAAGGCTGTCTAGTCCAACCCCCTTGCAACGAGCAGGGACATTCAACTAGATCAGGTCGCTCAGAGCCCCATCCAACCTGACCTGGGATGCTTCCAGGGATGGGGCATCCACCATGTCTCTGGGCAATCTATTCCAGCATTTCACCACCCTCATTGTAAAAAATGTCTATCTAGTCTGAATCTATCCTCTCTTAGTTTAAAACCATTACCCCTTGTCCTATCAAAATGTTGCACTCAGCAGGTCTCCTGACATTTGGGGTAGGGTTTGTTTGGTTTTGTATGCTGATTTTATTGGTCCTCTGAACCTCTGCTTAGCAGTGGTGGCTTTTTTAGGGTAAGCCTAGATTGTCTTTCAGATATATACAAAAAGGGAGGGGCAGATTGTGAATATTGTTTTATATGTATTTCTTACACTGTGTAAACTATTCGGTTTGTAGATAGTTTTCACTTATGTAGTGTAAGTTCTTGGGAAAATACATTTCTTTTTCATTAATTGCAGCTATAAATAAAGTAGTGGAGAAACGGAGAGAGATGGGTGTAATGTTTCCTGTTGTGATCTTTGAGCCAGGCTAGATGAATGAGTCATTCATTTAAGGAGCGGCGCTGATAATGAAGGTTTCAAGGAAAATATTAAATTCTGTCGCTGTCATCGGCCTGTGCTCAGGCTCCTGATCCCGAGAGTGACAGTCCCGGGCTGCGTGGGTCTGCTGCGACACAGCCTGCTCTGGCGCTCGCCCGCTGCTGCTCTGCCCGCTGACCCATTTGCCCGTCGTATCTTCTGAAAGCCACACTATTACTGTGCCAGGTGGAGAGACCCGACGTCCCTGGCAGTGATGCGCGCAGTCTCACTGCTGGGGAGGAGGCAGGCCGGCTGCTCTCGGGGAGGAAGCAAAGAGTGACTGACTTTTTAAAATAAATGCTTCACTTCTGTGAGCGTGTGTGCCCTGCAAGGGTTTTGACGTGTTTTGCATGCTACTGATGTTGTAGTACATGTGGTTGCTGCTTATTTTCAGCTGATGTCTCCACTGCTCTTTTTCCTCTCGCGACTGAGTATCACTTTCTGCCCTTGTCTAATCTACAATTACCGCCCCCTATAACTTATGCCTCCCACTTTTTCTCACAGAAAAATAATGAGTTCTACTGATTATTTTCCTTATTTCTTCCCACTCCCTCAGCACCAAGCCTCACTAGCCTCCCCACTCCAGGAGGGGGAAATGAAAATAGCAACAAAATTACTAATTATTCTGTGTCAGACTCTTATTTGCTGCTGTCAGTGCTCTGCCCTAGCTCAGGTTCCTGGGGAGAAGGGTTAGAACCCAAGCACTTGCTGGGACCTTACTTCCTGCACAGGAATTTAATAACACACCAGTTTTTCAGTTACATGGAACTACTGAGAGGAGGCTTAAATACAATTTTCTGATGACTATATTAGCAAAGAGGAGCCAATCCACTTTTTTAATGAAATGAATGCTGTTTAGTTCATTATTGCTTGTTGTTAAAAACCAACAAAGCAAAACAAAACAAAACCTTTATTAGCTTAAAAAATACATCTGAAGAATTAATTGCTTTTTAAGCATAGCATTAAACTGTTGCTTTTATTTATTGGAGTAATTTGGGGTACTGTTCTCTAGAACAGCAATAAAAGTAAATTCCACATTCATGCTGTGTTTAAAGCAATTTTGACAAAATTAAACTGATAATACCAGGCCTATTTTATTTCTCTAATAAGATATTTATGGTGAGTGTGGAATGCTGCATCTAAGCCTGATTTCCAGAGGAAATCAGGTATCAAAGACCTTGCCAAACTCATTGTATTCAATCTGGTTAGCAGTAATTGTTTTTATTTTTTTTTCTTATTTGCTAAACAGAACTTTAACATTTCCTGGAATGGGGCTGGAATGAATTTTTGATAACCTGTAAAAATCCATATGAGCAAACATGGCTTTAGCATTTCTTCATGCCACGCTAAAATCAGAGATGGCATCCTGGTGCTGGAACAATGTTTCTCACCACTGGGATTTGCCTCCTCTCTGCTCTCTCATACCAGTTTAATCCCTCTCAGTGAAAGCCCTGAACAACAAATGCTACTTTACCCTTGCTGCAAAGCTGCCTGGTTCATCTCCAGGGCTTGTTACGCATATAACAGCTGAGTTCGGCTCCGGGGCAACCTCCATCCAGCAGGGCTGGATCCTGCTGCTGTCGAAAGATGTCCTGGACCTCTGGGTGCAGCAGGACTCATGAGTGCCTTCTGCCCCAAGCATGGCAATACTTCCACGAGCAGCAGAGTTGATGTACTTATAAGCACTAAGCTCCTGCAAGCCATCACCTCTCATGCAAACCAAGAGCTGCCAGCTCTTGTGGCTTCTTCGAGAGCAGCAGGAGCCAAGGTCCAGGTGTGCCTGACTTTCACAGCAGCACAGGAGCTCCTGTCAGCTGCTAAATGGTATCTTGCAGCTGTAAGGGGCAGTTCCCCACATGTTGCCTTTCTCCATCTGGAGACGCTCTTTGCAAATTTCCTTTTCTTACAAGGCATAGGTTGTGGGGTTGAGTTTGTTTTTTTTTTTATCATAACACCACATTGCATGCTGACTGTTTTTAATACACTGTTTACTAGTGCTCTCCTCTCAGGTGCTGCAATCCTGCTTCTTTCTTGTAGACAAGAAGGTGGATGGCTAATGATGTGCCTAAATTCAGATCCATGGTGAAACTCAGAAGGTGTAACCATGAACCGTGATCCCTGATACCCTCTCTAGCTATAATAAGTAAGCATATAGGAATGGCTGTTTTTACTGAAAGAAAGATCTGGCTTGATTGAATGGCCAAGTGGGAACACTGGTTTTCTCCAGGTCAGCACAAGCTCTCTAAGTCTGCCACCATGCTTCCCATGTGTTATGGCCACCTTAAGAGCCATGATGGTTCAGAGGTGGTTTGGTGCCACTGTGGAAGAGGAAAGGTGGCCATAGCAGTTACAGAAAAATTCTTCTTAGACAATAAATATCAACTGGCAAAGTTATGAACCATGGTGCTGCAGGAAAAAGTGCTTCTTTCTGTAGACTCAACAGTCTGTAAAATGACACATTGCTTCATAGTTCAGCAAGGTGAATGTCTTGATTAATCAGTGCTGTCTTCCTATGGAAATGGGGTCTGATTATTTATTATTTTGGAAAATATGTTGGCTTTTTCCATATATAAAGCCATTTTGACTTGGACAGAATTTCTTTGGCTTTTAGAGGATAATACAGCGTTTCTCTTCACACCACTGCTTGAGCTAGCTGTTGTCTTTAATTGTCTTGTAAGACCACTTCTTTTCTGCAAACTGGAAAAAAATTCCTGAGGTTGCCTGGGTTTCCACTTGCTGGAGCATCTTTCTCACAACTACTCATCCTCACACCTTTTGCATACCCTTGTATTTCTGAGATTAAACTGCCTTATTCTGCTGAGCATCAGTGACAGGTTCTCCTTCTCCTTCTTCCTTTGTTCTTTCTTTCAGCAGACCACCTCACTTTCTGTTTTCACACCATCACCCACTTATTCTTCTGTGAGGTCTGATAATTACATGCCTCCCTTCTCTTTTCCTCAGTGATAAGCGGAGACCTTATTGCTCTCTACAACTACCTGGAAGGAGGTTGTAGTGAGGTGGGGGTTGGTCTCTTCTCCCAAGTAGCAAATGACAGGATGAGAAGAAATGACTTCAAGTTGCACCAGGGGAGGTTTAGATTGGATATTAGGAAAAATTTCTTCACCAAAAGTGCTGTCAAGCATTGGAACAGACTGTCCAGGGAAGAGGTACCTCCACCACTGGACGTATTTAAAAGATGTGTAGATGTGGCACCTAGGGACATAGTTTAGTGGTGGACTTGGCAGTGTTAGGTTAATAGTTGGACTAGATGATCTTAACGGTCCTTTCCAACCTAAATGATTCTGTGAATCTGTGATGCTATGATTTGCAGGCACCTTTGCTCTTCTTTCATTTCATTTCACTTCACATTTTCTTCTCTTCATTTCTCAGAGTGTTTGGAGCACTCCAAAATTATCCTTCAAGCCTGATTCTTCTCTGTTATGGTTTTGATTTTGTATCCTGACTTCATGGCCAGATATTTCCTATTCTCCTCATCTAGGAATCTGCTATCAAAATCTTCTTGTGTGCCAGATTTTCAAGTTTTCGGTATATCCAGCCTTCCCTCTTCTCTCATACCTTTTAATTCCTCATCCAAATTTTGGCTTCATCCTCAGCTGTGGCTTTAGTCTTGGGGTCTTTTCTTCAGTAGAACCTGTTAGATTACGTTTCTTACACATACATAGTCCAGAGTGCGCTTACCAAAATGTAACTAGTCATTGTAATGGTCTTCTCTGCTCTCCATGTCCCATCTTCTGCTGCCTTGGCAACCACTTAGATAACTTCTCCTACTCCTACCCTTAAATGCAAAAGCAAGAAAAAAAGAAACAAAAAAGCTCCCAGCAACCTCTCCCACCTTTAAATTCACATGAAACCTCCACTGTGTTTCTGCTTTGTTGACCTTTTCATGGGCTCTTTTATCAGCGAGCTTTTGTTAAGGCAAAAAAAGCACTGAAATTGACTTTTGTAGGTTTTATTACACAGACCTGGTTTATCTGAAGGGTTGAGTATTTCCTTTCCTTCCCACTGGAGTAACCTTGCTCCAAAGTTGCAAAGAACTGCTCTTAAATAGCTGGAGTGGGTACAGAGTTGAATCTATCTTCAGATTTCTGTGATAGTTACTACTATCTCTGGGAACACGATGTTCTCCATATATTCATTGATGGGGAATAGGCAGTTTTAATTTTCAATTTAGTGGACCTGCTTAGACAAAGTGTTTTTGGGGAAAAAAGCACACAAATGGCTACAGCAGATGGCTTTGATGCATTCTTTTTCTACCCAGAAAGATAAAACCACTCAGTCCACTGGCTAGGTCCATATTTCTCTCCTTAGTTGTTCTTTTGCTTGGCAGATATTTTTTGCTAGAAACTGTTGCAGTGAATATTGCTTTTTCCTTGAAAGGATTGCTTTTTTAGTCAGCAATCTCATTTCTGATGAAATTTTAAATATTTAATAAAGCAATCGGTCTGTAGAAAGCACAATTTGCATTGTCTTTGTATTCTTACATGATAACTGAGGAGATTGACAAAGCAGTACTTTATGTAATATCTATACTTATTTCCAAAACAGAAGAGGATAGATGTTTTCAATTTAGCATAGTATTCACTACAGTACTTATCAGGCTTTACAGTCTTAACATTTTTAATCAGTTGTAAAAGATCCTCTTACTTTCTGATTTATATAATAGACCTTAGCTTTTCTATTTTTGCTTCATTTGACTTCAGAATGTTTCCGATGCTATAAAAAAATAACATTTTGTTATTGTTATTTTCGTCTTAAATTTTTCCATACATCAATATTGATAAAATTCTAATTTTTTAAACAGTGACTTCTAAAGACAAAAAAAAAAAAGCCATATCCTTAAAACAAGAGATACAATATTTAATATCAAGCATATTACTGATATTTTATGTTACCTTTTTTCCTCAAAATCATATTGACTGAAATTTTCAAGGGACTAATGACTGGCCATGTGTTTTGAATTCTCCATCTGCTGGACAGCTTTTAACGGTTTCTGGGAAGCAGTGGACTCTTTCTTCTCTCTCCCTCCCTCTTTTGAGAGAGGGATTATAGGAGGAATTGTGAGTTATATAAACCTTCTCTGGCACTTCCAGAAGTTTGTGTTGTGTGGTAGTATAGCAGTTCCTGTGCTGATGCGAAAAATGCTGTCTTGGTCCCTAGTTTCCATTCAGTTTCAAGCACCTCTTTTGCTCATCAGTGGCATTTCCTCTTCTCCTGTCCAACGGGTGACGCTGACCAAGGGTTGAGGCTCCTCCAGACACGTTTCCTGGCTGTCAGCATTTTCAGTGGGACATTCCGCTGAGAGCAAACACAGAGTAACTGTTGGCAACATGGGTCAGGACTGAAAGCAGATTGTATAGAAGGGGCGGGCAGCTCCATGGTGGGACTGTTGTGTTTGTCAGCTCCATCTTAAGCACACAGGTAAATCTGTTGCTTGTGACTGATTGGCAAAATGAAGGTCAATTCCAGTCAAAGCAGAAATCTTGGCAGGAGCATGTGTCTTATTTAGTGGTGATCCTTCTAGAAATTTTGGGCCTAATGCACACTGTAAACCTGATTTCTTGTTCTCAGAACTAGCAGCAATAGTAACGTATGGGCAACAGCTTCAGTCGTAGGCTTCTCATAGCAGTTGCTTGATCTAATTAATGAAAATACAATGCCTTAATTTTACTGTTTCAGACTGCTGTTTTATTTGTCAGGAAGGTTTGGAGACTGATCACAAATCCGTCTTTTCTGTGGCAGACGTTGCAGGAATAGTGTGACTTCACTGGTAGGATTTAATTACTTGTTGCATGTGTTTCGACTAGCTTGAAAACTGCTGACTGTCTTTAATTGCTGGGATTTATTCAGCTCCTCCAAACAGGAGGCTGAGAATAAATATGTGAAGCTCATAATTATACCTGTTCTCTCTAACTCAGTCTTAACAGACAGTGCCCTTGCCTGCTTGTGGGGTCCTATCATAGAATCATAGAATAGTTTGGGTTGGAAGGGAAATTTAAAGGTCATCTAGTCCAACCCCCCTGCCACAAGCGGGAACATCTTCAATTAGATCCGATTTCTCAGAGCCCTGTCCAACCTGACCTGGAATGTTTCCAGGGATGGGGCATCTACCACCTGTCTGGGAAACCTGTTCCAGTCTACCTGTTCCTGAATCTACCTTCTTCTAGTTTAAAACCATTAGCCCTTGTCCTATTGCAACAGACCCTATTAAAAATTCTGTCCCCATCTATCTTATAAGCGCCCTTTAAGTGCTGAAATGCTGCAATCAGGTCTCCCCGGAGCCTTCTCTTCTCCAGGCTGGACAACCCTGACTCTCTCAGCCTGTCCTCAAAGGAGAGGTGCTCCACCCCTCTGACCATTTTTGTGGCCCTCCTCCGGACCTGCTTCAACACGTCCGTGTCCTTCCTGTGCTGAGGGCTCCAGAGCTGGATGCAATACTCCAGGTCAGCCCTCACCAGAGCAGAGTAGAGGGGCAGAATCACCTCCGCTGACCTGCTGACCATGCTTCTTCTGATGCAGCCCAAGGCACAGTTGGCTTTCTGGGCTTCAAGCGCCCATTGTTGGCTCATGTCCAGCTTTTCATCCACCAATACCCCCAAGTCCTTCTTGGCAGGGCTGCTCTCAATCAATTCTCCCCCGGCCTGTATTGATAGCAGGGGTTTCCCCAACCCAGGTGCATGACCGTGCACTTGGTCTTGTTGAACCTCATGACTTCAACCTCATCAAGACAGGTGAGCAAAGAGGGTATTACTTTGAAGAACCTATAGGGAGATACATAATGGGCCTAGCTGGTATCCTTTGATAGCTCTTGGCTCACTGTTGTATTGTTGCTATGCAATCTTCCTGAAAACTGTAAACTCAGGGTTACCTGCAGTGAAGAATTTACTACAAATACTTGAAATCTGAGAGTGAGAAAATGAAGGATTGTGTTGTCTTCTAAATATAAATTTGCATTTAAAAAGCTGTTATAATCATGCCTTTAATTCCCTCATTACACATTACATACTCTTCCTCAGAGCCAACCTTTTTGGGCACTGGGAAAAAGCATTATTTCACAGATGCAATTAAATTTGGGGCAAAGATTCTAGGAGCCATAAGGCAATGTCTTTACAACAGATTAAATAGAGAGCCTCGTAACGAGAGGCTAGTGCACAATCTGGCCAGTTGGCAACAAAAAGGAAAAATTTGCTTACAAGTGAAGGGTAAGAGCATTTTAACTTTGAACAACTCAGTAGATGATGCAGTTGCTAGGTAATGTCTTTCATTTCTGGAAAAAGTCTTGAGGTGAAAGCTAATCAATAAGGTAGATGCAGTGTGATGTCATTTGTTGCCATGGTTTCTGAACTTAGCAGTCTGTTATCTGCAAATAATATTGATGGTTGCTATGCAGTTGAATCTTTTCATATTTGTTGTTTTGCCATTATAAAGCTCTTTAATCTTGGCTAAAGCTTCAACGAGCAGAGTGTCTACGAGTTTGTAGAGATTGTATTACAATCCTAAAATATCTTGAAATTTACTACCTAATAAACAACAGGCATCAGCAGGAAGTGAACAAGGTTAACATTTTAGTGATTAAACTTCCACAAAGCCGTTGACATTTTCTAGTAAATTAATCTTCAAATTAAATATCTCTGTGGAATTAGTGCTATGACTCATTACATGGCAGATCATGTAAAAAAGGGGTAAGCTGTCAATCCTCTGGATGATAAGGCAGTCAAATGTATGAAGCTGTAAATGGCTCAAAAGCCATCACAGCTTCTTGAACAATGTCTTTGTGTTTCATATTTCTTTCACTTTTGGATTGTGCATCTTTATTATGTTTGGGTTTTGCTAGAAAATATTTTATAGCAGCTTAAGCTAAGCATCAGACAGTTGGACAGGCTGAAAGGGAAATGAGACTTATTTTTTCTGATAGTTGTCAAGGTGAAGGAAAAGCATTCTCAAGTCAGGTCCTTTAAATCAAACACAATACTTCATTTTTCATATTCTATGGAGAAGATGTTAGTTTTAGTAGAATGCCGTGTATCCTTTACTTGATTTATTGGCATCTCTTTACAGTAGTTTGTCTTGATAGTTTGAGTTATTGAAAGCGTTTTGGAGGGAAAGAATGAGAAAGAGATGAAAAGACAGAGCTCAGCACAAGCTAGAGAAGGTAACATGGGGTGATCTGAAAGACGAGGTGATTTGTAGAAGTACAAAATGTTCAGTACCCCGTGGTGAAACATTTTAAAGGAGGGGAGAGCCCATCGGACAAAGTGGAAAGAGAAAAAAAAAAGTAGAGAGAAAAGCAGAAAAGAAAGAGGCTGATGGAAGAAAAAGGAACTATTTTTATTAGCATGAAAGAAGAGGGGAGAGGAGGAAGGGCAGAAAAAAATCAAAAGATGGCTTGCTGAATTCTAGGATTTTTACATCTTCGGAATGACATTTGCCATGCTGTCTAGTTTTTCTCTTTTCACCCAACTGATTCCTCCTCCTCCTCTTCCATTTCCACTGTTCTCTGCCTTAACAACACATCTCTTTAGAAAGCATTTTGCCACCTTCTTTCTTGTCTTCTTCACACATCACTCCTCTGTCTGGTGACATTGACTATCACATTTCTTTCGACTAGAGAAGTAATTGCCTTTGTAGTCCTACTTGTCCCCTTAATATAGTGAGTGAATTGCCAAGGGCATGCCCCCAACAGGAGGCCTGAGGAAGATGTCACCAGGAAAAGCAAGGAATACGGCTAAAATCCTGCTCTTGCAAAGTGGGCAGGGGTGTTCTCGATGACTCGTCTCCTGGAACTCCTCTAGAAATTCCTTGTTGGCTGTGCAGAAACACAATAGCAACCTTCAAGGAGTGTATCCTCAAAGCACTGCTACTGAGAGGAGGCAGATGGAGGAGACATGCCGGCTTGATGATGATAGCAGATGTCAACAAGTTAACAATCTGAAAAGGAAACTAGCAGCACAGCAGTGCTTCTTACCCAAATGTATAAAGAGAGGGAGGAGGGAAAAAAAAAAAAAAGAAAAACGAAAAGCGACTTGGAAAAGAAGATACAAATCAGGAGCTCTGATCAACGAGAGCTGTAAAAGACTATCTGATGCTAAATCTGTAAAGTGGTGCTGTTGAGTGGATTTGTCTAAAGAAGTATTTCACTATTAGGCTGTCAGAAAGGAAGAGCACTTATTTCAGATGCCATATGCCAACTGTGCAATTAGGCTTCCAGTCATACATGCCATGTGTACTAAAGTGGGGGGCAAGCTCAGCCATTTGCAATTGCTGTTGCATAACGCTTGCTCTTACAATCCTGGACATTCAGTTTCTTGTGCTGTTGTGAGACTTCTGTTCTTTGGGATAACATATTTGTCTTTTACTTCTTCAGGGTTTTTATCTTAGGGATACTTGTTTCCTGTGATTTTTTTTTTCTCCCTTAAGGAAAAACTAAATTGTCAGACCTTTTTCACATTATAAAGCAATTCCATTTTAAAAAGATAAAAAGAAACATATATTTTCTGTCTGAGAACACCCCCCCCCACCACCACCTTATTATATGAAGAACAGCTTGGTACTTTGTCCTAGTGAACAACTTCATAAAACGTACATACAATAGTGGAAAGTCTCAGGCAGCTCTCACAAGAATTTCTTAATTTGTGAATTTCTGCTGTTTTTCTCAGGCCAAATTTTTATACCAACAGCCATTGCAAGACATTGAGTGTAGGTGATGAGCAGACATGGGACTTTAGGTACCTTCTCCTAAAGGAAAAGGGTAAGATAAGCTGTACATGGTAAAGTTCCTACAGCCACCGTGACACTCCCTGCATTGTATATGCCTTGTGAAGCCTTTCAACCTGTTCCCAGCCTTTTCACATGGGACCATGATGTTCCACGTAGCACTGGATAGCCCAGTGTCACTGGGCACTTAACAAAGGCTTGGACTAGGTTTTCCAAGGATGATATGGAAATTAAAATTAAAAAAAGCCACATATGGGCCTAAGGTGAGACAATGCAACCTGGAACAAAAAGATATCAGCTATACATAAAAGTCTTCTAAGTGTGTGATATAGTTATATGATAATAGCTAGTTGATTACAGTTACTTTAGTCCTGTTGATAGTGCTGAATGTAGCAGCTGATGCAGTTATTGCAGTTGAGAGGTCCCTAGTAAGACTAAGGAAAATACAGATATCTAACCCAATTAGGTGCTTTAGCTACTGTTGGGGCTATTTAAGTAAAAATCTTAGAGCTTGCTGCTCAAAGTTTGCTTCAGTGTATAAAATTCTTGAAAAAAAAGTAGTTCAAAAACCTGAAGTTTCGAAATTAGATTTATTAAAGCAATTTTCATTTCATTTTATGTCTGTATGATTCAGCTAAGCTCTTCTCTGGAGCTTTTATATCTTTAGTTGAGGTCCTGGGTCAGTCATGCTGCAAATAATCTCTTTTTATGAGTAGACTTAAGGCATGTTTGTTTTCTGTGTATTGATTTAAAAACAGAAAGTTAGTTCCCAACCCAAATCCAAACAAGTAGTTGTTCTTGTAATGGGTGCAGCACATTTTTTGTTGTGTATGAGGGGATAAATGCACAATTTTATTTTGCACAAGGTACTGCAGAAAAAAATGTGCTTGTGCTTGAACTTTGTGAGGAAAACCCAATTTTCACCAGAAGATCTCAACAAAAACAAGCTCCCCACCCCAAACCCCCAATAGAGCAATCCTTTGCATACTAAGAAAAGAAATCCTTTGTAGTTTTGTAGCTTCAGCTAAAATACAAAAACATCATTATTCCCATCTGATGTTTCAAGTGCAAGGAAGTGGCTGTACAAGATGTCCTCTCCTGGGCTGTTGACTTTCTTTCTTTCCTGCAAAGACTCATGAGGTGGTAGAGCACACCAGAGCCAGGACGCTACGCTACTGGTGCATCTCATACACCTCTCTGCTCCTATCGCTGTGCCACTGACCAGGAATGAACTAAGATTGATACTTGTGATAAAGATCGGTGTGTTTTGATGAACAGCGTGCTGCACCTTCCTCATGCTGCAGCTACAGCTGAGCACTCTCTACAGAGGCCAAACAACATTTAAGGGCTCTGACCTTCTTCATTTCTCTGAAATGGTAAAATATCACTTCAGTGCAGAAAGCAGTGCTCAAGTCCAGCAGGAGAATTGATTTTTTCGTGTAGATATTTACCTCCTTTTGGTGAAGAGGTAGTACCAGAATTGTGCTAGTCTGTCCAGCTGTTTTGTCACAAATCTTCAGACATGTTGGAACATTGGAGACAAACGGAACTGTACTGATATAAGTTCATAAAGCTTTTTTAGAAGAGGAAAACTTTTCCCAACATAATGAGAGGTTGCAGATGATATTGTTCATATATTACAAGCAGAACATTGCTCCCACTTGCTTGTAAGAAACTAATCCCCAGATTTTCATAGATTATTTCAGATCAGCCAGATGTTCAGGTGTTTAAAGAGGTTCCAAGTATACTTTTGCACACACTAAAGATGCTTCCGAAGGTTCCCTTTTTCTGGCACCTCATAAACCATCCAACCAACAAGGTCAAGGAATTACCAGCATTTTAAAATCCAAGGATCCTTCTGTGTATAAAACAGAATTATTTTTTCTATTCAGTACAATATTTTTATATGAAAAATTCTTTTTTTTTACTTATGAAAAGCCATTTTGAGTGTGGGAAGTCATTTCAGGCCGTTCTGGGAATAGGGCATGCAAAATAAGATACGTGTGCCCACTGAGGAGTCTGTGGTTCTTTTCTGTTTGAGTCTATAAATTTCTCCACATTGATCAAGCTCAGCTGGATTACGTTGCTCTTAATGCCTCATATTGAGCAAGGCATGATGAGATTGTCCACCGTGTTTTTGGCAAGTGCCGCATTATCATTACGTTTCCCCATATCATGGTACTACTTATTCCTTTTACTGGTCTTATTTTCCCTCCACCACTTAATCAGTGAATTTTCCTTTTCCTTACCTGAAGCTGCTACATCCTATCTATTACTTCCTTAAGTCACATCTGCTTCCCCTTGCCCAGTATGTCCCCTGAAACTTTGTGATCTTCTGTACAAATCTTCCCATCCCCCTTCTCTGATTTGCCATTTCTGAACATTATTTTAGATCGTCTGTTCCTGTTCAGCATGAAATGGGTTCTGCTGGCAGAAAGACACAGCAGCTTTACTGAATGTGCTCAGGTTGCCTGAGATTGCTTGATAACAAAGAAATTGCCAATTTCTGATAGCTAATGCTTTCTGATGTTAAGCCTGGGACAGTCAAGGGGCAGGAAAGTCCTTCCTAAAGGCACAATGCCTTCTATTTATCACTAGCCTGAAACACCCTCTTTCCGAGGTATCGATGAACCTTGTTTGTTTTTACCACACTCTCAGCGCAATTTGGTGCTGTATTCCTTTCACATTACAAAAAAGTTTTTAAAATTACTTCATTTATTTGTTTTCATTTAGAAGATAAAAATTCAGCACCATGCACAGTAAAATCCTTTATGTTGTAGAGTTATAGACAGGAAAAGACAATAAAGTACATCTCATTATGTTCAGTGTTTATTTTTATATTGAAAGCTATTGTTGTTTCTTCCTGATATTTTTGCTGGCAATAACAGAGTAAAAATGTTTTATTATGCACATTATATAGTTCTAGCACAGTGTTTTAAAATGAAAATTACCTGTATAAAAGAGACTTTCAGTCAGTCTATATAGGCAGCTGGAAATTGGTTTGAATGCATGCAGCTAATGGTCACAGCAATTTGCATGGGAGCAGGTTTAATGGTAAGTCCAGGCACTGTTTACTTTAGTTATGCTTTCATAAATGTTGGACAAGAGGAATGAAAAAATACTACAGTAAATGGTGAATAAAATCAAAAGCTAAATGCTTAAGGCATAGATTTTTGGAATTCTAGTCAGTTATCTAACAAACTTATGTGTTTTAATGAGATGTGACATTTTAATTCCCTTTAAAAACAAAAAAAACCCCACCCTAAGGTGGTCTTTCTCTCCATTCTTCAAGTAATAACAATTATCAGTAATAAGTTAATATTTCTATTGAAATCAATGGGAGGAAAGCGTGCGAAGAAATATTAAGACTGTAGACAGATAAATGTCTTGTAATTATTTTATTTTTGGAATCTTGCATTGCAATAAGTAGGTTAAGCTTTTCAATGCTAAAAGCTAATACAACCTCCACCATAAAGCTTCCTTCATCTGAAGTCAACAGACGATGAAATTTACTCTCCCTGTTTAGTGAGGAGGAGAGGAAGCCACTTGCTATTAAATGAACTTAAAAAGAACTTTTTTCTTTTTGCTCATAAAGTGTAGGTCTTGTACAGGCAGTTGAGAAGATGCAGAATATTATAGTTCTTCTGTATTTAATTATTTCTGTATGCCCTGGAATTTAAAGAGAATTTAGGATGTGTTTGGCAGTAGCTTTCCCTCTATAATCAGGTTGCTATGGTAAACCTATTATTCTAGACAAAGAAAGAGTATGTTTAGTAAAGTGCTGGTCCCTTTTCAGTATAATGTCAGCTTCAAATTACTTTTGAATGACTGAATTTGTATGGTAAGTATTTTATCACAATAACGAAGAGAAGAAGGTCACAGAATAAGGTGTGGCTTCTGTCATTTCAGCAGCAGATACATCTGACAAAGAAGTACTATGGCTGAAGCAAACTTACCCTGCAAATACCTTATCCTGGTTTTCCCAGGGAAGCAGCCTGAAGTGTATTGCTACAGAATACTATTAATTTTTGTGTTTATTATATGGTGATAAACCAAACCTTTGAAGTTTACATTTGCTACATCCTAGGTACTTAGCTGTTCAAAAGCATAAGGACTTTAATTCTCTGTTAAATTATCTCCACAAAGCGAGCCCACCTTACATAGTCTAACCAAAATCTCAGCACTTTTGGGAGTAAAATACGCTTTTTAAGCCACTACAAAGTTGCGATTATTTAGTGCCACCACTAAATTCACTTCCCATGTTCCTAGCGCTGATTTTGTCACTTTTGTAAAAGAACTAATGAACTAATAATTTGAGTATCAATTTCAGCAGCAGTGCAATAAAATACCATAAGTGTAGCTTTGAATATTTAAAAGAAAGAAATGGCTCATTGAAATCCTTTTCCAGAACATTTACCCACTGAGGTTTCCGTCCATTTTCAAGACACTTCACTTCTGCTGATGTCCTCAGTCAGATGATCTAAATCATAACCTGAGCTTAGGTGGGACCCAGACAAAATAAAATTCAAGGCAAAATATTAACAAGGAATTTGGGCTTTTTGAATATATGTGTTGGTGTTTTATTCATTAGCAAAGATGAGAAAATTGATAAAGTAGGCCCTAAATCCCCTTTGTGCTTGGCTTTGAGAAGTCATCCTGAGCTCGTATCTTTTACATGACAAAAATGTTCTCTATCTGACTAGGGATGGGATATTCCTCTTTTTTTTTTTTTTTTTCTGTTGAAACTGCTGCACATTAACTAAAATGAATAAATATTAATTGCAGCAGGGACTGAGAGGAACCTGTTCCCATTCCAGTGCAAGTGGCCAGCCACTGGGCTCTCAGGTCATTCTGACTTATTAAATTAAGCATTACAGAAGGTAATGCTTAATTACAGAACATGCAGAAGCCTCATTACAGAACCTTCCTTTGCTCGTCCCTCTGGAGGATTTTCCATCTCTGCTGACTCCTCTCTTCAAAGCACTGTGCTTAAACGGATTTTACTGTCCTTCAGGCATCCTCCTGATTATAGCATTAGATGGCCAGGATACCACTGTTAAAGATGGTTCTTTTGTTTGTTTTATAAAGTCTTCACAACAGATGGTCCTGTTCATCAGGTACCTATCAGCCTACGGGTGACTGACAGTGTTTTGGGACACTGTGATGTGCCATTTTTGTAAAAGTAGCCAGGTTGTCTGAGGTGGATGCATAGAAGGATACTGTGAGAGCCCCAAACAGTGACAAGTTGGACTCATTAAAAGTCTCTGTGTATTTAAGTACTAAGAATTTTTTTATTCCAGTTGGTAATGTAACTGTCCTTCACAACTAATTATAGCTTAGAGAATGCAAGCAAATCACATCAATCATTCTGTAGACAATCATATCTTAAATATTGACATGATTACCAAATACAACTGTATTTCATGATTTGGTAGATGCATTTCCTATAATAAGGTTCTTTCTGGAATGAATATCCTCATATAATTGCCAATACGATATATTTAAAAAACTATGTATATTATAAAATTATCATGAAGTATTTGCTATTAATTCTCTCTAGCAGCATTTCTTTTTTAAGATTCTTGCACTTGAAGCTGATCATAAAATGTCCTTCTAGACTGAATCCTGGCACACAGAATGTCAGCTTGAAACTGCAATATACACTGATAGTTGGAAAGATGAAGAGTACGGCAACTATAAAATGAGCTGGGAATTTTTCCATTAGTAATAAGATGATCCTTACTTCAGCTTAATTAGACTGTTTGGGTTTTTTTTTAACAAATGTAACAATTTTAGGTTAGAAGTTGAAAAATAAATAGATTATTGATGATGGCAGTATGTTGGTCTAAAAGGTTTTATTGTCACAAAACCTTTGGTGAGAAAATCTCCACTAAGGTTCTCCTTAACAGTCCTTTCCCATTCTGCAAAATATTTCAGTAAATGCTGGAAAATATTGCACATGCTGAACTGTTTGGTCACATCATGAAAGGCTGCATTTGGAGGATTTTTTTTGCTTTGTAGCTGTAGTTCCTCCTACTGTAAACTGGGGTTCTGCAGTCAGTAGAGCAGTGTCCAGGCCCAGGCTGAGTCTCACTGCTGCTGTGATTAAATTAGATGAAGATCATGCTTTTCTGCATCCTAGTCCATATCTCTGGTGGCCCTTATATACACACAATATCTTTTCTCAAGCCCATCGAATTTATTACTTTGATTCACAGTTTGTGTCACATTTAGAGCATTCTCACAATAGCACTGCATTAAAACAATTTTAAATATACAGAGTCAAACTCTTAGAAGCTGGGTAATAAAAAAAACATTACCCTAAACTGACTCTGTCTCATATGTACAACATAAGACTGTCCTTGATCTTTTTTTTTTTTTCATATTTGACCATTTAATACTCCCTGCTCTGAGGGCTTTTGAGTGGAAGATCTGTGGGAGTTTGGCTGAGTCTATTCCCCCTTTAAGCTCTGGGGAGTTCTGTGAACAGGTTGATGGAAAGCAAGACTCTGACAGAGGTTGTGCTTTTGACTTCTATTTCCTCAGGTCTAGACAAGAAAAATTATAGGGATTTTTGCTTTCCAGGTGCCTGACAGAATATTTAAAGAGTTATGTTTCTACATGAGTAGAGAGTATCTTAGATAGCCTAGATAGCCTTGTGCATAGACAATTTAATTCTAATCACATTCGTTTTGGAGTTTCTAGAGGTACGTGCTAAATATTTTAGATTGATTACAGAGGTTAATTATGCAGTTAAACATGTACCATAGCTCTGTTACTCAAAGTTGAGATATGAAAAACATATGATTCCAATGATTGCTTATTGTTGCTGTTTCCACCCAGTCCTAACAGTGATATACTTTGCTTCTGGTTGCCATGGAGGAGGGATAATTTTGTTTGTTTGGGTTTTTTTTAATAGTGTTTATGTGCGTACTTTGATTAATACAGAGTGACTTGTAGTTTGTCTTTGGAGGGCAGGGTGTAGAATAAGTTTTGGGGTTTATTTCCTTTATTTTACTTTACTGATATCATGACTCTGACAATTTTGTATTCTTACAGGGAGATGTGAATGTGGCCAGTGCACTTGTTTCCCTCCAGGAGACAACAGAGTTTATGGCAAGAACTGTGAATGTGATGATCGACAATGTGAAAATGTGGATGGCGATATCTGTGGGGGTATGCATTCACATAACATAATATAACATAACAACATAAATCTTGTCAGTTTATAACTTTCTGTTCGTCCCCCCCATTTTATAACATAATGTCACTACAGACTATTGACATTATTGATTAATTATAACAGATTATAGATCTTTGTAAGAAACAAGCTATATAAATATTCAGTGAATATTTAGTGAATATTCATTTTAAAACTTCAGAAACACTAAAAATGAAGTAGATTGGATAAAATTAATAGCATAAATGTAAGTGCTGTAGTATACCCCAAATTCCATAAATGTTCATTAAAGAGGAATACAGACACTTAAAGGAAAACCTGAAAAGACAGGTGATTTTACATTGTATTTAGTACAGTTGATGTTTTACTGAGAATGCTGTATTTTACCTAAAGTTAATAATGACCAGCAATACTTTTGAGTATTTCATATTCACTGACAGTGATATATCTGTTTTCTAAAAAAGTAGTAAAAATATATATGAAAGAATCTAGAATGCTTGAGATAAATTGTCATAGTAATCATACATGTAGAAAGTTTATTTTAATGTTGACCATGAAAACCTCACTTGTTGATTTTTCAGTAAAGTATGTTGGTGTTAAGCAATATTTCAAGTTAGTTTTAGATGTGCAAATGCATACATATCATATGGTATTCTAAAAGCAGGTGAGTAGTGTTCGTCCTAAATGCTCTCTTTCTAGATTTTATTGGCTTTTTTTAAAAAATTACTCTTTGATTCTTAATATTAGCAAAGTAGTTTGTATGAACAATGACACATTTCATTATATTCCCTTTTTCTTGGTAAGAAAAGATATTGCTTCATAATCTTTGCATACATAAAAAATTCTGACTACAGGAAATACTTCTTTGAGGTCTCTGCCATGCAGAAGATAGGAATATATGGAAAATTCGAGCTTGAATATCTGACCAGCCATAATAACAGTTTAAAACATTCAGTGTAATTCAGTAATATGAATGTGTAGATAAAGAATAATTAAAAAATTTTGTTTAAAGGTCTTGAAAGCAGATATAAGCACTGAAAATATGGGTGATATTTATTATAATTTAAGTGGTTGGGAACCAAAATTCATCGTCTTTCATGGTTGAAAAGATCTCTCCCATTTGTGACATTCATATTTTGTATTATTTGATTTATTTAATGTTTATACTGCTAATTATATTGCACATTTTGGAAATGCTATATAAAAATTCCATTCTTCCTTATTAGGAAAGATACAGTGATAATTTTACATTTTTTTTGCTAGCTAGAGCACCTCACAATGAAATGAACAATCACCTCCATGCTTGAGCCAGTGTCCATTTTTTACTGTGCAGGAGACACTCTAGGCCACACTACTACCTGACTAAACTGTTGCCTTTAGTCTAAATAACTTTGTCCAAAGAGAATGGCAGAAATTAATTAATTAATTTAAAAAACATATGCTTTAAGCTTACTTTCCAAATTTTGAAACAACAAATAGAAAGGAAAGACAGCTCATGAACATATGAATCCATTGTAGTCTCAAGCAAGCTTGACTTCTCCACCTTCATTCAGGCCAATAGTTTAGTTACTAATGATTCTCTGCAGGTGAAAGGAATTATATGGGAAAATGCAATTCAAGTGAATTTGAAATTGTAATGCACAGCATCTGCTGACAGGACTTCAGAATGCCCACCCTGTGATTTTTGCTGTTCCAAGGAGCTGAGCTTATTCTTAATTCATTCCCCCAAATTGTAGAGTAAGCACCAAAGCCCAGGACAACAGGATTCATGATTTCTTGTAAAGGAAGAGGAGGAAGCATAGCATAAGGTTAAATTAACCATTAAATCCACCAAGATCTGAGCTGACCTCTGAAGTGCCTCAAGGGACACTAGAGCATCTTGGCTCCCTCACAGCTATCTGAAGTTGATGAGGTGAAGCTGGTCTCTAGAGTTCTAGTCTTCCCAATTAGAAGTCATGCGACTACTAATACTGTCCTCTAAAAATTGGAGTTCTCTAGTAAATCTGTTGGGATTCCAGTGATAAATAATTGGGAGAATATTTTTTTCATATTCTTGATATTTTGTTTCTTGTTCTATTGTATTTCTAAATATAATTTGAGATATTTTTAGATTAATCTAGATTTGGTTGTAATTTACTTCTATGTATGTTCCTATATTATTATTATTGCCTGATTCCACCCGCTTTTATTCTTTTACAGCCATGAACTGTTTTCCCCTTCCTCTCTGTTCTGATGGCACACAAGTGTTTCTTTGTTTGCGCTTGTTTGGTTCTTCCATGTGAAGTGCGCTGAGATTTAAATTAACAAACATACATGCCTTACTAATCACTCATTTCTCTTCCATACACCTCTCTTCCTTTTCTCGGCTGCTGGAGCTCTGGCGTGGCTCCTTCCATCATTNCTCTTTTGTTCCCCCCCTCCCCTTCTTTTTTTTTTTTTCTGTCTTTCTTGCTGGCAGATCCTGAAACCTTATTTTCTTTGACCATCCAGTATCCATCTGTGCTTTTGATCCACCTGCCTCAAGAGGTCATCCCCCCACCCCAATAGCTTAAGGCAGCACCTATTTAGGTGTGAGTACTAAGTACAGGAATGTTTCTCTTCCAAGAGTCTCCACCAATTGCAGCTTTCTGTTCACTCACCATTTAGCAAGTGAATTCCACTCACTATCACTCACCTTCTAACTCATAATTTGAGCCATTTACCCCTTATTTATTTTCTGTGACTTCATCTTTCACTGTGGCTTCCACCATTTTCCTTGAAATGTCTCTTCCCAGAGTTTCTGACCACATGTAGGAATTTCTGTTGTTGTAACCCTTTTCAGATCGTCAATAACCTCCAACATTACCGATAGCTTCAGACCTACTCTTTAGTAATTGTCAGATGTTTTGCTTGGCTATCACTTTCTACCCTAATTACAATTTGAATGATTCCTTTGATATACAGTATTTCCCATGCCTCCCTGCTCAGAAGATTCTACCAATTTTAACCTTATTTTCTATCCCCTTTTGCAATCTATCCATTCGCAGAACTTCTCTCATTAATTTTGTGCTAGTTGCATACACATCTCTCTTCCTTTTGGGTTTGCCCATGCTTTCATCTCAGCCTGAACCTCTTGACACCTCTTGCTGAACTGCTTATTCCTTCCTCTTTCTTTCTCCTCTTTTCATTACTATTTTTCTACTACTGTTGCTACCTAGACAATCACTGTCAGGACATAAGCCCTTGCTAGTAACTCTGGCATCAGAGAACTGTAAGCTGGAGTCTGTGAATGTGCAGGGTCTGACAGTGAGCACTGAGTGCCTGTAAAGCACGAGGAAGGAATACTACTGTTTTCAGATTAAATGCATGCTGAAATAAGAAATGTGAATGACAACCTAAATGATTTGAATAAGAATTGTTACTGGCCTCCTCTGACCAGCAAAGATTGATTAATAGCTTGCTTTCCAGCCCAGCTGTCCATGCGATTGTACAAAGACATGAGGCGAAAGATATGATAAATTAGGGTACAACTAAACGAGACCCTATTACCGTGTTTCTGCATGATTGTAGTGAGTCATTCACTTAAAAATTCAGCTGTCCATCATTGCAGTACCAGGAATAGAGATATTACGTCTCCACAAAGACAAAAGTTGCAGGAGGACTCGGCATAGATTCCACAGCACTCTACTATTAGAAATGGATTAATGGAATCATAGAATGGTTGGAGTTGGAAGGGACCTTTAAAGATCATCTAGTCCAACTCCCCTGCTATGGGGAGGGACATCTTTCACTAGTTCATGTTGCTCAAAGCCCTGTCCAACTGGACCTTGAGCGCTTCCAACAATGGGGCCTCCACAATGTCTCTTGGCAACCTGTTCTAGTGTCTCAACAACCTCATAGTAAACAATTTATCCCTAATGTCTAATCTAAACCTATCCTCTTTCAGTGTAAAACCATTTTCTTATAAGCCCCCTTTAAGCATTAAAAGATAGCAATAAAGCCTCCCTGGGGCCTTCTCGAGGCTGAAAAACCCCAACTCTATCAGCCTTTCTTCACAGGACAGGTGTTCCAGCCCTCTGAACATTTTTGTGGCACTTCTTTGGGCCCACTCTAATAGGTCCATGTCTTTCCTATACTGGGGACCCCAAAACTGGATGCAGTACTCTAGACTGGGTCTCAGCAGAGTGGAGCAGAGGGGCAGAATCACCTCCCTTGACCTGCTTGCCAGGGCCTTCCTTTGTTTTCCCCTTCACTTGTCTGTGCCTCTGCACAAAAACTTAATACGTGATAGCTGGATGAGGTCTCTCATGCAGCATTTTTGAGATTGGTATTTTGTACCTAAAGGCCCATTCCCTACAGTTCAGTTTTTTTCAATGATGTAAGGTTTGCCCAGGTGCATTGCAGTGTTGATTCACAGCAATAGTTAACATAATGGTTCTTTTATGCTTTTACTTGGTTCTCTGAGTCTTTCATGTGCAAGTTAATTATTTTGGTGCACACGCATGACCGGAGAATCACAGGTTTGCCAATCCAAGTTCTTTCTTTGCCTGGCTATGTCACCGATGTACACGAGGCTTGATATTTACTTATCTTGTATTGTACTTATCTCTCTCCTTTGAGGTTATGGCTGTGCTGTTAGCTGCAGATGTGTCCTGAGCTTTCAAGTGTTGTTTGTTCCCCTACTGTGTACAGTCATGATTTTTAGTTGATGTCATCGGTGGCTGCTCCACCTCAGTGGGCTGGTTCTTGTCCATTATGTTCTGTTCTCTTTCAGAATTGAGGGCAAGCAGGCAACAAGAATTCAGAACAACAGTAAAGATCAATTTGAAATTGATTCAATAATGCTTTTAACTCCATTAATTTTGATTTGTTCTCTGGACCATTATTGGCCTAACTGTGAGTTCTTGTCACAGCGAAGTAGCAACCATTGAAGAAATAAAAGAGACACCCTTTTGGATCTCCTGCATGTTACTGGTTGTTGCAGGATTGTGCTGCTTAGAACCCCTAAAATATAAGCAAACCCAACAAAAATAGTGAAAAAGTGGTTAAATCTCCACACACGTTCTTCACTACAGCTACTAGCAAAGGTTGAAACTCAAATGAAGTAACACATAACAAGGTGCTCACATATTTTTAGGGATGCTCCTATTTTGTTTTATGTCGGTATTTCAGACTGTGCTTCATATAGGAGGCCACCAATTAGGTGATCAGCTTTGATAAGACCTTTCAATATTTGGTCATGGATATTTGCACTTTCCTCAACACTAAGAAACAACTAAGCCTCTGGTCATCCGAGGAACCCAGTTTTTTTTGACTGGTGACAGTAGAATACTTCGAGAAGTCTGATTTGTTTATTTTCAAATGAGTAAATTCACTTTGATGACTTTTTATCTGTTTGTTTTGGCCACGGCACATCAAAATATAATCCTAACACTGTAGTGAATCCAGTTGTGTAATGGCATGTCACATCCTCTCACATCAAAGGGTAACTGCAGCTATATTTTTGTTTGTTTATACCAATGCCTTTTGGTAAAAGACATTAGTTCTCATTAGTTTGAGATATTGGTTGTAGAATAAAGGCTTGTAAAAGCTGGAGGAGCTGATTTATTATTGGAGGAAATGCTGAGGAAATTAATATTTCCCTCTTTATTCAGTTCTGCCTTTACACCTCTCTGTCCTCTAAGTGTAGGAAACCATTGCAGCAAAACTCTACCCGAGACTTTATGGAGGGGAAGTTAATATTTTTTTCATAAAATTCCGAAGTCAATTCATTTTCACCACTCAGACACATTCTCTCCTTGATTTCATTCACTCGCATTCTCACACCCACATACAAACGTCAAAGTATCTGGATTTATGTAGTTTGGTCAGGATAACTCATGTGTGACACAGAAGATGGACAGGAGATGCTGCCCATCAAGTTCTCAGTGGGTCTTTTTGTTTCATCTTGACTGACAACAACAACAAAGTGGCTTTTAGACACATCTCTTATATTGTTTAGGACCCAACAGTTAGAATTATCCTTTTGACTCACGATTTTGCTTACTTTCATCTTGAAGTTTCCAGTAAGTCTGGTGCCTGTTGTCTGTGCTTCCTCATTTTTGACATTGCTGTTCTTTTTGGGCTCACAAGGAAAGGAATGACACAAGTTATGTGCTGTGTCTGTGTTGACATTCTTTGTTGTTGAGCACATGGTCTTTTCCTGACAAGTCATCATGCAAGTCATCATACCATCATTTTATGAGAGTGCAGACCTTCTGGTTTTGATAAATAATACATGACTCAGTTTTACTGTTGTGAATGTGTTGTTGGTTATCAGTACAGGTCATGTTTTTAAGCTCATTCTTGTGTTTCTTCTGATGCTTACCTCCACATTTCCATTCATACATCGTTCACACCAGTCTTAAGATTTCCAGTATAAATCTCTCAGTATCAGCAAAGGACAAGGGAAAAGCTGTGGTTTATGAGGTGTACATATACTTAAAGCCACAATTCCCAGCCCTCTGCTGTTTTCAGCTTTAACAACAGAGACAGAAGCTTCCACATCACATTCTTAAAATTAGTGAAGCGTTCTAGGATCATATAGTCCTCACCAGGATGTACAGTGGTGTAAGTGCTCACTCTCAAAAGGCTGGTATAACTTGCCCCTAATTGCCATGCTCCTTCGAATATAAAATTTTAATTTCTATCCAGCCAGGCTAAGTAATTTGATTCAGAGGAAGTACTGCCTTTCTTTCTCTTTTTGGAATATAACTATGCGTTATTATAGGATAAAGATATAAAACAGAAACTGTCAATTCTTTTCTATGAATGTTCTAGGTCCATACTACAGGAATCATGAATGACATTTATTTTTGTCATCTGTTCAGCGAAGCAGAAATGTGATATCTTCAGATAGCATGTTCTTATGAGGACCAATAAGACCATAACCATAAAAATGAGAGAGTTATGATTAATAATATGCTTCGTTAAGCAAAGCTAAGTATTAATACTATGGTGAAGTTGCTGCCAGATGGATTCCTCATTTCTTGCACTAATGTTGCTTCACAGAAACAGAAGTATCTAGGACATTTATGGAACTCTCTAATATAACTAAAATGCAAATTAGGAGAGAAAAATAATACCAGCCTATCTCCCAGCCAAAGACAGCTTTTGGCACTGACTGGTCTGAAATTGCAGAAATGTGAATTCAACTTCTGACTCTACCATGGCTTCTCAGACTACATGGGACATCATTTCAAAATCTTCAGTTGTCTAACGTTAGGCATCTTGTATGATTTCTGATGCCCAAGGCTACCCTTGCCAGTTATTTCTCTGTGATTTCTGTTATGTTAAAATAATAGTTTATTTCCTACCCAGTAGGTTTTTCGTCTTTTCTCTTGAAAAGTCTTCAGAGCAGGAACCATGTTCGTTTGACTGAGGAATCTGAAACACATATAATTGTTACAGAATTCACTAGACATTTTTATACTATTTAATAGAGAATTTTGATTATGGTATTTGTTCTTGAAAAATGCAGTTGATTCTCCTGGGGCAAAAGAGTTCAAACACATGCTTACTGGGTAAAACTGGTGCCAAAAAAATGTGAAAATGACTGTATTAGGTAGTGGAGAAGTCAGACTCTACTTTGGCATGAAGCTAGTATGATTTAGGGTTTTATTTTGAAAACACTAAGTAGAGAATTAATCATTCAGTTCCTGTGTGCACTTAATTACTTCATCCTAGCTGTGAGGCATATCCAGGGGCAGCAACAGATAAATTCAAAAGGATCAGTAGGTATTGAATTAGATACCACAGTGACGAATTGTCGTGGTTTAGCCACGTGGTGTAACCAGTACAGGTATTAATGTGCATGGTATATTCTGTATTAAATTAGTTTAAGTTTACTTAGCTAATTTTACTTTCCAAATTTTTCCTTGAAATGTACTACAGATCTCTCTCCTGGTCACCCAGACATTTGTGCAGGTGTATGAAAAGTTGAAACGTTACATAGATACACAGAGAATGTAGTTTGTTTAGCTTTTCAGATAGCATAAAATATATTTCTGGTTTGTTAAAAGATTCTTAGTTGAATATTTCTGCTGAAATGAGCAGTAAAGGAATTGCTAATGCATCAGCATTTAAGTTGATTAAGAGATATTAATTTGCAAAGGCCAAAAGGGGCTTATATGTTGAACCTTGTGTACTAGGCTATAAACAGTCATTACACTATACCCAGGCTTCCCCTGTGTTGAAGTCTGTGTACTGTGTGCAACTAAAGCCTATCTCTGAGAAGGGCATCCAGACACACTCTGAAGACTCTAAGACATGCACAGCCCATGCCAACATCTCAAGAAAGTTTGTTCCAGTAGTCATCATCCTTGTTTGAAATGCAGTTTTGTTTCTCAAATGAATTTGTCCGTATCAACTTTTGCCTCTGGTTCTAGCTTTGTCTTTCTCTGGTTGTTTGAGAATCCCCATTCTAGTACCTTCTAGTTCAGATCCTGCCGAAACACTTAGGGGGTTTTGGGTTTGGGTTTTTTTTTTTTTTTGGTTTGTTCTGTTTTGTTTTTTTTCCCCCAGTAGGCTAAGCAGATACAGATCTTTGAAGTTCGTTCAACAGGCCATTTTCTCCACCCTTTGAAATCTTTCTCTGGAACTTTTTGGGGCTCTTCCAAGTTTTTAAAAATCTCTTCAAGCATGGATATCACAGTGAGCTGCAGAGCTTTAATGTCAACGGTCTAAATGTTCCTACTCGTTTTTATTCCTACTCGTTTCTCTCCTGTTATATTCACATGAGGATGGCACTAGCCCTTTTCACTGCAGTGTTTCACTTGAAGTTTTTACTGAGCTGCCTGCCAGTTTCATTGCTCAGACTGGAGCAACAGTCCACCTTTATTAGACTTGGACAATAATAAGCAACCTATTACGGAAATATAATAAACAATCAGTATTTCGCTTCACGTTTACATTGGATTTCTCTAACTGCAGTTGTCACAACTGTTTCAGTCTTACGGCATTCTCCTGGTATTCAATAAAAATAAAATTCAGTGATCCAGTAATGTTTTTACCAACCCTTTTAGCATATTTGGGCAGGTTAATGAAGCCTGCTCACTTAGAAATATTTCTCCCAGATGGATGTTGTTTAATATGCTCAAGTTAATAGTATAACAGAAAGTTTTTTATCATAGTTCTGTAATAAAAAATAGAAAATCCTGTTTCTATTTAAATACAGAGAGAAATATTTGTTTCATTTACTGTGTTGTTCTAAGTCAGGGAACCTGTATTATACCGGTATACTTTTAAAACATCATATTTTTCATCCAGTTAAAGATTTTTGCGTGTTTTTTTTTTCCCCTATTATGCCTGGTTTATTCACAACAAAATTTCTCATTTATATTGATTGCTATCTTTTTCATCCTTCTTCCTTTGGCTGTACAGCCTTCTCATTCCTAACTCGTAGCATCTCTCCACCGTTAGACCTGGGTGGATTTCTCTCTTACCATGGAAAAATGTTGTTGGGCTATCAAAAAAATTCTTCATACAGGACAGTCAAATTCATATTTTTATAGCTGAAGATTTGCTCCCCTCATTTCTGGTTAGTATTGACTTTATTATATATTTATTATATTGTATTATTTCGAGAAACTTGTTCTCCTGTGGTGCCAAATTTTGTCTGGGGCTGGCCTCAGTTTGCCATTCATGAACATCATCTGGTTAGAATCAGTTAGTCTATAAGAAAGACCAGTTTCCTCTGCAATGATTACTTCACCTTTTTTATCATGCTGACATTCCCATGCAGTGGTACCTTTTGTATTAGAAAATTATCATGAAGTTTTTTTGGGAACTCTGACAACAGTTGCATGAGTAGTTCTAAACTGAAGTTCTCCACAACCACATAGTTTTATTTCCAGGCACGGTAAGAAATAATTCATCCTGGTGTTTGATTTGATTTGGGTTGATTTGTGTTATAATGGACCTTTGCTAGTAATCTGTCACAGCTTGCTTTGTTGCTGCATTCATATTTCACATTTAAATCTTGCAGTTATTGGATTTATTGATAATTCTAAACAAAGTGACAGTATCTCTAACATGATATTTTTCTCTCCTTTGCCTCTTCCCCATCCCCATGACGGTCTTTCTTCTTGATTGGAGACTAATGTTTAAAACATTCTGTTAAATATTTAAATGTTCATTAACACAGATATTTATGAATGAAGATCTGTAGTCTCAGAGCCATTGCAATATGCAATTTGTTTGTGATTTTAAGTGTCTTCTGTTGAATATGAACTGACAATAGACCAAAGCTTTCCAATAAATCTGATAAATCTGAATAGTTAAATCAGTATTTTATCACGTTAGCCAATTCAGTTTGGCTGGAATTCTTAAATTAGAGATTTTTCTTTTCCCTTTAACTCTACGATTTCTTTATTCTTCAATTTTATACCCCTCTCTCTATGAAGGGAATTGTATTCATATCTAAAAAGACCTGTGAGCAAGAGTAGCACCTTTTTGTTGTTGATCTTGCTCATAGTTTTGAGAGCCTGGGATTCGTTGGAATGAAACTGGGAACCTTTGAATGTAATTTGAGTATTACATTCAACTGACAGCAGTTGTTTATAATGTTTTTGCTCTTCCTTTCGGTCAGCTTGTTTGGGCAACTTCAGGCAAAAACAAAGAGCCTCTGCAAGGAGGATATACACAACTATATCACGTAAAGCAGCTATCCACAGGCTAGTGCACGCAGGCAATAGCTAGGAGTTAACAGGTGTTGGGCTGAGCACTTGCATACTCACCACCCCGGTGGATGAGGCATTCAAAGAGCTGTGGCTGCCCAAGCTGGTGTCAACTAGGACTAAATATTATTTTGCTAAAATGGATTCCTTGAGACATAAGAATCCTTTATGTTGTGATGATTTATACGGTTTAAAGGAGGAGAGGAATGGTCATCTCATAAAAATGCGTGTCAAAATTTTATGGCATAAACTGCAAACTCTGTTTGCTGTAAATTAATTGATTATTCATTACCTTTTTATCTGACTTGTGTAAAGGCTTTACAGGCATGATCAGCCTCTGCATTTGATAAATCATAATGACTATACAAGAAAAATGATACAAAATTATTTTATCAGTGAAATTAGCATGGATTTCTTACTATTCATTGCTAAAATGATCACAAGTCTTTGTATCTCCACAAGTAATTTTCCAGCACTGACATTCAGTTGTATATTTTGCTCTTCAGGGGTTGAGCTATTCTCATATCTAATCTATATGTTACTAAGAACAAATAAGTAAGGCAGATAAAAATGCTTTGACAGAAGCTTAGACGTAGTAAGTCAATGTAGCCAACTGCATGCCATCTACCTGGAAGGAGCGTATAGGAAAGTATATACGCTTGTTTTCTACCTCTTGTATTTTGGTTTGTGGTACAGTTGCTCTTGATCCCAATCTAATGCAGAGGATAAAGTAGGATCGAGCTTCTATTGTTGCTAGTTAACAATTTGTAATATTTGATATATGTTAAATGCATATATGTAAATTTGTTATTGCTGAATGTCACTTGCAGAAGTATTATTACTGTCATAATAAGACAACATCCTTGTTACTGAGCATTTAAAGTTGTATAGGTAATAAGGTAAAAAAAAGGTCAATACACAGTCTGGAGTACAAAAATTATTCTGACTATTTAGATCATAGTAAATGATATCTCCAAGACTTTGGAGCTTCCAGCATATTCTAATTTAAATTAGTGAAGTATTTGGCCATCAGTAAAATATTAAGGAATTCCACTTACAGCAAACTAGAAGGCTTGTCTCTCCTTTGGGCTTCTACTAGTGCTGCCTACCGGTTTACAACATCAAGTTGCACTGTTGCCTCATGAGAAGTCCACAAATTAGAAAAGCAAAATTGCTGGTTTGCTTCTCTGCATCCTACAGCTCAATGCTTTGCCAGGTACTCCTACTGCTTGTTCCCTTCTTCCCAGCCCATGCTCCCAAATTATCTCAGTCCCTTCGTTTCTACTCCCTTGCCCTACATAGCAGGTAGGATAGGACAAAAGTCACTGGTATGTATAATTTCATTATTTTAAGTCCAGTAAACTGATCAGCTAAAGAATGATCTCTGCTGCAGAAATATTATTCAAGGTTGAAAAGTGAAATTGTAGCTGGGAGACATTTCTTACTTCTTTTTTCTGTTTTCCATTTCTGTATTATTGTCTGCATTTGTTGTCACTTCTCCTTCTTCCTGGCCAGATTTTCCCCTAGTTTACTATTCAATATATTTTCCTTTTTTATTAATCTTTGTACCAATAATTCTCAAAGATTCTATTTTATCTTTTTTATTTTTCCTTTTTCTAAACATTGATTATAGGTTCTAGGCTCTATCTTTAACCCAGGTGCTAGGGTTGCTTTGACCTTTCCTTTACTTGTCATTACCTGTCCTTCTTTCCCTAACATTTCAGAGTATATTCCTCTGCACTTGCCCCCTATTTTATGTTTTTTCTCGTTCCTCTTTTCCTTCTGTCCTTTCATTTCCCCATGGTTTTCACCCTTATTATCAATAATCTTTTGATAGCTATGTCCTTCCTACTGTATTCCTCTTCTGCCTCTCCATCTTCCCTCTCATTCAGGCTTCTTGTCTTGATATGGGAATTGAAATCTATGTGTCCCTGTGGAGAGAGCCCACCATGGTAGCCTGCCCATTCTTTTTCGAAGTCCTGCCTTGTGGTCATACAAGCGTGTGCTCTGGAGAATGCTCTGGTCTCTTCCTCCTTCCTGCTCCTCCCTGAGCATTGCACTACAGTATCAGAAATGAAAATGCCAAACCTTTTAAACTGCTGAGCTGGGATAGCTGTGTCTGGAGAAGAGATGCAGAAGAGAAACGGGATGTTGTTAGGGTGATGACAGGAACTCTTTGCAGGTTGGCAGTTGGGTTTATGTACAACCAATTTTAGCAATTGCATGAGATCCTGGGGGAATTATCTTAATTCTATACTGTATGAGTTAACCTGTAGTAATTGCGGAGTATGTTGAGTCCAGGCTTTGTGCATCAGCTGCTCCATGCACTGCAGCCGATAACCAGCAGTAATGGACTGCTGGAAGAGTTTGCAGCTTTTATCTCCCTTGCCTGTTCTGCTGTGGGCTGTGATTGTCTCAGGCCTGTGCTGGCATCTACTTCTTCACATGCGTATGGGATACGCGGGTGAGACTTTAGCACCGGGCTGCAGGATTAAACAGGAGGAAAGGGATTGTGTCTGTTCTCAGTATACTGTGGATTAGGGAACATCCCATAAAGTTGAGCTGATGCTGAGCTATTTGGATGAGGGGAGACAAGCTTATGCTTTTCTGCACACCGCTAGGACACCCTGTTTAACACAAGAATGAGAGAACTGAAGAAGGCCACCCTGCCCGGAAGTTGTTCTGTCCATCTGTCTGTCTGTCTATCCCATAGCATGCACTTCACACTGCAGAGGTCTGAAGATGATCTCAGCTGTGACCACAGTCTCTGCTTTCTGCTTGTTTTGCTCATAACCTGGTGTCGTTACAGGCCATGGTATCTGCTCATGCGGCCGATGCGTTTGCCAGGACGGGTGGTTTGGAAAGTCGTGCCAGCATTCAAGGAAGTGCAACATGACAGAGGAAGAGAGCAGAAGTCTCTGCGAGTCAGCGGATGGCATATTATGTTCGGGGAAGGGTAAGAACTGGCAGCTGAGCTACCCCATGTCAGTGCTCCGCCAGAGGAAAATGATCATGTTCTGGAAGACTAATGTGTGTGACAGTGGGTTGTTCTTTAGTAACCCTTTCTTACAAAGGCACCTATTATTAAAAGGATGTTATATTTGGCTCTGTAATGCACTTACATCCATTTTGTCAAATACCCACCACAGCCGTGCACGTTTAGTGGCGTTGCTTTCCTATGCAATTTGTTAATAGCATATAATTTCCTGTATGTGTTTATCTGAAGATCTGCATTGAACAGCTGTACATTATAAACTAACTGTTAGTGCCCCATCCAGTTTGAGCATCAGGGACACTACCTGCAGTTACACTGCAGTGGGGAAGATGGCAAATGTAGTATCTCAGGCACCAGTAAGTGGAGGAGAGTGTTTAACAGCAACATTTGGTATACTTAATCACTCCCCTCCGCAACACAGCAGCAAAGGAAAGGTAGATGTCTGCAGTCCCCATGACAGAATCCCACAAACTCTTTCATTTACTAATTTTTATTCAGGTGGTTGCATCAGCTTCAGTCCAGCTATAAAAAATTGCCACAAGGAGGAATAAAATTTAGAAAATCTTGATAATTATCTGAAATTGTTCTCTGAGGTTCTTACCTTACTGTCTTTCAGGCTAGGAAATTGCATTACTGGAAAGAGGGCTTTTAAGCTCCCCCATAGTGCAAACTGCCTCGTTTTGTATATGTGTCTGAAAGAGAACAGACAAAAAAATGGGTGGTGGGACTGGCTTGAGGCTAGAATGCACTCACTCCAAACTGAATGTGCCATTTCATCTGTTCATATTTCCCTTGCATAGACAGAGAAGAAACCTGCTAGCTGGAAAAAGCTATTAGGAGCCTTTACATCAGACAGATTTCCAGTTGTCCCTTTGGTAACTTATTTCACTGCAAAGAAAATTTAAATGGGGTTTCCAGCCGGCCTTCTTCAATCTGTATTATCACTTATCAGAATTCTCCCCCAGTGCACCATTTTATTTTGTTTATTTCCCCCCCCAGTTTTTGCAATGTCATAGAAAATGAGGAAGTTGCACCGTTTCTCTGTTGTTTCCAGAAGACGTGGCTGTCTTTAAATTAGTGTCTGTGTAAGAGGATACTGAATTACTGGAGAGATAGAGTTACTCTGTTTTACTGCAGAAGTTAACTTTTCTTCTTTAAGTCTTGGTCTCCCTGTGATTTTTTTATATAAACTGTGAAGGTGAGCGAATATGCTTAAAATCAATAGAATGCACTATATAAGATTCTAAATAAACATAAATATGACAAATGATGTTGAATTTTAAAACATTTGTATTATCTGCTACCCTTTTGTAAGGACGGCTGAGAGCTATTTATTTCAGCCTGTGGGTCTCACTCTGAGAACAATTAGCTTTGAGCATGTATACCAAGGCTACAATTTACTTTGAGGCTTTGGAAGCAGATAATCGGACAGGAATTTGCAGAGACATTGAGGGTTTTTTTCCCCCTCTGTTCGCTATGATGCCCAGGGTCTGGTTTGGGATCACTGGGTCACTGATGTAAGTTGGAGCAGTCTGAAAGCTGCTCTAGGTTGTAACCAGCTGCAGGCAGGTCATGTTTTTAAACCTGACGGCATGGATGGAGGCTCCAAAAGCACAGATTTTCTAAGGTAGTGGTGCACTGTTGAACAGCGTTTACTTTCTATGGGAACTACAAACCTGACCCTAATTCCATATTCAGCTACACCGGTGGGATATTATTTTTTTTTAAAGTTTCATCAGCCTCCAAGCACAGGTAAGCTTCCAATGTGACGAACAGTTGCCTTGAGGACAGTCAATATAATAAAGCTGTGTCAAATTAGATGCTATAGTGGCTTTATTGTGGGAAACACTGGTCATGTGTAAGTGCTTGTCCCAGCAGAGAAATACCTACATAAGATAGCTTCCAGAAGTGTGTGACTAGTGAACGACCAAGGAGGTTGCCTCCTGCCTCTTCTCTGAGCAGGATGGGGATCACAGGCAAAACCAGTCTAATTACTTCTAACTTTTGTTTCTATGCTTAGCTTTTTTTGCCCTTTTATTTTATTTTTTTTTAAGCAAATCTATTCTTCATGCTTAAATATGTATCTGGAAATCCTGTCTTACTGGGTACCCATACTTTAAAATGTTATTCACAGCAAGCGTGACCGGCACTATCCAGAGGCCAAAATGAAAAATTGTTCTTTCTGTTTCATTACATTGAGCAATAAGTCACCATTACTGATCAAATGAAAGGGAATTTTGAACCTATGTGCTAATGGTAGTTATTCTGCCTTTGCAAAACTAGCCAAGATATGCAAGAGTTATAATGGATCGAGGGAGCCTGAGTTTCTCTATGTGGGATTTAATAGACTTTAAGGAGATCTGGTTTTCAGCAGATAACTGCTGAACACTTCCAGAAAATTACACTCTGTTTATATAAGCAAAGTTGGACATCCATATATATTCCTAGGCTCTTTTCAAAATCTTGGCTCACTGACTGTGCCACCTGTAGTAAAAGCTCTTCCCAAGGAAAACGGCAACACCCACCGCGCTGCTGCCTCCCTGGCAGTAAATGTAGGGCTGCAGATGGCTACTGTAATGGTGCAGGACACGGCCTAGGTAATGAGCCAAATGCCATCCAAGAGGATCTGGCCGGGATCCCAGGGAACACCCCGCAACTCATTAGACTCATTTAATTAAACTGAGGAACCTCCCAGAGCAGCATGCTGTGTTCCGGGAAAAGACTTGATACATTCATTCTCCTTAACACATTTTACATTATGGAGCCTGATCTTCCGTGGTTGACTTGGTGTTAAATTTGCTGTATCTTCTGCAAAATAGTTTTAAACATCATGGGCATCCCTCAGTAGCAGCATCAGTGCTTCCTTATGCAGAATCATTTCAGGTTTCTTACAGTATCATGCTCTTATTAACTGCTTTAATTTCACTAAAAGTGTCTTACTATTCATCATTATTTTCAGCTGTCACTACCTTGTAATTTGTATAAACAGACTTTTTTTTAAAATTACCCTCAAGTGTATCTTAGTGTACCTGTTATAAAACAACCATGCAATATATATGCTATCCTCCACTGCCCCTTTATACAATGGCATTTTTTATCCTTGTAGGGAATGTCAGTATTTTCTGTGCCATGGCTCAGCAAGCAATGCACAGAACTCATGGAAAAAGTAGATGCTTAATCAAATACCCCCATCCCCAAATGTTCCAATCCCTAGCTCTTCCTGTATATATTTACATGTTCCATATGTTACAAGTTAAAACAACATTTCTCTAAAATTAGGCAATGAGTTCTTTTTTGTCAACTAACAGTAAACACTAAATTACTTACATTTTAAATTAAAAAAAATAGATACTCTGCTGAGGCTGTTCTGAAGTTTTAGAGAATTAAGTTTCAGTGATCAGCGACACTTCAGTATTTATGGGGAAAACCTAGGCAAAATTGGTTGACATCAACAGATCCATGTTCTATTTTAAAATGTGTATTTGCATTTTTACTATGGATTTTTTTCAGAGGTCACTGAAAAGAATGGAAATATGGAAAAATATCATTTTATACACTTTGGCTCAGACCCTGTTAAGTAACCCATGAATTCTGTTTAGGTTATATTCTGATAACCAAGCTTCTTTCTGCATATTTTTCTTTAATATTGCATTAAACACATAAGTGTCTTTGTACTGGAATCATTCTGGAAATATCGCAAGAGCAACAGCATCTAACTTATTTATAAGCATATTCTGTTAAAGGTCGACAGCTTCTTTGGTGATTTTTTTTTTTTAAACTCCTCCTTCCTTAATTAATACTATGTGTGTATTCTTTGTTATCATTTATTTGGTTTATGAGCTTTTTGTATTGATTTGTTCTGTAACCAGTTCTTAGGGCTAGGTCCACAGAAGGGTTTTTGCTCAGCAGTTACTAATTGTCCCATCTTGGCTTTCAAGTGTCTGAACTCTGTCAAGCAGTTGAGGATGGGCCGTGTGAAAGCCAGCTCTCTTCAGGCAGGCGTTGGAATCAGCCAGGAGGACGTACCACCTCCTAGTGATATTTCTAGTTGCAGTAAAGCCTCTCTCACACCCCTCTCAGGCTATGGGGCTTCCTGACACATGATTGTCTGGGGGCAGCTCTCCCTTTCCGGGATTCAGAGCCATGAACCTTCTCCTGAAGGTAGGGATGTCTCTGAGACTTCCCTTAAAGGGAGTTTTCTGGTGCTCGGTGCGTTATGGCATCACCTAAACGTCACCATAAAGTCCCTCCTTTGCCTGTGGGGGTGTGACCTGACATCCCTGAGGAGAAGGAGGGTGGCTTATCCCAACAAGAGGCTTTGGGGTACTCTGCAGAAATAAGCAAACTGCTGACCCCTGTTATGTGCACAAACTCTTTCTGACCTAGAGCAAATATTTAGTATTTCTAGGGGAGGTAGAGCAGCTTCATTTGCGGTGATGAGGATTTTGGGGGTGTAAACGCTAGTCTTTGGCACCTCTTGTCTTGTGGGGGCTCATCCCTAAAGGCTTTAGATGAGGAGGGCCATTTTCCTCCTGGGTATGATTTTATTGCCTTCAGTAACAGTGGGTCAGGGACAGTTTGAGCTTTTCGAGTCAAAAAAAAGAACAGTTACTGGGAAGAGTAGCCCTGATTGTAGGTCTCTGAAACCAAAGGAAAGCTTCAAAATGGGAGTCATGATTAAATGAAATAGCAGAATCACAGCATTTGTAGTAACGTCCCACCATAGTCTAGGTCATCCCAAAAGAATCCTCTTATTCAAAAAGATTTTAGCTTGATTATTTTCTTTTATGCAATGGCTTCTTAGGCAGCAATTTTGTGCATATGTGCACGTGTGTGTGTGCATGTGTGTATCTGGGGATGCTATTTTCTAGTCTGAAAATGCCAGTGCTCCTTGACTGTGAGTAATAATTTTTTGTGATTTCAGGTTCCTGCCACTGTGGAAAGTGCATCTGTTCGCCACAGGAATGGTACATTTCGGGCGATTTCTGTGAATGCGATGACAGAGACTGTGACAAACATGATGGTCTCATTTGCACAGGTGCAGTACAGGCTAACCCTTAATTGTTCTAAGAAACAAACTGTGTTGATGGGAGTTGTGTTAGACAAAGCCCAGTATCTTCTTTCTCCAGTGATGGAGGCAGTGCATTTGCTGGTTATTCAAACCTGCTATAATTGTTTCTTTGTGCAGCGTGATAATCAACTTAAGGTTTCTAAACAACAGCCGAAAGCATGACTATGAATTTAAATAAGTAAAGCCAGCTCTGAAATCCATCAACAATTTTTGCTGTAATAGACTACAAGTTACTGCTTTTTGGCAAAGGATGTGCACTGTCAGCATTGTGATCATGAGATTTTGTTTAACTTTTTATCTCTTACTGGACTTTCTCCTTGTATAATGCATTTAAGTCATAGACAAAATTCACTTGTCTGATGATCTTTGGTAGGTGAGAGGCATAGTTGTGAAGGCTGACAGAGCTTCCTGGCAATCAGACCATTCTCAGTGGGAGGCTGAAATACCGGACAGTTTTCCTTATGACGTGATGGCTGATGATTTAAGCGGCTTCACCTTAACATTGCCGGGGAGTTCAGATGGCAGATCCGGACAGAAATGGGCAGGCTGCCAACAAACCCTCATGACGAATCTGGCGACAAGAAGCGACCTGGGAATTGCTAAATTAACTCACTGGCCGCTTCCTGTTACAAATCTTAATTTTACAAAATCTTTGCTGAGCAATTACTAGATGTGGAGGAAATCTGCGACAAGCCAGTTACAGTGAGAGTGGGAGGGCTGACACTAGTAAATTGTGTCTTCCAGCTAGCCCTATTAGCAAGGGTCCTTTTTGGGGGGCCAGTAGCCAGTATGGAGGCAACAGGAGCCTTATCTTCAGCTGCAGCGGGTAGTCACGGATCTTCATAAAGTAGGAAGAAAAGCTCAAATTGGAAACCCAGGCTGCAGAGCTCTCAAGCTGAGCATCCAGGAGTCATGAAAAATATTGAAACAAAATGAAAGTATGGTCCCAGTACTTAATGTTTCTCCACTGCAAAATAGGGCCAACACATTTTTCATCTAATAGTGATTTTGAGATATTATTTTTTTTGTATAGCACTTCTGAGAATTTAGGTTTAAAGTTTTTCATGTTGAAAGTGATGTTTTTATTGCTGTTCTGTTTGTACCCTTTTATATCTTTTTTTCCTTTTGCATAATAGTTAAAAATAATCTTGTTTTTCCTTGTACCTGGAGGTACAGTGAACACTGAGACTCAACAGCTGGGTACAAATAGTGGTGGCATAATTACGATATTTGCAATTCTGCTGATGGAATTATTGAGAGAATGCTATTAATCCTCTGTAAGTGTAGGTTTGGGGTGGCTTCTTAATGCAATGGTACAGTAATTGCTTTCTTCCAAAGAATAAAAAAAAAGGTGGGGGGAACAATAAAGGAACAATGCAACTACTTTAGCATGGCTTTTTCCTCCCCATAGAACAGATTTTAATGTAGTACATTTCAATTATGATAATTGCCCTTTATTCATTTTGTTCTAGGCAATGGTGTTTGTAGCTGTGGAAACTGTGAGTGCTGGGAAGGATGGAATGGAAATGCTTGTGAAATCTGGCTGGGGAGAGAATACCCTTAACAAAGGACATCAAAGAACAAGGAGGGTTTTGTTTGTTTTTCTTTAGGCTGCTAGAACATTTAATGTCAGAAGTATTCAGTGTGTGGGTGTGGGTGTGCGTGTGCATGCACACACATGTACATGGGTGTAAATACTTTAGAACACTCATTTGAGGGCCTGCTCCTTAAAGAAATGTGTGGCAAAACTAAAATAAAAAAAATAAAAATGCCTTGGGAGCAGGACACTGCAAGCTCTAAAAGGCGAAATCATAAAATACTGTCTCGGTGGAACTTCTCCAGATTTTTTTTGGTAAATTCAGTGGGACTGCGATTACATCCATAATGCCTATTTCTTAAGAAACCTTTGGTCTAAGAAAGCCTTTTTTTTTTTTTTAACATGATTTACTTGGTTGTCACCTCTCCATATCAGCATGTGACAATATTCCTGTAGGAGAGTAGCACTAGTTAAATATTTGTCAACTAATTCATTTGCTTAATTTTATGGTGTTTGACAAATACATTTTTTGGCACTTTTTTCTTTCTAACAATCCTGATTATGCACCAGCTCATAAAGTGAGAGAAGCTGTAAAGAAGCTTATCAAAATGTTAATGATTTTTTATTTGGTCAAAGAATTGTATTTATATAACTGAGGCCCAATTACCTGACAACCACAGACTGAAAACCAAAAAAAATTTTAACAGACCCTTCTCTTAAGGGTCTCTTAAGTGAACATCTTAGTTTCTGTGGTTAAAGTGTCAATAAGTTGGTTATCTAGTCTACATACTGCAATACTTTTAAATACATAACCTATAGGAATATAAGGAATGAAACTAATAAAGATATAAATGTATGATTACCTATTCTGAATATGTATCCTGCAACTCACATGTACTTTTATCATACTATTTTACGTATGTACAGTTGCCTAGTCCTCTTAAAAGTAAAGCAAATGAAAATTTGTTATACTAATAACTTTTAGGATGACAATTCTGTATGCTATTAGAAATCACTGTTTGGAACAGATTGCACTGTCACACATGGTATTCATTGAATTTAACTGCTTTTATAGAAGTGGGGAGCCTGAAGGTCAACTGACTTGAAAAATCAGCTATGCTATGCAGTAGCCTGGTCTCAGCCAAAGATGTTCAGACAATGGCAAGAAAGTAATTAAAGTTTTAATACAATAAATACAGACAAAGCAGTGGTATGAACAAAAATTTTATTTTTATTTTCCGATGGTGAAATGCTGCTCAGTGTGAAATTCACATTGAGTTATGAACGATGCACAACTATTGGGACTTCCCTAACTTATTTACATATGAGTCTCTTATTTTTTTGTACATGTAGATTTGGCAGCCCTTGAATTCTTTAGAGCAAAAAAAGATACATACATTTTAGTTTCAAAAGTGTTTACATTTTGCGAAACCATGATTGAGTGAGAAATTGCATAAATGGCTGGAAAATACTTCTTTTAAATACCAAACTGAAACATTGTGGTTTAGGTGCCAAGATCCTGATTTTTGAAGAGGTACACGATTCAGAAATAAGGGACCTATATATCAACCAAAAAAGGTATTTCCATTATTAGTCTAGAAATTAGTTTTTTTTTAGAAAGGACAAGTTTGAAATAGGAAAATACAATGGTACAGAACATGTAATAGAAAGCAAAAAATTTGAATGAATTTATTTAATAACTTTTATTATTCCCCTTCCTATGTAGCTTGCTCTTTCTCTTACCTATTTTTTTCCCTTAACCTGGATTCTTTCTTTCTAAAAATGGAGCTTGTGAAACCTGTGATCTCAGGGAGTATAATCACCAAACATCCATGCATAACTTATTGAGAAGTTATGCAGATAAATAACAAGACATACATCCCAAAGCTGCTAGCTGCTCTCTTGTTAGATAACCAAAATATCAGGCAGAGTTCTAAAATGTATTGATACAGTATAAAGAATCTTCAAAGTAAAATTCATCTTGAAATTATAGTTTATATTTTATACTTATAACCCTTAAACTCTGTAGAGCTTAACGGGAATATTTTCTTAAATTTTAACATATATGCATTTTGTCAGCCCTGGTGTTGGGAGAGCACAGATTGTTGGTTTTATTTATATTTATGAATACCACTGATCTGATCTTATAATCAGTGTTTTTTCGCATATACATTCCTCTGCTGAACCAAAGTGTAAGCAATGGAAGATACAAAGTTTTCCTTGATTTCCTTCCATTTGTATTTAGTACTGGAATAAGAAATTATTAGATAATCAGAACTCTTATCTAGGTTCACTAGATGCTTTTCACTTGTTTCATGGCATGATAAGCAGATTTATATATACTGTAGATCAGCCGTGGTATTTCCGGTATTCTTATTCATAGACAAAAGAACAATTCTTTAGAGGGTTGCAATGTCATATTTGATGCATTTTACTTTGTAATTTGCTTTCATTTTAAACTGATTCTGATTTCTAGTTAGATTTTTTTTAAAAAAAAAACTATCAACTCCCATATTTTGGCTACTGGATGGATTACATAACCATAACATTTCAAAAATGTTACCCAAGTTGTTTGCTAAGGTACATATGGAAAAATATTAGAATATTCTAAGACAGCTACTGTCAGTGGTTCATTAAAATGTAAATTATCAAACAAAATGGTGCTATCACTATAAATCTTAAAGTATTAACTAAGACTACTAAAATATAATGTATACATAAATTCTTTTCCTATTTTTATTCTGTTTCTTATAATGTTGCTTGAACATTCCCCCCACTCTTCATGCTGAGGTAACTGGTGATGTAACTCCCAGCAGGTCTGTTTTGTGGCTCATTTCCTCACTAGAAAAATGAGATTGGATTATTATTCCACATATGCAAAAATAATAGCTGTATTAATAAATTGTGATTTTACACCTCATTCCTTGTGACGGGAAATCCAGATACATAAACTGTAAAAGCAGGAAGAGGCGTAAGGGAGTGGAATACGCTGCTTGATTCTTCACACCTAGTGACTGTAAAAACTTGCTTCCAGGCCTGTGGCAAAAGGCAGTTCTAGGTAGTAAAAACGAATTGGATAAATGGGGATTTCATACTGGCTAGACTGATAAACCTTATAAACAAAAGATACTACAGTCTTGCTTCTTCTTATGAGAGAAAGAACACAATCCAGACGTGGGCTGAATGCTTCTACAATAGACTTGCAGGATTATGCCTATTGTATATAACATGTTTGTAATATAACCTATAAACCAGTTGTGGATTGATTTGCTTGTATAAGTTATTAATCTACTTGTGATCCCTTCTTCCCTGGCCATACTGTCTTTTAGAAACACATAGATGAATGAACATTTAATCATGTACCTGCACTGACATTGCTGATGCTCTGCCCTTGCTTCTTTACCAGGACGACATCTCACTTTGTAGCTAAACGATACAGCTAAATGATACTGCGATGAAGAAAGCTAAGTTGAGTATTTCTGTGACTAGGTAACAGAACAAAAATTTTATTACATCTTTAAAAATAAGTCTTAGAATTTTGCATTAGTCATCACAAGACATCTCCCCACCCCCCACCCGTTATTAGACATTTTAAAATGCATTGCACAGAAGATGAGTTTATCTAAGGGGGCATGTAAAAGAAAGATAACCTCCTTATTTAGTCTACTTTTACTTGCATTCCCATTTGAATGGAGCTGAATAATTTCTTCTTTATACCAATAAACAGATGGATCAGCAAGACACACTTTTAATGCATGGACCAAACTGCCTGCTTTCATACCTCATTGTTTACAGTGGTTTTAAACCAAGAGAAAAAGTTTCCCAATACATATAAAAAAAGTCAGGGTTCTTATTGTTTCAGGTATACACCATAGTCAAAGTGGATTGCTTTCCTTTATATTTGGGGGGAGTGTTTTTGTTAAGAACCAACCTGACTCTACACAAGTTAAAGTTTATGAAAATGATAGTATATTAAAAAATTATTTGAGAGTGGCTAAAAACCCAGCAAATTAGCAAAGGCTGTGTTATGTCAACTACAAAGCACTTAAAAGCTACAGATGCCTTTCTATAGGCTTTATCACGTGAGCAATCTCATAAGGATTGTTGCGTATTTATAAAATTTTTGAAGTACAACAAAATGGTGCTTTGTTGAAGTAGTTCATATCTACTTAAAACTGGATTTCTAAAACTGTGCAGGTGTGACTGGTTTTGCCAAATAGAACTGTAGCTAAAATACGGGTTAAAAAAAACAAAGCAAAGAGATAATGACTATGTGCAGTGTTAATATATGAAATGGTAAGATGAGTTTGGATTGCTGTGCGAACAGTCTCTCAGAGATTAGATAAAACCCAGAAGAAGAACAAAATACAAAGCAAGCATGCAAAAGATCTGGAACACTGCAGATTCACAGACAGCTGGACATGTAAGTACAAAAACCCCAATCTGTAAATACAAATTGATTCCATCAGGTTTACTATACAGTACTTTAGTAGTAACAGACAGTTGAAAACAGCTTTCACTTAAAAGCAAAATTAATTTTAGAGGGAAGAAAATGGTGAAGTCTCATCCTGGAGAACAGCAAGAGAGGTATTATATTAAGGAGCTAAAATTTTCTTTGGCATGGTAAAAGGGGAGAACTGAGTTTGCCAACCTATTTACATGAAGTTTCACCATCCTGTGGCCAGTGCAATGATGTTTTGCACAGTCTACTTCTTACATAAACTTTTTTTGTTGTTTTCTGGTATGCCTTCATATAAATGTTTTATTCATCATGTTGAATCTGTGTATACAACAAATAAGAATAAACACAAACTGTACACTGCAGACAAACTCTTTGCATATACGTATGTAAATTTAGTAATACAGACCAACAGTTCTTTGATAGACACAACCTACTACATGCAGTTCATCCTTGCTACGTTCTTCCCATGCAACAGATGAGACGAGACAAAATTAAAGGGAGGAAAGAAAGCACAAAGACCCCTTTGCTATGTTTAAACAGATTGTAGAAAAAATATTTTTTTTAGGACATCTATTCATTAGATTAGACACACATATGGATTTAGCCCATAGAAACAAAACCAGAAAATAATAAAAAAAAATTGCTGTGTTTCCATTATGTACTAACTGCTTACAACAACTAAATCTGTCCTGAATTATAGCCCCCCAAACTGGTTTGCAGATCATAATTACCCAGGATCAAAAGTTTAATGTTGAAAACAATACTTATGTAGCATCAGGCCATGAACCAGAACCTTCTTGCATGGCTCAGCCAGGTCTCCAGCCCTGTCTCTCCCCAGGCTCTTACACTGTGAAAGTAAAAAGATGGCTGGATGGAACATGAACACATGTATTCTCTCTTCATGAGCTCTTACGAAATTCAGCTGAAAGAGGATGTAGCCTTCATCTTACTCAAAATACTGTGAAGTGCTCCTCTTACAATTGTAGGAAAGCCTGGGGCCTTCTCTGGGACCCAGCAGATAGTACACCGTCAAGGCTGCTGCCTCCCGTGGGTCCTCCAGATGCAGAGCAAGCCCTCAGCTCACCATGTGAGTTGCTTTGGTTTGGGTTTGTTTTCTTTTCTCAGGGATGGTGCCAAATCCCACTGGACCAGATGGGATGAGAAGGGTGCACTGAAGTTTTTAATAAAGTGTTGTTTTTCCCCCCACATACATATTTAGTGCTAGCAGGCAAGGGCACAGTCTAAGTCAATGTTTCTTTGCATTTTTATCACAGTACTAGAGTAGTTTTGTATTTTTTTTTCTCTACATGGATAGTGGGTTTCATGCTTAACTCATTCCCTCCCTAGAAAGACCCAACATCAAGTGTTAGCTTGCTGTTCTCATATTAAATATATAAACATATATGGTAGCCTCCTCAAAGACAGCACAAAATGTTGCTTATAAAAAGAGAACACATTTGAAAACTATCATGACGAGTTGATTCAGACTGAATCAGTTGTTTGGCTGAGCAGACAGGGAGTTAGAAATAATTTTAGAAATAATGTCTTCAGCACAAAGATGTGATAAAACAAATTGCCAGAAACACAAAGCTAAAAAAGGAATGAATGATTTCCTTCTTTTTTTTTTTTTCTGTCTTTAAATATCAAGGTAACATTGAGAGGCCAAGAGAGCATTGCCACACAGTCTTCCAGACTGAGGTACAGTTTGGCCCTTGTTGCCCTTTCCGAGAAACAAATATCTTCTTAAGCATACAGAGAGTACCCATATTTTTAGTCTTCCGAAAGCGTGTGACTAAGTGCGCAACACTTCAGTGGCATCTCTGTGACATTCTCTAAATCTTCCTCCCTCCCCCCCCAACATTGGTTTAATTGTTCACAAGTGACAAACTCAAAGTGTTGATCGTGTTTCTGGTAATATGATCCAAGGCTTCAATTTTATAATGGTTTTGATTTCTTCTAGGTTCATGTAGGAGAAAGTACAGTATACAGAGATCAAGGCAAGGCACCTTCAATCTAGCAATTTGGTGGGCGTATTATCCTAGGAAGCTGGGTGGAGATACGTACTGGGATATCAGTGAGATACATAGGACTGGACTTTGCATGCTTAGCTAAAAATAAAAATAAAGTTTTGTAATATGTCCAGTTTTAAAACTTTTTTTTTTTAAAACACCAGAAATATTAAACTATAATTTGTAACTACCCTTTGCATTGGTGCTGCAAAAAAGAACACAACAACATCCTTGCCCATGCTTTGCTAAGTAGGTGTGGGATTCAGCCAAAAATAACAATGGCATTAAGTTCAGTTCCTTAAAAACAGGAAAGGATAATATTTGAAACGGATTTAGGTAGCGCAATTCTGGTTAGTCTTACTTATTTTATCTTTTCATTGGTGGTGGTTGTTTTTTCAAACAATGAAGATTTAGTAGATGAAAAATGAGCCTTAATTCAGGCCTACAAGGCCTACAAAATTCTTTGGACCCACTTTCCCAAAAATGAGTGGGTCTTGCTCGCTGGGCAAGGCAAATGTTACCATTACCAGTAAGCCTGTGATATGTATAAAACACACACACAAAAAGAAACTATAGGGGGATGCCAAACACTCGTTTCAGAAAACTTCCTGGTGGTTGTGTTTGACACTCTTCCCTCCACTATAATGCCAACCTCAGAAGCACAGTATCTGTTACTAAAGAGTATTCACATTTAATCAATATTTTAAGCCAGAGACAACAATCCTATTCTTTATAGATATAATTTGTAATAATAGGTTTTTGAAGGCTTCCTGATTCCCTGATTGCTTTCAAAACTAAGCCACCGGCAACACTTAAGTTATAGAGAAACACAATCCCTGCCAAAGGTCACAGACAGTGGAGCGAGCAGCCTTATAAAAAAGGGAAGAAGAGAAATCCATAAATAGCACAGGTTTACAGCATCTAACTAGAAATTACTTGATTATTTGTGTGCTACAAAATAGAACTTAAACACATGGATTTTGCTGAAACTGGACTCAAAAAGGGATTATGGGCAATTGTCAGCAGGCAAGGTATCAAGTGTACTTGTGAAGTATGTCATTCACATGAAGTGTCACAGTCACAGAAAAGATATTAAAAAGGCATTCCAATATCTGGTAGGGCATTCCATGGTCTGAGTTTAGCTGGTTCATCTCCAGGTGTCTTCTTGTTGTGGGTGGAGCTACATGTTGAGATTTATCCGCTTGCAACAACTCAGTTCAGAAACAGCATCGGGCAAGTCTGTGACGTGCCGCAAGCTGATCCACAGACACTGCAGAGGGGAAGTCTGGCAAGGATAAATCGCTCAACTGTACTCGGGACTCAGTAAGTCACAACACCTGTGAGGATCTGGCTATGTCGTCTTACTCTTGTTAACTGGTTTGCCGCCATTCATTATTGCAGATGCACTTGTGCTTTTACTTGGAGTCACCCCAGCCTTTGGCACTGTTTCTCCAATATCATGCAAAGATGGTTCTCGATACATGGCAACTGTGGGGAGAAAACAGAAGAGGAGAGGCATTTTTAAGAATGTATCTCATTTAAGAGCTCATCTCAAATAGGATTCATTTTCTACAATAACTGATATTGTAATATAATCCATATTCCTCTTGCATGCGAAGGAAACTACTTTGACAGACACTTGTTTTGCAGTACTGATAGCTTTGCTTGACCCTCCAAATTTCTCACTTCTTCTGTATCTGACTTAAAAACACAGTAGGCAACTGTATGCTTGCTTGTTTAATGGAAACTATAGAAGCCTTCTAAATGAAAAACTACTGTTCTGTCTTTGCACGAGACAGACACAAATATGTGTGTTATATATATATACATCCCTTAAATATTCTGTAAGTTTTTAGAAGTAAAATATGATGAGATAAGACAGATGGTATTTAACAAATGGGATCATACAATACAGTTGGCTAGACTTAAGTGGGGTTTTTTTTAGTCCTACATTGCAAGACTAGGCTTGGGGCCAGTTCTACAAAGTTATTTGTACATCTGTCTCCCAAATCTGAGGAGCTTGGCCATGATCTCTTCAGGTGTGTACTGAACAAATGTCCGAGACAGTGCTGCAGAGAGTACACAAAAGGTTTGTGGTTTTTTTCTTCCTCCTTTCCTAAAACATATGCAGTAGCCACTGATCTCCACTGAATGTACAAGTTCAGAAAACTCCAAATTAAACTATTAACTGAATTCTTAGAGGAATTAAAAGTTTGCTCCTGGGCTTCAGTCCTGATCTAACCACTTTAAATCCTTTGAGGAAAATACATGTGTTCAATTACACAGTTCCAGCATTAAGCTGCCTTAATGATTAATGCTCTTGGATAATTCAATTTCATTTTCCATGTCACTGAATCAGGTAATATTTCCACTTATATCTAACTTCAGTAGCATTTATTTATATCAGAGCAACATTAAAAGAGATGTCAAAGCAGTCAAAGGAATTAATCATCACACTATGATTTCAGGACTGGCTGTGTGCTGCCATAGAGAGCACAATCCCTTCATCCCTTGGCTAATTAGAGTAGGAGGCAGGAGCATCAAAGTACTGACCTTGATCTTCAATGGTGTGAAGTTTCATAATAAATATGAAGGGCCCCATAGCATCATTAGCTAATCAAATACTTGTTCTAACATTTCCAATGACATAATCTAAACCCTTTTTATGGCTTCTGAAAGTCTGAAATTAAATGTCTTCTCTAGAGTCCATAAGGCTGGTTATGATCTATGTCTTCAGAGTGAGCCCCCCTAACTGCGTTTAGGACACTTTGCTGATCAATTAAAAGAGCTTCATGAAATAACACTGTGACCTACAAAAATATTACGTTGAATAACATGAGATGGAACTGTAAAGTAAGGAATTATATAGCAGAGCTGTCATATTTGATGACTCTCATGGGCAATGTAAAGCAAATTATTTCTAAGCCTCGTCTAAGCTATTTTGATTGAGTCTGACCATCCAAACATTAATGAAAAAGCCACTTATTTCCTAATCTATATGAATTGATGTTGCTTTTAAAAATGCAGTGCCTTTCCCTCCCTAAAATTCTTATAATTTAATATATAAAGAGATTGGCATATAAAGCATCAGTATTGTTGAGAGCTCATGAAAATACTGTGAGCTTTTGCAAGACAAGGGAAGCACAAAGGCATCAACTTGAGTTCAAATGTGAAGTTAAAGCATAGGATTATTTGGATTCTTTCCTTAGAATGAAACTCTAAAACATTTAACAAACTCATTCTTCAGTCAAAAATTTTATGTTAAAATGTTAAAAGAAATGGGACAGCTAACTAAAGCATTACTCAGGCATGTGTTTTCAGATACTGAGTAATGAGATACTTTTCAGAATGACTGAGGCTATGTGTAGCAATAATATCAATGAAATTTGGAGTGCCATCAGGACAAGAAGCAAAAAGCAACACAGGTTTATAAAGGCCTGCAGAATACATAGGATAACCCAGAAGTTCCAAGATATAAATGAATGTATTTTTCAGAGAAAGTGTGACATCATTTTAATGTGAAAGGTAAGCATGACTTTTATTTGCTTCAGTCTTGGTTTTGAGGCCAGCTTACACAAGTTATGTGCATTACATCAACTGGCCAAGTAATACAGTATGATTTATTTTATAGAGAGACCTTTGTGTTTTGCATTAGAAAGCTTTTACTTTGAAATGCTGACGTTTCATCCATTCCCTTTATAACTCCCAATTATCCTACAACATCCTTTATTTCGTTCGGCTTAATGAAAGGACTATTTTCTCGCTGCAAGACTCACAACAGCTTTGGTCCCTACCGGGAGAATATTTTAAAAACAGCACAATACACTTCCACAAAAGATTTGTTTTCTTGCAAAATGACCTCTTAATCCCTGGAAAAAATGTTTTTGCGAATGCCCTTTCTAGCATCACCATGCCGGACCACAAAACCGCTCCATGAATCCTGGGGACTGTCATTTGGAATGGCCCCTGTGCGGGGCACGTACATTCACAAAGGGTATTTTAGAAACCATTCCCTCTTCTTACGAGATTTATAGGAGGATCTGCCAGCAAGGGACTGAGCCTCACCTTCCAATGGCTTGGGTAGAAAATGAGCTGCTGGTTTTGTTTTCTTCACTCTGTTTCCTTTCATGACCTGCCCTTCTTTGTTCAGCCCCAAGAACCAGGCCCTCCCGGACTCCTGTTGTCTGTAGAGCATGGATGAGTAGATTACATAATAATTTTCAAAAACAGACTCCTTGAATTTGCACTCCGGTGTAAAAAGTTCCTGTGGGAGGAAAAGTAAATGTTAAACGATATCTCTAAAGAGCAGCTTCTGTTTTGTTAACTTACAAATACCTCTTGATAAATTTAATATACGACTTATAATAAGGTTCTGCTTTGAGACCAGGAGATCTGTCTTCCTCTAGATGACTTCCAGGTGAAGTTATTTAACCTCCCATGGATGCCTCTGTTTTCCCATCTGTGCAACAGGGATAGTGTTTTTTCAAAGTACAGAGGAAGTGACAGACCTATGAAAACACTATTTAAAATCCAGGAGTAATTATTATTGTGCTTATTTTTCTGATAGGATATTCTTGTAAAGAATATGAAAGTCTAGGCTAAAAGAGCATTAATGAGAAAACAGTTGTTCAGGTTTACCATACTAAATGTAACAAACTCCCTCCAGTGTTTTATAACAACTAATTCTTGAGGCTTAAAAATTGCTGCTGCCAACATATTAAAATATGTATTTTTTCCTAGAGCACACACAGCCTGAAACACCCCAGGAAAACACTATTTTGATGCACAAGTTTATGTACAAAGAAATGTAATTCCTATTGACGTCCTTGGTGTTCATCCCAATACTTGTAATGCTTCCAGAAGTCACATTTGGCAACAGAGCAGTTGTCCTAAACTCTTACTAAGGTTGTTAACCTAAGCACAAAGTTCTGGAGCCCGGTAGCTAAATTTTTATTTTTTTTTTTAAATAACACAATTAACAGTAACAAAATAAACAGTGTGAACATATATTGAGACGGAGTTTATCAAAATCCTTTGGAAAAAAAAAACAGGAAGTTAGCAAGCAAAATCACATTTCAAATATAACAAGAAAATAGGATTCTGTGTGAATGTGCTTTTCAGTCTTTGGACTCGTCTGCTGAAACCTGTGGAAGATAGTCCCTTCATAAAAGGAGGAGTCAGATCTGAGAAAGGAGGAGATGGCTTGCTGAGCTTTCAGAGCACAAAGTTCTCAGCCCTGAATGTTTTTTTCATATGTATATTTTTTCAGTTATCTTTCCCAAGAAGTAAAAATCTGGAAATCTCATATATTTTTACTTCTCCACTCACAGTATTTTCCTCCCCCTCCCCCCTTTCTTTGTGCTCCTGGCCCCATGCAGCACGGAGTTAACACTCAGCAGGTAATGTGTTTTCAGGGTCTCTATGCCATCCCCAGCTGCCTATACATTGTAAGAACTCCACAGCTGTTTCTGTCACAGATTTCCTTTCTGGAAATCAAAGTCCTTAGAGACACAGTTCCCCATACCAGAAAGCACAGATGAATCTGCACTAAATGTCACTTAGTGCACAACCAAGCTCTCCCCATGTTTTAGGGTACACAGCATTTGTATTGCCATGGCTTAAGTTACCACCTGTAAGCAAAGCTGCCTGATGGATACCAAGCATACTATTTGCTTTTTCAATTATGGAGCAACTTTTAACTTCAAATAAAAAGAATTAGTGTATTTAATCCAGCAACAGATGAAAAGCAGTTACTGCAGCAGCTGGGAAATAATTTGCGAACCTGTCCTAAAAAAGGTTGCTTTCTCTGTGTAAGCAAGTACACTCAAGTGTCTATTGGTCACACTCATTTACAGGATGCAAAAAAATATTCTCTGATGTATGCAACGGCCATCTTTTGGCACTACCACTTCTTTACCGCCTATGTGCACAGCTGTATTTACGATACACACCTGCAGAAATGCAAATACAGTCTGTACTAGAGGCACGGAAAGCTAATGACAGGAGATACCTTAGCTGCACCTTCTCCTTGGCCACAGGGCTTTTTCTCTCTCTGTTCCAAGACTTTAAGACATCTGTTGTTTGTGTTACTCTCCTTTCTCCTCCACTGATTTCAAATCACAGTAGGGCTCAAGAAGACTCAAAATAAAACCAGAAGGCAGGGTGGCGTGCTGGAGGGAATGCCTGTTAAAGCCTAGCACAAGCATTTACATGCAAGTCATGTTCCTCGGCTGTTGAAACAGCAGATGCTAATCAGGAAATGCCTACACAGCTCTCCTTATTACCTGCTTCACTGCAAATGCTACCCCCTGTGTTCCCCACTAAGTTTTACTTCCTTGTAAAGCTCAATTACCATAAACACTACTTCTTAGCCAATATTCACTTTTTTTTATTTTGCTATAAACAAAAGCTGTTTGTCATTCCATGTTACTCCGTACTAGAGATGGTTGGCTGCCTGTAAATGCTATTTGTGTGTTTTCCCAAACAATATCCATTAGGATACTGAAATGAGATTCCTTCAAATCATATCCCTCCTCTGAGTCAAACCTGGCTCTTTCCTATCTCATTTCTTTGGCACGTACAGTAGTGTTTCTGACAGCGCAGAGCATATGAAGCAGTAGGTATTTACTTTACCGAGTCAAAAAAAATGGATTATGTCAACACAATGTCTTGGCTACTCCTGGATACAGACAGATAGACTGGACAAACTGGCATCATTACTATTTCTTAGTTATGAAAAGCATAGTAATAGGCTGCTAATTTTTTCTGGCATACAAGGAAGAGCCAAACCTGAATACTGTATTCTGCCCAAAAGTACTGCTGCTATCCTACTCCAGATGTCTGGGTAGTGTAACAGGTTTGGATGGGGTTTGCTTTCTTCCAGTGTATTAGGATGCAATTCTGCCTGGGATAAATTCTCAGTCAAAAGGTCACTTAAATAAATGTTACCTTAAAGCAGGCTAATAGTTCCACCGATGTAGGGAGTATTCATGAATGAAAATCAGTCACCTGACGATGACTATGCTGAACTGCAGTCACCAGTTCCTCTGAGGAAAGAATTACTCAGAAATGGGCACCTTCCCTGGAGCCCAGGTGGAAACCAAATATTTCTAAGTAAGTTAAGAGTGACACCTAAAGCCTTGCCTCAGACACCATCTCAGCTGGCTGAAAAGCTGTAAGCACCAGTAAAGCAGACATAACACCTAAAATGCTGTTTCTGCATGTACCTAGGACAAATCTAGATCTGTATACCTAAAACTCAACCCAGTAAGAACTCTCAGAAAATGACTGATATGCTAACAGCATCGACTTTAAAAAAATTGTCCACAGACTTCATTCAAATCCACTTCTGGAGGGAAAGGCAGTACAATGGCATTTTGTAAGAGAAACTCAATGGTGAGGGCACTCCCCTAGGCTCCCTGCCTATCTGTATCCAACCCGAAGGACTCCAAATCTTCATCTGGCTGACATGAATCATCGCCATCTTCCCTGCAAGAATGACTTTTTGGGTTTTGATCCCAGGACATTTTGTATTAGGAAGTGAATCAATGAATAAATTGCAAAACCAGACATGACTTGCAAACAAAAACTTGCGTTCAGGATTTCTCTTCCAAGGTCAGTGCCCAGATTTAACCCGTAGTCTTATATAAAAGATGGTTTTCTCTTGTCAAAGCGACATTTTAAAAATAAAGTATATACCAGCTGCCAATTTCCAAAACCCCAGGAGTGGGTTTTGGCTGTAAACTGCAATCTGATACAGCTTCCTGGGTCCTAGAGAAATGAAGGATGTATTAAATTGCACCTTGCTGAGAAGAATTTTCACTTGTATATTTTTGCCAGCTTCCCATCAAGCTTTTGCTTGACGTGAGTCCTAGTTGGAGATGTTTTAATTCTCCTGGTTGCTCTAGCATTAATAAGTATCACAACACACAGGTTGTGGGTTCAACCTCTTGCAATCAAAAAGTTCTGTCATTGGGGAGTTTGTAGTTTTGAGGTTCCCACCAGTGTTGCCAAAACTCAGCATTGTAGTATTACAACATAACAGGGGAGCCTTAGCTCATGGAGTCATGTGGTGATACTTTCATTTAAGAACAAAACACAAATGAAACAAAGCAAAAAGAGCCATTATCCACCTCTTAAACTTAGGAGCGCCTGAATGAAGGAGCTCACCTTACTTGTGTTGTCAACATGGAGATGGGTTGTTGGAAAGCAACTCAGATGACAACTGAGGTGAATTCCCTACTAAGTAATGTCTTTCTGTCAATCAGAGGCTGAAGTCTGACATCATGAAGCTAGGCCACCATTCTAATCAAGGATATGGCACAGTAGCAAATGACTATAGTTCAAAATCAAGGTACAGCAAACTTTACTGTCCCACAAGTCACTGAGTAAACAAAAATATTTGAATGAGTTATCAGTGTAACTTCCAATTGCTCGGCTTTCACAATTTAATCTGTTCAATTTAGCTAGCTTTAATGAAGTTGCACATATCTGTTTGTACCCATGGTCTTTCACTTAAAATAATCCCCACAAAGCATGGGGTTTTTCTACTAAGGCTCTCAGAAAGAAGAAATAATTATGCAGCTATGGACAAGACATCTATGCTGCGAACCACCAAGTTGAAAAGTAAAAACTAGCATGACAACACAGCTAGCCATATAGCTTCTAGATATTGTTTAAAAATTACATGAACACCCACAATTTTAAACTATCTCTCTCTTCAGTAAGTCAATCAACAATGAACTGTAATGGATGAACAAAAACTAATCTTCCACTGCATACCATGAGGGACAGCGTAAGACCACGGCTCTACAACAGTCATCAAAACAGGCAGTTCCAAGGACAAGGACTTCCACAATAGTTCCCTACCTTCTACTCCTGAACCGTCAAGCCTCTTTAAATTTGTGGTTTATTCTGAAATATAGGAAAGGAGGGTATCGTTCTAGTTAGAGCACACAGAAGTGATATAGCTAGCAGTCAGCTGCTTGAATTGTAGCCAGCAGCAAATAAGGAGGCAGTGGATTCCCCTGGAGATGGGCACAATGGGACTCGTTCATCACACCAGGCAGCAAAAGCGCAGCTGAAGGCTGAACTAGCTACAGCTTCTCCTTGGTGCCAAGCAAAGAGCAAAACCACAAGACAAATTCAAAGAGATTGCCAGGTGAGGAACAGTCAGTCTAATCAAGCACTGTAAAAAACCTCCCCGATACTATTCACTATTTGCACTTAGAAGTCCAGGTCATGGGACAGGACCTCAGTGCTTTGGAAGTACAGACCAAGTGGAGTCTGCATGATGTGAACAACTTTCAATCCAAACAGCGATTGATACAGGGCAAAAAAACCCTCCAAAATATCTGAGCAATGATACCAGCATGCTAGTAGCTGGTTATCAAATATTTTTCATAGGAATGATGACACAGGATTTTTAAGGAGAGACTGGAGAAAGGACAACATCAGCTCTGTGCAGGCTTCTGGGAGACTTCTATGCCGTGAGAAAAGCAGCATAGAGTCAGCACAAAGGTATTTTGGGGAGTTAGAGGCTAGAAACACAGGAATCAAAAGAAGGAAGCGACATTTTAATAGTGGACAGAAAGGTTGAAAATGACTCATGAAGAAGGGCCTTAAAATTGAAGAGAAGCAGTCTGTTTAATGAGGAGAAGGCACTTAAAAGAGACAAGAAATGCAGTTAATAAAGCTGGGAAATGAACTTTGTGGCAGACTTCTGAACTGAGACCGTGGGGGTGGCACTGTATTTCTCAGTGCAGGAGGGGAGGAGGCTGGAGTAATTGAGGCGTGAAATTATGAGATCCCAGAAAACAGCTGCAGTGTTGTGGAAGGGCAACGGGCCATATCATAGACATATTTATGCAGCAAGACCTGTAAGATCTGGAGGCTTCACCTGCACATGAGAACAGGAAAATATCTAAACTGGCATTTCTCTGACTTGCTGAACATTTAATTAGGTGAGTTAGACTACCTTCTTACAGAATATGTATTTGACAAATGCTGGTGTAAGGGAGTAAGAAAGAGTTACTCAAGATTTCCCATGTGTAGCACCAAACTTTTTCCAACTCTTAAGCTGGTCAAAAGGCTACAGTTCAGAATGATCTTGCTCTAGAGTCGCCCTTCAAATGGCAGAAAACTCAGCAACACATGGTTAGATACTTCATGGATTAAAGAGAAATTGGTTTTACATTCCCTGTATGTTCAGAAAACGTTTAGCTGATCTGGGCCTAAAAGCCCCCTAATAGAAACATAATTTTTGAACATAAAAAATAGAACAAGCAAAGTTGGCAGAATTTTCTATGTGCAAACTGGCCAAGTAAGACACTGAGGAACAGGAAGCTTTAGGTGCCATACTACTAATCTTGCAGTGACTTTGCTAACAAAGCTTCAAAATAAAAGGCAGTAACAGCTGAAACTGCCAATCCTATAGATGCCCTATGAAAGCAGAAAATTCTTAGAAGTCCGTTCACATACTTTCCACAGTCTTCTGACAGAAAATTTCCTTAAAAGACTACAACAGTCAGAGAACACCATTATTGGCTCTTCAGAGCTGGTGTCATTTCTGTTCGCTGGAAGATTCCTAAACACGCAGACTTTAAAAAAATAAAAATTAAAAAAAAAAAATAGGACTTGATATCATACAGGTAAAAACTAGGGATGATTCTTGCTTGTTGAAGAATCACTGAGAGTGCAGTAAGGATGTCAGTGTGTAAAAGCAAAACTTAGCTATAATTTGTCTCTCATTTTTTACTTTTAAAAAGACTCAAAGATGTGAATATCACTGCTGGTAAAGAAACAAAACACAACTTTTGACTAAACTTAGGCAAAAGTAAATGTAAATCAGTGCTATTGTAAATATTAGCACTTCCTTAACTGGGATTCTAATTAGCAGGGATATGACTGGTAATATTAATAATGTAGCAATTCTTTTATTCATGTACATTCATGAGCACCCAAAATAAGGTCATGAATAAAACTTGCATAGCATACATAAACACAAACTAACAAAAAATAGCTCGGACAGATTTCTGTGTGTTTAAGATGGTATTGATTGCAGCCTGAATTTGGCTTCATTTTCTGGCCAGATTGAAACAGAACATAAAACAGCTTGGATTACAAAAACTTCCTTGTTTCATAACAGAAAGGTTGCTTTGCTTACAACTAGCAGCTTTGGTCATATCAAACTATAATTTATTAAAGGCAATAATATTTTGTATGGAAGGCACAGCACATACTCATCACTTCCACAAATTTACCATTTGCAAGACTAAACAATGATGTCAGATAAAAGCATATTTTAAATAATAACTTTAAGAATGATCCCAAATTACTACTTATATACACTAGCCATGAGAATTATATACACTAGCCTCTCCCCTTCCATGTAGAAGTTAGTATTATATCACAAGTCATGCTCAGGTATTTACGTTCTTTTGATGGATACCTACAATATAGAGTCATCAACTCAGTGGGACATGGCTGAAACAGAACAAAATTTCTTTGATATAAGCATTTCTGTTATATGTTATTTAAGGTTGTACAGTTTGACTCCAAAAGTGAACTAATGTTTTTGAAATGAAGTCCATCATGCAGATCTGAATCATGACCCTCACATGAAGAGTGAGAGAATCAAGGTTGTTTAAATTCAAAAGAAGGTTTGGGGGACCAGCCTGGAATAGGTTACTGATTTTTTACTGATCTTTATGGTATCTATGTGCCAAAACTAGAATACTACAACAACTGCTGAAAAAGTGTTGCCTCACCTGAAAAAAAAAGAAATATTAGCGATAAGACAAATTTATAACTATGGGATTAGAATGGGCTGCAGCCCACTGACAGCCATCACGCGATATAGCATATGGTCAAGTATAATATCCTCCTTCATCCCCACAGACATATAAAGGAGGGTGAAGTCTTTTTTCTGCGTCAGTCGCGCTCTGAACTTTCACAGAAATGTGTATTTTTTGGCTTGAGTACATCCTTGGTTTTAAAGGAAATGCAGCCAGAATCCTTGTACCAGTGAAACGAGATAGTCTTTCTCCAAGAGCACAATCTCCTCCCCACCTAATCCTCAGCACCTACCTTCCCTTAAGATTTAAATTTGCAGTAAAAATCTGCTTTAAGGCTTCAGCTTAAACACCAACTAAAGCTCCTTGCTGTACCAACACAAAAAGGCATCTTTTATCTTGTGTACAGCATCTGTGATTAAAGAAATCCAGTATCAATAAGAAAGGTGCACACCCCAAGGAATGACTAAGAGAAATTGCGTGCATTGTAGGGAATATTTTCTTCCACTACTGTTATGGGATTGTTCGGAGGAGAACGTGAGTAAACCAGCCTGTCTTTCCTGGTCTCTTCTACTCAGAACAGCCATAATTCATCAGCTTGTAGACAGCACCAGGTTCTCAGCTCGAAAAGGTCAGTGCCAAGGGAAAAATAGGACAGCACTAAATTAAGAGCCTGAAAGGAAGGATTTAACAACATAGCTGTTGAAACAAACCACAATGGGCCGGGGAAGAAATTCTCATCCAGGCACCCATCAATCCACCGTTCTGTCCCTGGATGAATAATGCAGGAGGAATACAGAGTACTCTCAGATATAGACTGAACCTTTCCAAATGACAGTGGAATTTTTTGACACAATTTTATCCAGACACTTACAGTCATTCCTAATGCCTGAAATAATATAAACTATCAAGAAAAGAAGCAAAATAGTTATTGAAATGACCCAGTACCCAAAAAGAACCAAGGAGGATGACTTGTTCTTACCATTTACCACTAATGAAATCTCTGCTCCTCTGCAATACACTGAAATATCGGATAAAGAAAACTGATTCCAGTTTTTGCCACGGCATGCCGCTACACTAGCATTAGTTAGCTACTATTGTGCAATGTCAGATGGGACGGTATATTTTCATATATATGCTGTTGTATTTGCAGATGTCCCTGAGTATTATAGTATGACATATCCATAACTATCTACAAATGCAAAAGTAAACATAAATAGATGCGAATTCAGAGGTATTTTGTAAGGTATACTTTAGACTCTTTCAGTTCTACATGTTCCTTCCAAAAGATGTGTGAATTTATGAAAGTTTTAAATGGGTGTCATTTACAAGCTGAGAAGCTAGAAAAAGCTGCAAGAACACTCAAGTTACAAGAAGTGGCCTACTTCAGTGTACTCTTTTTAATTTCTTTTTTCTTTACAGTTGTAAGCTTTTCTGCTTGCAGCCTTTTTTTATGACCTCTCAGTGCATGAATTATACTGCCTAAAGAATTAACTATCATAAAAGACAGAGGCTGGAATGAATAAAAGTCAGTTAGGGTAGGTCAATTATATGAACCTCTTGCTAATGTCTCTTTGTCGTCCTTTTGCTGTTTTATGCTGGGTGTTTATAAGAAGAACATGAGAGGCAAGCCCAGAGAAACATCAGTATGAGGAGACTAATGCAAGGCAAAACCACTCTATAACGAAAGCAATCAGTCCTCTGAGAAAATGCATTAGCTACGTCTTCTCTTAGTTTTGTGATTCAAATAAGCTGCAGTTGACCACTGAAGGCTGGGAAGCAAAGGGAACAGAGACCACTTTCAGATGTTTGTTACTTAACTCTTGTTATATAGCAAATACTTATTTTAGGAGAAAACCAGCAATTCTTTGCTTCTTTCACTGTGCATCTTCTTGCCCAGCTTTGTCCTTCAGCCACAGAAGCACCGCTGTAAGTATTCAACAGGTTTTCCCCATTTCCTTCCCAAGCGGCTTTCACATATGAAGACAAAGGGCCCTAAATCCATTCTCTGTTCTGCTTCCTCTTGTCGTTTTCCAATGAGAAGGCAGAAAATGATGGACATCAAATCTTAAAGATGGCCAAAACCTGACAGGCTCTTAAATATTCTGTACTGTTTCCTGTTATGCATTTCCGTTCTTCATAGAGATGGATGTCTACAGCACTGTTTCACTTAAACATAAAAAGTCAATGCACATATGATGGGATGCCCAAGAGAGTGCTGCCCACCACATAATGTCTGTCCAGAAAAGGTAACACAAGAGCAAAGTTGCCTGTCCTGAAATTATTCCACTCCTGAATTGAAATGAAAATCCTAAATTTCTTGCTAATATTTTGAAATGCAAATGCAGAAAATATTTATATATATATATATATAATGCAAGCAGTAATTTTCACTTACAAGTCTCTTTTAACTTAATATATTTTGGTTCATCCAGTGATCTAAAAATATTTTTCTGTTATTATTTAATTTTCACAGCATTTGTTATTTCAAGTATCCATTATCAGAAGAATCTTAAAGTACAGAGATTTACACCCAAACATGCAAAAGCCAAATAGTGAACCAATACCAAAGACAAAAGAAAATCCATTCTGTCTCCTGTTTTAACTAAAGAATTAATGGGAAATAAAATGTCAGCCACTAAAAGGTATTTTTGGAATGGCATCACACTGTTAACCAGTCAGAAGTGGTGAAAGGAAATAAGTTAGACACTTTTGTGTATATCATTATATGTTAAAAAAACAGAAACTTAATGTATCTCATTAAATAGGAAATGGTTACATGCAACTCCAAACACACACTCAGCAGTGATGCTTCTTGTTATTATGGATGGGTAACAGCAGGATAATTATAGATACATCCTGATGCTCAGATAAAATTCCTCTTTTAGCAACAAGCTTATAAAGGTTCATTATAAACAACGTGAATAAATAGATGTCTGGAAAAACCCAAAAAGGTATAAAAATCAGAGTGGTAGCAAAGGATTAGGGCTTTTTATTTGCCTCAGTGTTACAATATGCATTGCAGAACTGAAAAAAAAACCTGTCTGGAGATAGCTTTACCAAGTAGCATTCATAACAACTATAAACAAGATGTCTATCCATAGCTGCTGGCAACTGAGGGATAATCAACACCAGTACTTGCTCAAGGTGTTAGAAATCTGATAATTTCCCATAAAATCAGTTAGCCCCTTGCTCTCAAGCCTCTACCTAACTCGTTGTCTACTATAGCATATTCCTACAGCTGTCCTGTGGAAAGTCAAAGCTTAATATTGCATGGATAGCAACATATTGATCCTAGAGCAGCTTCGGTCTATTCATGAACAATCCTGATGAATAATGAGAGATAGATCCAACTTTTAACCCTTCTAATCTGCACCTGAGGANGAAAAAAAAAAAAAAAAAAAAAAAAAAACCACAAACATCTTTCGCATCTACAGTACTCTAATGGGAGGACTAACCCCTCTATATCCTATTGCTTTCCAGCAGAATTCATTGTACAATACCACACAGACAACAGTTTTTGCAAACAGGCTCAGCTGTTGTGAATAGGTTTCAAAGAAAGCAATGAGATTTTACTCAAGATCACAGTTGCTTTAACTGCTGCTTGGAAGTAAATTTACCTCACCTATGTTCCTGAGAAATGGAGGACCTTCCTCTTTGCCAACATGGCATTGAAAATGCATCATCTATTGACTTGAGTTGCTAATGGCAAAGATAAACTAAGCTAGAAACATATATTACTATTGAACTGTGTATAAAACCGACTGGAACCATAGGATCAGGGTCAAAACTACAGCCTGCTCAAAAGAGTAAGTCGATCTGTAACCCATCTTTGACTGGCAAAGAGAACACATATTAAGGTGTTCCCTACTACATCATCTGTAAGAAGCAGGAGCAAACTGCTGAATACAAAGAAAAGACTGTTTTAAGCTCTTACAAACAGCCTATTGATTTCTAAAGAAAAAAACAGGGAGGCAAAAATATCAGGTATGTTGATTTCCAAGTCCGTTGGAAACACAGTTCTTCACTGGTTAACCAAAGCTGAGGACAGTTTTTGATATCTTTCTTCCACAAGCCATACAGCACACAAATGCTGAACTACCAGGGAAAATTCAGAAAGGCTGGAACCAGGCTGAACTTCAGCCAGTGACTTGGAATACCCCCAGCTGATTCCTGGTGATGCCTCTGAAGTTACCTTGGTCTCAGCTGCCTTTTCAGAGAGCGATTACTTTACCTGTGGGTTATGAGCACTAATTTATCACTTAGTCCCTGGCTCTGTAGACCCCAGTGGTCCTTGATAACTCATGAAGCTTTCCTCTTACACTTTTTTCATTGCTTACAATTTACCTGCAGAGCTTTTCCTGTATTAAAACTCCTGTTTTCTCCTTAGCCATGGTGGTGAGCCTATGCTCAAGACTGTGCCAATGCTGAGGCCTTATTTCTTGCGGCCCAAATGTCCTCCTCACCCTTGGTGCCCACATGCTGGCTCCAGCTCCGGCCAGGGACTTTTCCCCAAGCAGGGAAATTCAGACAAGAGGACGCGCACATTCACTCATGCTCACATCCTCTCAACCTACAAACTTAATTCTAAACTTCAGTGTTGTGCCCAAAGGCAGTGGAGATATATCTCTAGATTACCTGACCTCTGATGAAGTTCACCAAAATTTCTATACTTGGTTTTCAGATTATATCACTTTCTGTCATTCCTCCCCACTGGTTATTTTATATTCTTTTTTGTTAATATGTATTTACTGTCTGTCTTCTTTCTGTACGTGCCCAAGTCTCACAGACATTAAGAAAACCCAGCAAAGCAAAATAAAACCCCCCAAAATAACAGAATTAAAAAAAGATCTAGCAATTTTGTTATTTTGAAAGAAGCCTGGAGTAGAAAAGAAGAAAAAAATCTCAGCAAGGAAAAGAAAAAGGTGCCCTACCACTAGATCATGCCTTAATTCCTCCAGAAGTTCCTTGTCATTACTTTTCCTTGATGAACAAACTAATTCATTGACTGCTGTCACCCTGTCAAGCACTAGGACTGGCTATGCTTTTGTAAGATTGTGCCTCCTTGCTTACAAGGTTGTGGGATTTTTTTTTTTATTTGTTGATTTACGCTCCATCTTTCTTGTCCATTTCCTTCAAGTCTTTCAAGAACTTACTGAAGTGTATTTTCTCTTCCATTCTACCACAATAATCAAACCATGAGCATAGTCAAAATGTTGCTATAGGCCATATGAACTCCTTGTTCCTAGGAATGTCACAATGATTGTACGCCTGTTTCCATGCCCACATACACTGAGGAATATAGCTGTTTATCTTGACCTTAAACTACACATCGAATAAGGCAAAGATTGGACTTCCTGCTTATACTTTCATCCTTTGAGCTATAAGCACACAACTCTTTTATCCTCAGCTTTATCTGGTTTTCCAGTTTCTCCCCCTGTGTTCCAAAGGCATTGCATGTCATGCATTTGTAAAATGTATCAAAACTGCATATATGTTTTGCTCTTATTCCTATTGAATTAGTTCAGTAAGTTCTTACAAGCAAAGATACAGAAAAAGCACCTATGTTTAGACTTAAACTTCTGTTCCATTTGTTTACATTTCTTCCACGTTTCACATTGGTTCAGATAGATACAAGCAATCCCATTTAAGCCTGTGTTTAAGAGTCTATTTTTCAATACTTTGCTCATCATAACTGAATTCGGTCCTCATGCTTGTACAAATACAGAAATAGATATGGATGTGTTCTTTTTCCCTTGAAAATTCCCTGTGCTGCTGCATTTGTATAGTCAACAGGTGATTTTTTTCCTTGCTGCTTGTAATTCCTTACAAAACATGATTTTCAACTATATCTTCATCTAAAGGAAAGCTAAAACAAACAGACTTGAAACAGGCAGCCAGAAAAGGAGATATCAGATTTGTTTGATTTGTTTTTTTTCCTTTTTTTCTCTTTTTTTTTCACAAAAGTATTTGCATCTGTTTAGAGGGGGCAGGGGGGTGAAAGATAAAAACCATGCATATGATTCACAAATATGTTTCACCATATAGAAAGAAAGACGGACCAGAGAAAAGGGGACTTATTTTTCCTGTTCTGCAGTATTTTTTAATTTCTTTTCAATAGAGTTGAAATATACCTCTAATTTGCAGAAAATATGACAACACAAGATGTCATTCAGTATGTACATTCAATACCTAAATAAAATACCACACACGATCTTGGGAATGAAGGAATCAGTTGTGTACATCTGTACAATAAAAAATACATTTCTTCCATATGGAACCAGAATACATTAAATATTGCGGCAGCCTTTAATTTGGAGGTTTAGATACGCAAGCTCCACTGAAGAGGCAAGCAAATACAACTTTCCAGCTGGGACTGAAGCAGCTGGCCAGACTCATAGAAAAGAATCATAGAATCATAGAATGGTTTGGGTTGGAAGGGACCTTAAAGATCATCGAGTTCCAACCCCCCCTCCCATGGGCAGGGACACCTCCCACTAGACCAGGTTGCTCAAAGCCTCATCCAGCCTGGCCTTGAACACCTCCAGTGATATGGCCTCAGCAACTTCCCTGGGCAACCTGTTGCAGTGTGTCACCAGGACACCCTGTCAGTAAATAATTTCTCCAAATATCTAATTAAATCTACCCTCTTTCAGTTTAAAACTGTTACCCCTCATCCTATTGCTCCACTCCCTGGTAAAGAGTCCCTCCAACTCAACGAATGTCAGGTCTGATCTCACCTGTGCTAACTCACCGTGGCCCAGAGGGACTGCCAGACTACTGCACCTCTAACCATGCCCTCTGCTGCACTGGCACACACTCCCTATAACAAGGGGCAAGCCTGCAGAAGTGGCTGTTTCCGCAGTGGAATAATGTGTAGATGACAAACACTCTTTCTGTGTCCATGACCTCCAAGTGCCAAAGTAAGGACAGCACACAGACAGAGTTTAAAATGCACAAAACCAACAATTCGTGGAAGAACAGATGAAAGAGCAGACAAAGAAAGGGAGCTTTGACTGCAATAAATGGAAGATTTTCTAAACTATTCCTGTGTTATGCTGCCTTGTTTTCTTTCTTCTTCTTTTTTTCTCTTTTTAAAATTTTCTTAAGAGAAATTTAGCTGTGAGTTTTAACCTGTTATCAGTGGTATTTCCTCAGGACTTTGTTCATTCCATTTCTGTTCCTTTGCAAGGATTTTTGATAGCTACTGGAAAAAAGCACTGAGTTTAGGGACTATTACCTATTATTCTGTTTAAATATCAGTTTTCTATAATGGGTTGAGTATAGAGATGTGGGAACATAACAGTAAGGAGACAAATCTGCTCATAGAGGGTTAGAGCTGCTGTATTTCATGCATCAAAATTGAGATTGCAGAGGCATTACAGGAGAAACAAACCAAAAGAACATGCAATTGAGAGTATAAAATTTAGAGCAGGTGACACCCCTTCTGCCTCACCAGTTTGCCTGTCAGGTCTTTTTAATTGTTTTAATTGTTTGGCCTAACTAAAAGCAAAGAAACAAACAAAAACAAAAAAGTGAAAACATCTACCTATTTTGGAAATACGAGTAACTTTCTACTACATAATCTACATTATTTTAGTACAGATATATCACTTGTCTAATCCAGGGTTAATTCTTTATACAGTGAAGGTCTCAAACAGGTGGAAAAAAAGACAATTCTTATATGTCCTTGTTAACTAATTAACGTTCATCTATCAGACCTGTTAGTCCTTAAAGCAATATGACAGCAGTGATTGTGTTGTGGGTTTTTTATCAATCAATCACATATACTCTTAATACTAAGTAGAAAAATAACCACTTATTTTTAACTCCACATTTGAAAGGAGCTTGGTTTGTGGCGCAGTTTATTTGGATTCCTGACAATGTAACATCTCTTTGGCATTTAAGACACGGCCATCTTTACTGATACATCACCTTGCAGATGCGGTATTTCACCAAGCATGCCGAGGTGCCAGCTGGAAGCACCAAGTATTTGGGAAATCTCAGGGTTCAGAGCAGGTAGTTTGGCTGCCAGTAACAGGCTGCAAAGTTCCTCATGGTGCTGCTGGGAGAAAGAAGAAACCCCCTTCTTCAGGTTGTGCACTGATACAATGCATTGTCAGCGATTACAAGGGGAGCGCTGCTGCTGGGAGCTGCCCCTGCATCTGTGTGTGCAGCTGTGTCACTTCTGCTGCTTCTGGAAAACCATCAGCTTGGGAACTGAAATCTCCCATGGAAAAAAAGCAGCAATTAAAGCCATGGTACTAGCCAATATAAAATCGGAGGTATTGGATATACCTGCCTACGCTCGTCACTAATTTGAGAGAATAAGCTTTAATTATCTTACCTCCTTGCATGAGATCAATAGTTAGAAAACAGGGAGCCACCATGAGTTGTGTTCACAGTTTCTGCTGAAGTGCTCAGTCCCCAGTAGTCAGAAGAATTACAGTGCGCGTGATTTACATCAATAACAAAATTGGTATTTCACAAAAAGAAAAACAGAAACCCTTTTATCTTTCTTTTCATTTCTGTCAAGCTTTATATCTTCAAAGGTCTGTACTAGTACTTCCACCCACCACTGCCAGTAAATAGGTTGGGAAAAGCCTTTGGAGTATGTTATACCTTGGAAAACCTGGGAAATTGAGATTAAAGCCAACATTCTCAAAGGTGGTCTCTGTTTTTGAGATTATTGTGTTAGCAGCGATATCTGCAAGCCAGATGTTCCACTGTGCGCTGCTGGGCAGTCTCTGCTCCACTCGCAGCAGCCTCACCGCTTCTGAACATCAGGCCAGGAGTGTAGATGCCCAAAATATACAACTATGGAAATCTACTCAAAAATTATCTTCCCCAAACTTGCAAAATCAGTCCCATTTTTCAAGCCAGCTAAAATGCACTGCTTGCCAATGTTATGCCTCCTCAGGAAGCCCTGGGAGTGGGCAGGGGCAGTTTGAGCACAGATTGTCACTGTTATCCCTGTGCTGTCCCATCTACACCTACTGCACAACACTCAACACAGAATGAGGTATTTCGCTATCTAACTTAAAACCAGCCCGCATTTAAACACCTATGCAGATCCATTGAAGTGTTGTGGTTGCAAATCAAATAAATCAATGGTCAAACCTGTTTATTTTGGAGGTGAAAAGATTTTCTGCTGGTGTTTCAGCACTGTAAGTGTTTAAGGAAAATGGAATCCACTAAATGAGTTTGGAGGACAAAAATTGCAAGCAGGAGAATATGTGGAGAAATAGAAAACGGAAAAAAAATGGTTAGCACATAGTCTGAGAAGACTTGGACAAATAGGAGGAGTGGACATGAGGCAAAGTTGTTTGATGAGACTAGAGAAATTCAGAGAAAAAGCAGTACAGATATTCAGGGGGCTCAGTCATATAAATTCGAAAGGAAGTTCATATGGACTGGGACACTGTGGATAAACAAATAGGTCCAGAAATACAGTTCATAGAAACAGTATTTCCCTCAGGGGTCTGTACTGGGACCAGTACTGTTTAATATATTCATCAATGACACAGACAGTGGGATCGAGTGGGATTGAGTGCACCCTCAGCAAGTTTGCGGGTGACACCAAGCTGAGTGGTGCAGTCAGCACACCTGAGGGATGGGATGACATTGAGAGGGGCGTGGACAAGCTCAGGAAGTGGGCCTATATGAACCTCATGAGATTCAACAAGGACCTGCACCTGGGTTGGGGCAATCCCTGGTATCAATACAGGCTGGGGGATGAAGGGATTGAGAGCAGCACTGAGGAGAATGACTTGGGGGTACTGGTGGATGAAAAGCTGGACATAAGCTGGAAATGTGCACTTGTAGCCCAGAAAGCCAACCACACGCTGGGCTGCACCAAAATTGTTAATGATTTAACTGTTGGACTTGATGATCTTAAAGGTCTTTTCCAGCCATAATGATTCTATGATTCTATGAAAAGAAGTGTGGCCAGCAGGTCTATGGAGGTGATTCAGCCCCTCTACTCCACTCTGGTGAGACCCCACCTGGAGTACTCCATCCAGCTCCAGAGCCCTCAGCACAGGAAAGATATGGACCTGTTGGAGCGGGTCCAGAGGAGGGCCACAAAAATTGTCAGAAGGATGGAACAATTCTACTCTGAAGAAAGGCTGAGAGAGTTGGGGTTGTTCAGCCTGGAGAAGAGAAGGCTCTGGGGAGACCTTATAGCAGCCTTTCAGTACTTAAAGGGGGCCTACACAAAAGATGGGGACAAACGTTTTAGCAGGGCCTGCTGTGATATGACAAGGGCTAATGCTTTTAAAATAAAAGAGGGTAGATTCAAACTAGATAGAAGGAAGAAATTTTTTACAATGAGGGTGGTGAGACACTGGAACGGGTTGCCCAGACAGGTGGTAGATGCCCCATCCCTGGAAACGTTCAAGGTCACGTTGGATGGGCCTCTGAGCAACCTGATCTAGTTGAAGATGTCCCTGTTCATTGCAGGGGGATTGCACTAGATGACCTTTAAAGGTCCCTTCCAACCCAAACTGGTCTGTGATTCTATGATTCTATGAAACCTCTCCCCCCATGTATCCAGTGAAGTGCTAGGCTTTGTTTACAGAGCTTCTTGTAAATTTTATCACTGCAGAACGGTGTTTTTCCTTTTTAAAAAAAGTATCTGGGATCAGTTGAACATAGAGGACTGGTGGGCCTGAAGGCATCCTGCTTCTCAAGTCTGTACACACTGTGGCTCTGCCTCATTTCTTCAGCAGGAGGGGAACACTTTAGCTGCCGAATGTTTGGGCCGCTCACCCCTTTTTAAAAATCATTCTCCCTGCATTTGCTCTGTGTGATGCCAGCAGAGACATTGACCCCAGGAATATCCCCCACAATAACATAAATCTCCCTGCTTTACTAGCTCTCTTCCCAAACTGTGGACCTTCGGATCCATGCAGGACATGTCACTAGGTCTGGGAAGTGAAAGGGCATGTTCATAGGGCAACTAAGTTACCAGAGATGTTTTGCAGCCTGTGACTATAAAGGTTGGCAGAATTCTGTATAAACCCCTTTTTCAGAGCTCCAAAGTGAGCAGTGTATTTGTTTATGATGATATCCAGGGGAGTACTATCCACCCCTGGCCTCAGCCGATCAATTCGTGTTAGCAAAGCTATTTTAGAAACTGAAATTAAGTAAATAGAGTCATGCTTACAAAGAAAAGGGAGGACCCCCCCACCTCCCCACCCCGCTTTATTTTTCTAACCTATCGCTGCCTCCAGAATGCTATTGCATGTATTTCATTATTTGCTCTTATCAATAATAACAAAGAGGTGCAATATTTGAGAAAAAAAAATTATCCTTTCTCTACCCACACGGTGTCTGTCTCCTGCCTGACACCTCTCAGGCTCACGACTTGTACAACACCCACAGTCTGCATACCTTTTACCGAAGAGCTATTTGATGCCTCAGCTTGTGTATCTATTAAACATAAGACTGACTCAAACCTAATTTACATTGGGTTACAAAGTAGAGGTAAAATTTTGAAATTTTAGGAGTGAAGACTAACCAGGGGACAATAGGCAGTGAAAATATAAACCTTGCCTGCTTCGCTTACACTCATTTCCCTGGACTTTTTAAGGGGCCTCCAGAGCATGGGCTCTGAAGACCCCTTAAGTCAGTTAAAGCCCCGAGTTTAAGCACAGATCACACTGTGAGGACACTACAGGGATGTCATTAAAGGTAATTTCTGCAGGATCAGCCTGGCTCCTGCTGGGGATGGGGTGCCCAGTGTGGGGGAACCGGGGGGGCAGTGCTGGGGTGGGGAGCAGCCTCTTTCCCTGGTACCTGCCCAGGGAAGGTACAGCCAGACCCCAGCTTTTGGAGGATGCACAGCCAGACTGTGGGTTTTGGGGTCTGCTTGGAAGTCGACACGGTGTACAGCAGTGGTAAGACGTGTCCGGAGCCTCCCAGACAAGCCATCGAGCCGCGATGGATGTTCAACACCTTTTGCTTTTGTACATTTCCAGGCAAGCCACCAGCTGGGGCAGGCAGGTGAAGGAAGCTGCTCCTGGCCGGGTCACGGCTCAATTTATGAATAATAAAAGAGACTCTCTCTCCCGTCATTGAAACTCAGTGAATATGCTGGCTTTCATTATCTCAGCCTTTTCTTTATTATGCTTTTATTAGATTTTGCTTCTAAAATCATGTGCTTGAGCAACTAAATTTTTACATCTTTTTAACTACGGGGAATATTTTTGCTCATATGTCACTCCTTGTTTACATCTCAAGGTAAAGGCCTGCTGTAGGTATCGCCACAGTTAAAAGTAAATAAATTGCCACTTATATTTCATGAAACATATTTTTATTTCCTGATAATTCACTACTTCTAAATGAAAACAGAAATAGTAAATGGACAAAAAGGGGGAAATTACTCTTTAATAACATTCTGGTTTATGTGCTTTTAAATGAAATGCTAAACACCATGCAAAAGTTACAATACTAGCATAATCTTCTCTATTTTGATGGCACGAACACTTTTCTGACTTGCTGAAACCTCTACCAGGAGTCAATCCTCAGGGCCAATGAGCAGAATGGCAAATAGAGCAGATTTCAAAGCTGAGTAAAAGTATCCTTGAATAATTTATAATCATCAATGTTTTATTTGTCTAAATATAATATTTATGACTCTCATTTATGAAATTACTTAATGAAACATAAAATGTTATGAGCTATAATTTATTTTATTAAAAATAAAATCAGGAACATTCAATTACTGGCATAGATAATCTCATCTGAATTGAATCCCTATTGCTGGGCACTCTCTAATTCTTTCTAACGCTGAGAAGCTGCAGTTACATTACTTACAGAACAACTGCATTTTGCGAAGAATAGAGAGCCCCTACAGCACCCAGGAGAGTGCTTGTTATATTGATTTTTACATGGAATAAACCAACATTCTTAAAAACTCTCAACTGCCTTGGATAACAAAGCCCCAACCTGCAAACACTTACAAATATTAATAACCTTAACTACCTGACATTAGGAGGACACTCATATATTTAAGCTAAAATATATAAATAAGTGTAATTAATAATATCATTATTTGAAAATAGGTACTCTGTGAAGCATTCCAGGTATTTATCAATGTGGGTTCCTCTAAGCAGAGATGGAGATGACCTCATCTATACCTGCAACTGACAAAGTCATAGTTGAAAACTGTCAAAACACATAAATTTATGATCTATAGATTTGAAACCTAATCTAAAACCAAATGGCTGGATTGGAATACATTTCTCTTTTCTGTTTTCATAGCTGAGATGTTTATTCCAAGGTGGTAACTGAATTCAGAAAATACTACTCTGCATGAGTAAGTTAGCTGCACATGATGTGAGTGATAGTGAAGGGAACTACGTCAGCTGTGTTGTTAAAAATATAGAGACTACAGCAGCTATTCAAAAAGCAGAACACAAATAATAAAGTTTAAAAAAGGTCTTGGATTGTTTTACAAATTTAAAAGTCCCTTCCTATTGTTCCATTAAAGTTGTATTTTATTCCGTGTTTCTGTTTTCTTCATATCACAAGTTGATCCAACTTTTTTCTTGTGAAAAGACAGACTCCCATTTCCTCAATGGCAAAAAATCTCACATTTGATTTATTACAGAGCAAGCATTATCATCTGATTCAGTAAGTTAATACATTTAAACATCTGTTCTGGCAAAATAATGAGCACTTTTTCCATACTAAAAGTTACATATCTCCTCGAATAAAATCCCTTGCTAAAACATTCCCTGCTCCTGCCTCTCTCTTCTCTAAGTATTGCTGATACCAGGTTCAGCATCATTGCCCTGTCTTTCTGAGCTCATCTGAAATCTGAATCAGACATGGTTCTTCCTCCAGCAATGCTGATGTGCTTTGCTTCTTGTGCATCTTCCTTACAAACCCACTGAGAGATATTTTGGGATGGGACACAGTCTATTATGATATGAATCTAAATATACGAGATACTGTAAGGGACCAAAACTACAGGATACCAGTCCGTAACCTTAAGAAATCCTTAATTTTAAGTTCCAGTTCATGAAACTGATTTATAAGTGCTCACTGAAAGACACATAAAACTCCCAAAGTGGAACAGGCAGTAACTAACCCACCCAACCCACAAAACTCAACGCTGTTGTATCATTAAGTGTTTCAGATCCCCCGAGCGATGCTCTCTTTGGATTTTGAATGCCTCAGCTCTTAAACAGACCAGTGATATAAAAAGGCGGTCAGAGAAAACATATTAATGAGAGACAGAGATGCCACCACTTCTATCTAGCTCAGCACATGGCACTCAACTGTTAAAGGTAAGTCCAGGTTTCACGGAGCAAATGATAAGTACCATGCTGTTATTTGGTCATGTAGTGCCCCCTCTTCCAAATGTGAACATCCAAACCCATGATGAACTCTGCCTCAAGATTAGCATGGAATAACATTAAAATCATCATTAAAAATATTTGAGATCCTTTATATTTTCCCTTTGTTTTTTAAATCTCATTATTAATCTAGAACAGGTTTCAAGCACCTCTCTACAAGTAAAGGGAGAAAATTACAAAACGAACCTCTTTCTGTAATCACAAGGTTAAAGACACTTGGGTTTGAAGAAAACCAGCATAGCAACCATGTGTTCATACACAGGCTCATTCACCTTTTATTTACTCAAACCCCTCATCTATAGTGTCACTCCTGAGCCAGGCTGAGCAGATGGCTGAATGATCCCATGCAATTCCCCACAAGGGAAAAAACAGTGTAAGTCTCATGGCAGAGCCACCGGAATCACCCACGGCCACACAGTGCAAACACATATCGAGGAACCAACAAGCACTGCAGTTCTGTCATTGCAGATCTTCTTTCTTAACAGAAGATGAATGCAATTAGCACCAAGGATGAACACAACGCAGGGTCATGAGTCCGAATACTCAATTTAATTCTACAGAAGAAATTGGCATAAGATCGAGACATTATTTAATACCCACGGACGTAAATTCCCGTAGAGTACAGTTGCAAAGAAAAGCTGTAACACCCCCTGGAATTTTACTGATAAATAAATGAGACCCGAGTATGCAGAGAGGTGACGAGAAAAGCCTTGGGAGAGGTGAGCTGAATTATTTTATTGCAAAGCATTGCTAAGAGCTACCTGTGCAGAAGAGCCCAACAACAGAAGGGGCTGTGCGGAGCAGCAAGAAGAAGGATGAAGGCATGTCCTCTCCCAATCAACCCTTCAATGCTTACTATAGCTATGAGAGTAAGAGTGAAATAATGTGTTTTCCCATTCTTCTCTGGAGGGGAAGGAGAGAGAGCTATGATTTCCAGAAGTGGGTAAGGGTAAGGGTGGCCTTGTTGCTTGCATCAGGCCACTGGCTGTGTGTTAGGCCAGTGGCCCGGCTACTCAGGACTTGACAGGTTCTGCTTGGGCTTGTCCTGGTCTACCTGGAGCTTTGCTAGAGCTTGTTTATCTGTAGAAGCAACTATCACAGACTCCCACAATAACTCAGGTCAAAAGAGACCTCAGAAGGTCCAAACTCCTGCTCAAAGCAGAGTCAGCTATGAGCGGAGGCTTCTCAGGGCTTTTTTCTGGTATTCATTTACTTTCTACATTGGTGTAAAGCAAATACCGGAGAATTTCAACTCTCCTGTAATTAAATGTTTTAGGCTCCAAAGCTGTTAAAAAGACTCTGAACAGCAGACACATAGTGCTTGGAAGGCAAGAGAAAATTAAATTAAACTTGATATTTGCTATCTGTTTTCAGATCTCATAATTTTTAAATCAGTGATTGCCGATGACTTGGGAGGAACAGCGCAGTACTGTACCAGCGACAAAGTGGTTACGCAGTAAAAAGACTCTAAGGGATTTCTAACTCAGGCCATATTTAAATCAGCTTTTATCAGATGATAATTACTCTACTGCAAACCCAAATTCTTTAAATTCCAAGTGTTCCCTTTAAAACATGTGAAATTTCCTCCAAATTATGTATATCCTCTTAATTGGCTTACCAAGAAAAAAAGGAAAAGCTAGAAAGACTGTCAAGCAGGATGTGACAATCACAGTGATCCAATATTAAAAAAAAAGGTAACAATGCTCAGTGAAACCAATGTCAAACAGTATTAAAGTTAATAAAGAAATTGAAAATTATTTATGTTAGTGGCAATCCGTACACTTTATATGTCTGTAGACATGTTTTCAGTCTACTTCTGAAGAAAATCAGAAGCCAAATTCTCAGCCAAAAGGAGACATGCCACCACTTTTTGTTCACATTGTTTTCCAGATTAATTTTATAGCTTCAGAAAGAAATTATTATTTTAAAAATATTTAATTAGTGGAAAGAATAGTAAATAATTCATTTTCTGTACATTGCACTTAGTTTTGATTTGTGATAAACTTTGCAGCCTTTAGACTCCTACTTACCATATTGTTAATACCCTTTATAGTACCATAAGAAATAGAGACAGAATTAACCTACTGTTCCACTTCTAAACACTTACCACTTTTAAAACAACATATGGCTGAGGTTGAATACATTTTTGAGAACTCCATTTGTTTAGCGAAATTCAATAGCAGCTTAAATTAATCTTTGCTTTAAATTCTATCGAGATTACACTTGAATATATCAGTAGTATTCTAATGTGTTTCAATCAGAAATGCGTAACACCAAAGCAGGTTTTGTGCTATATGTTATTAGCTGCTTTGCAGAACTGAGCAAATGCTTCTATTCCGATCTTCCTGCTGGAACAAAAGCAAAGGCACAGCCCGAGATTACCAGCCCTGTGAGAAGTAAAAGCAAAGGCATATTTGCATCTTCCAAAATACCCACTCAGAGAAAGCTCTCTAAGCCTGCCTAACACTCTTGTGCTTACCTTCTCTTATTTACTCTTTTCTCTGTACCACTCTTGCTCCTTTTAAGTGCCTGCACCACCTCCTGACCTGTGCTCATCAAATTCCTTAACCTTCTGCACTTCTCCAGGTCTGGGTGAGGGCATCAGCTGGGCCTGGGGCGAGGGAGAGAGACGGGAAGCCTCCTGCTCCTCCTGGGCCCTGGTTTCATCAGCCACATGCAAATCTGCTTCGCCTCAGGGGGAGGATTAGCTTTTGCCCACTTTTAGTCAGCAGTATAGATGTAGCCCTAGCTATTCTGCAGACTTCCATAGTTCTCAGAAAAATGTCCTTATCGTTAAGTAACAGTCTTTTTACCCATAGCGATGCTCAACAATAAAATTGATGGGAAAACACAGATTTCTTGCCTATCCATCATTTTGTCCAGACAGCAGCAAATTAATGGAAACAATAGGACAGAAAGATGTGGGACCCTTCCTGACATCTCTTCCACAGCTAAAAACCTAAATGTTTACTGTAATAATTTATGAACCCGGGATATGAAACCTGTCAAAGATTTTGCAGCATATGTACAGCATTTCCAGTACATAGAGAAATAGGCTTTGTAATGACTTACAGTCAGAGACCAGAACTCTTGCCAATCTTTACTATAATTTTTCAGTGCAGAAAAATGACTGCTTTGGAGACAATCACCCCACAATTCTTGAAAGCAGATTTAGCTACCAAAAAAAACCCAAAACTGGGACGAAGCCGTAAAGTTGTTTTTCTGAAAGTGTAGGAGGGAGCAAATAAGAATCTTTTTGTGGAGCACATGAGGAGAAAATTCTCAGGTCAGAAGCAAACCAGAGTGCAGATGTATACAATTTACAGTTAAGGAAATAGAAGAACAGTGGGCTATTGTAAAATTGGAGCCACTCTCAGCCAAAGCACATAAGCAGCACAGTGAGGTTTTTGTCCTGCAAATTTTTGAGCAATCCTGCCCTAAACTATAATGAATGTAAGTGGATAATACTCTGCCAACTCCATGAAGACATAAAACTGGTCTCTTTCTGGGGCTTTTGGACAGTTTCAAGGTGCATTCTGCAAGAAGAACAATCCTGTGTGTGGTTCACCGTGCTAAAGATCATTCAGATCTCACTCTCGGCAGACTAGGGTAAGTAACTGAAGTGAAAATTATTGCTCAGACCCTAAGAGTTGCAAACGAACCACTGCACTACCCAGCGGGCTTCCTGCTGGTGTTAGTCAAACAATTTCACAAATTCAAAATGCAGACTTTGGAAAGGATCAGCATCCTCCCCCTGAAACCTCCATCACGGTGCAGATGAGTCCGGCCCTCAGATGAGAGAAGGTTCACCGAGCGACTGCGTGGCTGCGCACTGAGTGGTACTTTCGTGGAACTCCTGGAGCAAAGCATCGCACACTGACACATTTTGCAAGCTGCCCTATATTCTCAAAAGCAGTGACAAAATAAAAGTGGCTTATCGTTTGACGTTTTCCCGTGCTAATCCACACTGCTTGGCCAACCCGTGTGAAACTGAATAGCTGATGGCATTTTTTATGTGAAATAAAAGCCCAAACCTGGGGGTTCACAGGACTGTGGAATGGCTCCAAGAGGCTTTCTGATGAGTCATTATCCAGCTGTCTGAAGCTTTTGGCAGCAAAGACATCAAAAACATATTACGACTGCACAGCTTTCACTCCGGGTCCTTGTTCCAAATGAGTGTTTAGCCTCTATGTACTGCTAACTACGTTCTTTGCAGGATATTTATTCATGTACCGCTAACTACAATCGTTGCAGGGTATTTATTCACTTAGTATTCTGCTTATACCACATTATTAGACAGCTGTTGGGTGGCCTTGGATGGTGCTATTCAACGACAGTGGTTGCAAAAGTCACATTTCCTCAGACTACATCTGCATCAGCCAAATTTTCCTGCTTGTCGTTTCTTCCACAGATGCCCCGAGGAAGAGTTTCATCCCAGGCGGTGACCTACATTCAGGCAGGCTGGCTGCCGCAGCCACGGGAAGCACCCTTTAATGCTGTGTCTGCCTCTCCCCTGCTGAGCCCCAGCTATGACTGCTGTTTCCCATGCAAAGTCTCCTGCATCCCTCCAGTCCTCCAAGAAATAACCCAAGCCTTAAAAAAAAAATAATCCTCAGGAATTATTTGGAAAGGAATTAGTTGCATTATACTAGCTGACACTGAAAAATGCTCCACTCACGCCAGAGAGACAAAAAAAACCCAAACAAGGGTATGTACACTAATATATGTACATGTCTGTTTAGGGTGTAACTATTACAAGTGAACACACCTGGAAGACAGGACATATACTTTACAGTACATATATCCAGTAGCAATGGATATATAGGATCTCTTTTACATAACTTTAGTTATCAAGTCTTCTTATGCAATCAGTTGAGAGAAAGATGTACCTTCATGGAGTGACTCTGTGCAACCTATGATGTTAAAGTAAGTAGGATTAATTGCCCTCTTAGGGCATTCCTTCTCTTACACTGGTCATAAAGAACACCTAGGAGACTGATCCCATGCTAATTGCTGAAGTCCAGAAAAAAAACCCAAAGCCATTGGGTGTGGAAAAAATACTGAATAGTAAATACATGCCCAAGTGTTATGACTGTAAGCAGCATGTCCTTTAATAACTTATAGAAATGAACGTTTAACTTCTCTTATTTTGTGTTTAGTATCACAGGGATCTATACTGCCAGCAACCCATCAGTACCTAGCAGAGATACCTCTCTATAACAAAATTGCCGGGTGAACCCCTGAACACAGTTAGCATTGGACACCCTCAGGGTTTGAAGTGGTGCAGGTGTCTACGATCCAGCTTCACCAAGCGTATACCGCAACAGAGGAAAAAGCAGAACTATTCCTATGCATTGGAATAAATTAATTATTCAAAAAATCATATTTAACTAACAATCATTGGCTTGTGCTCCAAATTATGTTCATATAGAGGGACCAGAGGGTTGACAACCTTAGGGTTTGCACTCAAACCTCATGGATACAGCCCACAGGGCTTTAGTTATAAGATCAGGGCTAATACAGTTTGTAAAAGAGGAAAGAAAAAAAAAAAATCCAGCAAATGACAGTTGTTTGGTTTGTAAAAAGTGAGGTTTAAAAGATGATTGGCCAGTATTGCTCAGGCACTCTATCTACATCTCCATACTACATCTATCACCATAGCAACTGCAGCTTGGGAGGTGTTTCCAAGACTCTAAGAGCAATTAATTTTCCAGGAGATGTAAAACAGTATCCCTATTCTTTTGTGAAGGAATTAGATGGAATGCAAGTACTCCAAGAGCCCAAATACGGTAGTTAATATTTATTTCCTAGGATCATTTACTCATGGTTAGGATCATTATTCAATAACATGTAACATGCATGCAATGGTAAGTTTTAGGAAGGTGGAGAAGAAGAACATGCTCAGTTCACAGCGACTGGAAACATGTGAGCTGGTCCAGGGGAAATAAGAAGGGCTGAGCAGCAGCCTGGTCACAGCTTGCAGGTGACAGGGAAACCAGACAGTGTCTGCTCCCAACGAGACACAAAGCAGCACATGGACTGGAAGAGGTCCCTTTTAACAGGTCTCTCCTCGCCTCCCCAACCTGTGGCACACAGGCTATCTAAAGAAACAATTAATTGAAATAACGAAAAGCTTGTTCCACAATTATACAGCAACATTAATGTTTTTGCTTATGTGCCGCAACCAAACAGGAACTGACACCGGTTTTTCTGCTCTGGGAGTTGAAGATCACTCTAACGTGTCACTGGCTTGAATAACAACTAGGACTGTCCCTGCAAAAAATCATATTAACGGAACAAAACATCCTATTAATCATCACCCTACACTGCACAGTATTTCAGAAACCAACATACATGGGCAAGTGAGTTGAGAGACCCGTAAGATGCTGTGATTTCATTGGAAGACTGTTTCTTTCCTGACAGAGAGTTTATCTTCTAGATAGGTGAATAACACAATGGTCATAAATTAATTTTAGTAAGTACATTCTAAAGTACATGTGGTTTTCTAGAGACAGAGATTTAGTAACCAATCCAAATATCTCATGAAAATCCAAGTGCAGAGGAAACTCCGTCCTCATCAGTCAGTCCCCCTTCACTACTGGTGCTCTCTACGCCGCACCTGGGTGATTCTGCATTTTATCAAAAATCACATGCTCTTCATCTTCACCTTGTTCCTGGCTCACAGTCACCTAACTCGGAAACCAGTGCTACCAGTGAAACTTTAGGCAGAACACTGAACTTCTTAAGCATGCATTTCCTGCAGTAAAATACAGAGAGAAATGGCAATGTACATAAAGCCAACTCCTGCATGTTCTGGAAGAAGGTCATCTCCAAAAGGCTGTGGCACTGACCAGTAATACTTGAGCTGGCATCAACAGAAACAACTGCTGCTTTTTCCTCAAACTGCCTGTCACCATCCTTAATCCGACTGCAGTCTTCCTCCAAGTGGTATTTTGCCTGGCATCTCATCATCATTAGTAACCTTATTTCATTGTTTTTATTACTAGCGACTCCTTCTCCCTTCCTGCCTTGTAGTTTTCAGAGCCAACCACTTGAGGAACTTCTGATTATCATAATTCACAGACCCTGGTAATCTGGTGCTAAATTTATCACCATGTTTTGCTAGTGCTAGTCCCTCAGTTGGTGGTCATTTATTCACTTAATCTCTTTGGGCAGGCAGCTATCACCACATACTTAGTACTTTACCACTATCACCAGTCTTTTCTCAAATGTTATTTATAAATGTGAAAATATTGGAAAGGTCACAGTAGCAGCAAGCGTAAGAAGCAGACTGGTGGGACTACACTGAAGCAGCAATCAAGAAGCCCACTTCAATTGATTACTTATATTAGAAAAATATTCCTGTTCAACTTAGCCTGTCATTAAGGAGGGATGGCTCCTAAGCCAGCTTCTCAGACCACAGGTCACGGCAAAAGTCCTCCTGGTCGTGGTGAAAAACCATCACAGTCTCACCTGACAAATTCCATGCTAATCTCATCATGGGTTTAACTGGAAACTGCATCCCCCGTCTGAAAATTTAAGAAGCGCGTCCTTGATTAATCCGTTATAAAAGATTTGCCCGGGAGCTGAGAATGCCCCAGTGACCCAGGATCAATGCACAGCAGTCCTATTTACATTGATACTAGACATCTGGTTTGGGTGCTCCCACATATACTGTCCATGCATACTGAAAAACAGGGGAGAATAGTCTCTATATAGTAGTGCAACATCAAATTACAGAGCTATTTATCTTGATTTACATCGTTTACAGATTCGGCATGTTGGATTTTCTACATCCAAAAGCTTTGCTACTTCAGACTTGGCATGCTGGGGAAACACCTCCAGCTCACGTAAACCAAGTGACCTCCAGTTGGCTGAGGAACAGAGATGAAGGGGAACTTGAGACCCCATTCACTTTCAGCTTATTCATGTATGTTAAAGCAAAACCCAGGGAATTGTAGACAAGGGGGAGAGAAAATAAAGCAACTCATTTCATCTGTGGGTTACACATCAGAGGAAGACTGGCAACATTTGCACAAATAGTTACACACAAAAATACACTGACCCTCTGCTTGCTTACACTGCAAGGCCAAACACTTTTTGAAACAAGGGAATAATCTACTTCGTTTTTAGCCCACTGCAACCTTACTAAACATATGCACAAGTTGTCCCTAACGACATATAAAATATTGCATGTGGCCATCCTTTTTTGGGGGCATCACTTGGGATAGGAAGTCCATGAGTTAGATCAGTCATGTCTGTGAGGCCGTTGCTTTGTCTTTCTACATGAAGCTCTTACGAATCCCTTGATCTAATGCCTTGTTTGTACATGTTATAGTTTGATCATGCAATTTCTAGCAAGTTCAAACACGAATCAATACCTTTTTTGTTGAAGGAATCTCTCAATCTTTAAAACAGAGTGGACGCTAGTAGTTACAGGAGAGGACAGGCTGTGTTAATGCCATCCATTTCCAGCTGATAGGCAACATAATTCTCTCCTTTAACCAACTCTCAGACAACACCAGGTTTAACTGCCTAAGAAAGATTAATCCATACCAAAAAAAAATGACAAAAGGAAGGCTAAGGAGAATCTCCATCCTTTATTGGATGCACGGGGAAACATAGTGACAAAGGGTGAGGAAAAGGCTGAGGTTCTTGATGCCTTCTTTGCCTCAGTCGTTAATAGTCAGACCAGTTGTTCTCAGGGTACCCAACCCCCTGAGCTGGAAGACAGGGACGGGGAGCAGAATGAAGCCCCTGTAATCCAAGGGGAAATGGTTAGTGAACTACTATACCACTTACACACACACAAGTCTATGGGGCCGGGTGGGATCCACCCAAGGGCACTGAGGCAGCTGGTGGAAGTGCTCACCCAGCCACTTCGCATAATTTCTCAGGAGTTCTGACTAACCGGGGAGATCACAGTTGACTGGAGGTTAGCAAATGTGACGCCCATCCACAAGAAGGGGCGGAAGAAGGATGTGGGAAACTACAGGTGTGTCAGTCTGACCTCAGTGCCGGGGAAGGTTATGGACCAGATCATCTTGTGTGCCATCACGCAGCACATACAGGACAACCAGGTGATCAGGCCCAGTCAGCATGGGTTTATGAAAGGCAGGCCCTGCTTGACTAACCTGATCTCCTTCTACGACAAGGCGACCTGCTTAGTGGATGAGGGAAAGGCTGTGGATGTTGTCTACCTAGACTTTAGTAAAGCCTTTGACACTGTTTCCCACAGCATTCTGCTGGAGAAACTGGCTGCTTATGGCTTGGAAGGGTGCACTCTTTGTTGTGTAAAAAAATGGCTGGATGGCTGAGCCCAAAGGGTTTTGGTGAATGGAGTTAAATCCATTTGGTGGCCAGTCACAAGTGGTGTTCCCCAGGGCTCAGTATTGGTGCCAGTTCTGTTTACTATCTTTATCAATGATCTGGATGAGGGGATCAAGTGCGCACTCAGTAAGTTTGTCAGTGACACCAAGCTGGGTGGGAGTGTCGATCTCCTTGAGGGTAGGATGGCCAGACGGACTATGGAAGTGATTATCCCCCTGTACTCAGCACTTGTGAGGCCACACCTCAAATTCCATGTTCAGTTTTGGGCCCTTCACTACAAGAAAGACATTGAGGTCCTGGAGAGTGTCCAGAGAAGGGCAACAAAGCTGATGAAGGTTCTAGAGCAAAAGTCTTATGAGGAGCGGCTGAGGGAACTAGGGTTATTTAGCCTGGAGAAAAGGAGGCTGACGGGAGATCTGATGGCTCTCTACAACTACCTGAAAGGAGGTTGCAGTGAGGTAATGGTTGGTCTCTTCTCCCAAGTAACAAGTGATAGGACAAGAGGAAATGACCTCAAGTTGCGCCAGGGGAGGTTTAGATTGGATATTAGGAAAAATGTCTTCACCAAAAGGGTCGTTAGGCATTGGAACAGGCTGCCCTGGGAAGCAGTTGAGTCGCCGTCCCTGGAGGTATTTAAAAGACCTATAGAGGTGGTGCCTGGGGACATGTTTTAGTGGTGGACTTGGCAATGTTAGGGTAACGGTTGCACTCGATGACCTTAAATGTCTTTTCCAACCTAAATGATTTTGTGATTCTATTCTATGACTTGGCGTTCCCTTGATGGAGAAGTAAACCAGCAGATTCTCAAACTACAGTGCCAAAAAGTTCCTTTATCAAAGAGGGAAACCTCTTTCTGGTGATATAGCCAGTCAGCAAAGGATGTTCCTGTGATGGAGCTGAAAAACACTGTTTAAAACAGATTGGGTAGGTACTTCTTAAAGTCATGAATTATATTAAGGATTATTGTAAGTGCTGTTGAGTAAGAAAATTTTTTATTTAGTGCCATTATAGTGAAGTATTTTAAGAGTAGCCAAGCCACACAGGATTTCCAGTATTTCATTATTAGCTTCCAATACTGTTGTTTCTGCATTACAGATTATAATTTGTCTGATAGCTAATTGTGTAAAAATAGTCCATATTTTCAAAAACAGAGCAAATAGAAAAACATGGGAGCAATATAATTTTAGGAAATTGTTATAGTGTAAAAGTATATAGTTACTGACAATACTGGAAACCAGGGCGAGAATAAAAATATATGGCTAAGATTCCCACCAGTGACTAGAAATACAAATGTCCAGACTCAGGTGTGATGCTTTGACCAACCGTTTGTAACTGGCAATCTGAACGCTGCCCATCCTGCTCACCTTTGGCTACAGCAGCAGACAGGGTGCAATGGGCTAGAGTAGTAAACACTCTTCATTATTCTCCTTAAATTTAGACACAACATAGGCGCTGATGTGCCTTGGCACCTATAGTGGGAAGTTCACACAGGGACCTGAGCCTTGGCCCCTGTCTATAGTAATCACTGTGCAGACTGTTTTAGATAGCACGATAGGTTTGGTATCCACCTACAGCCTACAGCAACGGGAGTGTGTACGTTAATCTAAAGATGCAGCCAGTGAGGAATAATTACATTTCCTGTAAGCACATGCTGCTAAGGGCATATAATTTTTGCTAGCAGAGATTCCAGTGGCAGAAGTGGGTTATTTCTGCCTTCTGTGGAGCACTGTTTCACCTGCCTGAGCCGAGCACACCGTGACAGATTGTGGTGCGTGAGCACGGGCACACATTTTAAAAGATGCATGGACAGAGCTCTCTTCCCCCTCCTTAGTTCTGATTTCCAGCTGCAGGCCTCTGCATTTAATAGCTGTCAGAGTTAAAGCTGTTTTTTTTACCTAGATCATCTGAGAGTTGCCTGTGGAAAGCAGGAAGAGGCTTTACAGTATAATCAGAAAACAGTGTCAGTAAATGGAAACATTAGGAAGAAAGTAATTTTTGTTTATGAATTATGAGCATTTCCACTTTGCATATCTCTTAAGTATTATATAGCATATAAGCTTTTCAGAAATGCTTCCTTAGTAGATATACCTATGAGCGAAAAACCAGTTATGTTTTCCTTGCCGTAATTTTCATTTCAGCACAGCGCTGTCAAAGTAAGCTACTTATTTAAAATAGTTTGATAATTTAACATCTCTACTTAAAAAATTTAAAAAATTAAAAATCCCCATAGCTCACTGGCAATTCAGAAGACAGGCAGGAAAACCTTACAGCTCTCATGCTGCTACAAATCACCCACTCAACAGAAGACCAGAATGAGGACTTCAAATGCCTGAAGTTTAAGCTAAATTGAAGAACAGTTTAGCATAAACTAACCTAACTGTTGTCCAGCAGCTCTTGGGCCTACTGTATGTCATAGTAGCTTCTCCCAAAGCCACTATGGCTCAGTGACAAAAATGAGTGGCAGGCATCTCAGTCCCAGCGTGATGCCAGTAAGGATTACTCTTAAGTGGAAAAACCCTCAGTTACATGTGGATAAACTTCCTTTGCAGACGCCATTTTTCATTAGAGCAAGGCAAAAGAGCTTGAGTAGGAGCCAATAATACTTTTCCTATAAGTGAAATGTCCTGTAACTATTTGGAATAAATGATATTATCACAGTAGTGAGAAGCCTGGGACATGTGGTCACTTCCACTCTTTTCATCAGAGCAAGGACTTTGTCTTCCTTCTTCATCTCTCTCTCAAACACAATGTAACTCAATTAACACTATATCAAACCCTTATCAGCACCTTCTTCAAATGAGTTCTGAAAAGGAAATGAGAAAACATGTTCAGCTGTGTATAATGAGGAAGTTAAATAGTAGCGAGTATTTTTCTATTATTAGTGGGAAATAATTGGTAGTTTAAAAAGATTACTTCTCTCCAGATACATGCAGGTACATTCACTGATGAGAAACATTTGCGTAAACATATACATGCCCATCTCTACACAAATAGAAAAATGGTTCTCATAGGCTACACTGCATTAAAATACATATTATATTTTAAAACAAAAGCATAATGCACTGCCCTTAATTTACAGGTGCTCCTAAGAGCGTGTTCAAAAAAAGCCCCCCAAATTAGCTCTATATTAGAATTATCAAATGTATGCTGTCCAGAAATGGGGCCTTTGGGAGAAAGTTTGACTACTACTATCCAAATTTCTGCTGTGCTAAACCTTAGAAAGAAATGAAGTATGCACTGCAGGGGAAAAAGACTACCAAAATTTTAACAAAACTACAAATTTTGTGCATATAAATCTCTTTATCACCAGAAATGAAATCTATTGCCGTTACTTCCCAATACTGTTTTCTTTGTGCATGCCAAAATTCAGCAGGAGCCTAACTGCCTCTTTGAAAAATTTCTGTAAACAATCAGAAATATCGAGAAGCACTTGTCCTGTGGATGCAGAGGTAGTTCCCTCTTCTGAACGCTCTGTGCTACAAGGAAAGAGGTGGGTTCAAACCCAAAAGGACCAAAAAGCCATACTCATTCTTGCAGGCAAGCTCACCAGCCACCTCCCTACATGCAAATGATGTAGGATGCTGGTGACCCAATCAACACGTTTGTAAAGAACAAGCCTGACCCCAATAGGCTCCTATCCTCATACAGAAGACAGACCAGATCTCAAGAAGATGCATATAATAGTTTTTTTTAATTATTACTTTCATTTTGTGTCAGTGGAGAGAGATGGTTTGCTTAAGTGCTCTGGACCAGTACTCCAGAGATGTTTTTTCCTTTCTTTTCTGAACTAAAAGAAACTACTTTAAATCTGGATTTGCTCCTTGTCATCCCAGGGTTTGCCATCAAGATCTTACTTAAGTGCATCCATACTTCTGACAGTCACTGTGTATCTCATCCTGTGAATCAAAACCCCTTAACAATGACCAGTTTTAAGTTCTGCTCCACTTCATGAAAATCACATCTACTCTAATCCTTCCAATTTTTTTTTCAAGGGAGACAATTTTCCTTTTTGATGAAAATTTAATGAAAATTTCCAGGCAGTTTTCAGGGAGCTTGACTGCCATGTTTGATTGACTGGGTTTCATCATCTGGTTAGAACGGCACTGTACTTTTTAAGGACTTTTGATTTCTTGAACTTATTTCACTGTACAGAAGAATGCGCAGAAGCAGCATCTGACTAGCTTTCTGGGTAAGGAGGAGTGCTCCAGGCACCCTGAGGCACTCAGGCTGCTGCCCACCCAATACGCTGTGCAGGGCATCTGCTTACAGTGGCACAGGGGGCTCCTAGCAAAGGAGGTCTGTTATGAAGGGCTTGAGAAGAATTCAAAATCTTTGCATAAGTTAGAAAAAAAAAATCTTTAGATATTTCTTGAGGCAGAGCTCTAGATTTTATGTAGCTAAATACCCTTTGCTTTAAAGGCTTTGTTAACTCACTTTGCGTTTTGCAATAACATTTCACAGGTACCCTTATTTCCAAAGGTGCATTTGGAGGGTAGCACATCGGGCTGATTTTACTCTGTGCTTTCACCCATAGTTTTGCTTCAGCAATGGTGGGTTTTAAACATTTAAGGTGCATTGCTGTTGTGATCCTAGAACTGCGGCAAGAATTCAAAAGAGAAATTATTTTTGTCATGGTCAAGTGAAGGGGATAAATCTGAAAAATGTAAAACATCTAATTGCCTCCTGGTCATGAAAACAAAAATTGAATATTGCCTGTAACTGGAAATCAGAAATTTCCATCTGTAAATTTATGCTGTTAAACAATAATTTTTTCTTCTGCTTGCCAAAGTAAAAGGAAAACTCTCAAGTACTAAGAATACTGTTAAAGAAAGGACATATCACTAGGCTAACTGAGCAGTGTGCTACTATGATGCTTGCTATCAGGAAGAATGAGCCCGTCACTCAATAAGCAAGAAAGGAAAGATTTTTTTTATAGTTGGAATAATGTTATCTTCAACTAAATTGAATGGTAAACTGCCATTCTTTTATTTTATTCAAACTATTCAGATAATTAATTTTGGAGGATTCCGCAACACCATAATATTAATGCCAACTTGTCATTTTTTTCACCATTGTCTGGAAATCATGATGGTCCTCCTCTCTTTCAACACTTGACTTAAAAGTGCCTCAAAAATATTATAAGAAATCTGAGAAACACTTGTCTTGATGAAAGGAGGGGCTCTCCAGATGACACTGAAATCTGTGAATAGTTAGGAGGTTAACTACAAAAATAATAAAAAAAGAGAAATGCAAACATTAACACACTTTCCAAAATGACTGCCCAAAGGGTGAGCTTTTGGTCTCAAGCAGGATATACAGAGGTTACAGCTGGGGGAGCTGGAAGACCTTTTGGGTACCTTTATCCTACCTTTACCCTCTCCAGAATGACATTTCCATCATTTGAAGATATGGTGAAGGGAACTCGTTAGACTACCTGGCTGATGAGCAAATGAACACTTATTTCCCGTGTCTGTATTTGACTGACTCTTTGTGTTCACAGTTCTAAGCACACAGAGCCCATGTGTTTACCTGTAGACTCTTGCTTCACTTTCAGATATCATGGGTTAATGAAGTGCAGATGAAATCTCCAGCATGTTTTAAACACCACTAATTTGCAGTTGTAGGTCTGTAATTAAAAGCCATGTTTGACATCTGAATTTAACTGACACCCATATACATGGCTTCAGGCCGGTCTCCACTGCCGTTATGGTTTGTGTAACATTAATTGAAATGCTTTCCTTGAAGGGAAAATTTCTGACAGCTAAGTGAGTAAACAGCTTGGATTCCAGTTCCTTTCAATCACTCTATTGATGTGATACAGTAGGAAGTGATTTTAAATCTAAACTGTCACTAAAGATCAAACCTCAAGGTTAAAAATAAGAAAGAAACAGATATATGAAGTTTTTTGCATGCCAAAACCCAAAAGGTTCACGCAGAACTGTGTTTTAGTTATGCCAACTTTAAAACAGATTGAATCAATAACAGGCTGTGCACTACAGAAATGCAAAGTCAGGAAAAGAAAGTTAAATAGGCTGAGGTAATCTCACAAAAACCCGGAAAAATGCCCAAACGTGTTTATTAAACTACGACTTGGGCTATGAATGCTGTAGATTTGGACAAGAGAGTCTAAACCAGGTTAGCAAGAGTTCTTGCTTACCAAACCAGAATTGTGTAGATATATTGAAATCCATTGACTATTTTCACAGTCATTGTTAACTAAGGGTAATTCACAAGGTAATTTCTTGGTGCATTAACAGCCTTTTGCATTTCACTGCTTTCACTTTTTACTAAGAGGAAAGAATTGTTTGAAATGTCTGGCTGCATAAAAAAACCCAGATACAATCCCTAAGTTAGGTGACCCGAAGCCCCGCAGCTTCCACTCTACCCACGGTAGTGGCAGAACATCCCTGACAGTCAGGGTGCAGTCCTAACTGCCCCAGGGAAGCCAGTATGGCTCTTCCTGGAGGTGGGATTATGGACAGGGTTATGTGGACCAAAGGAGAAGAACAGCTTTTCAGGGTGCCAAGGTTATACATTTCAGAAACGTTAAAATAGACATTGGGCTGCTCAGTATGTTTCAGTTCTGTTTCAAGAGCAAGCAATACAATAAGCCATTTCATACAGCACCCCTAAAATGATCTCCTTATAGTGCAAAAACGATGGATGAAATTATTTGCCTGCACAGTAATTCATGGTACTGTTCCCCATGTGTAGATCATTGTTCCAGCCTTTGCAAGGCTAGAATCATTCTAGCCTTTTGTTAAGAAGATGTTCAAATAAGAGCTTCATCTAAGACTCCTGTGCATCAAAATACAAAGGATTTAATTTACAGACTTGAAGGACATGTATGACTGTAGCTGTTATAGTAAAGCTATCAGAAACCAGATTATCTTTAGTCAGTTTTTATCTTGTACATAAATTTTATTTTGTTGATAAATGCACGGCATAATTTGTTTTTCAGGTATCAAGCGGGGATTTCTTTCTACGTTACCTGAATTAAATTACATTGAAGGAAATAGTTGCATTAGATTTCCAAATAAGAAGAACAGTAATAACAGTATTTTGAGCAGAAGATAATCTTAACTAGAAATACATGAAAAGCATGTGGAAAATCCCTTTTGTTCAAAGTATTACTTTAACTGTAATTGCGAAAAGTTCTTTTCCAGAATGTACCTCCTATGCATTATGTGCTGTGAAGTCATTTTTAAAGAAACTTATATATTTTATGTTAAAAGGATTTCATTAGATTGATGTCTCCATCTACAACCAAAGTACTGGAGCAAGCCAGCCACCTCTCCTCTTTTTCACACATCAGAAATCAAGTCTGAAGTATGTCTCCCCGGAAGCTCACCTACCTGACCGCACTGAATCATTTACATCCTAATGACAACTGAAGCCAAAAACAGCGAACACCTGTTTTTTACTTAAATTTTTAATTGAAAGGTAACTATAAAATTAAACTAAGCATCAAACTGCACAAATCTGAGGGCTAAAAGACACTTTTTTTTTTTTTTTTTTAATCAGCTTGCACACATACAAAGGCTTGGACAGACACGAGATTTGCCCCAAAACAACTGCTGACATGTCTTCTCAGACACTTCCACAGTAAATGCTTCACTGCACACACAGCTGAAACCACTATTTCCAGCCTAGGGGGACTTCAGAGTAAATCTTACAGTTCTCAGCCTTCAACTGAAAGATATCATTCATATTAACCCTGGAACAGATTGGTGACAAATCACCAAATTTTGAAAGGTCAACAAGAGCTTTCTGTGTTCAAAGCTTTTCTGCCTAACCTATAATGAGAAATTTCCTTAAGAACTACTAGCACCAGGCTACATAAAGAAGCAGGAAAATACACAAAAATGAGAGAACAGAAACATACTGCTGCTTTCTCAAAATGAAGTCAATGTTTCTTCCTTCCCTAACTGGTAGTAAAATTCATAGGCTTCCCAGTATTTGGCTTGAAATTATGGGGACATTGCCTGTTTTGATTTGCAATGTGTTGACTTCCTCAGTTACATCACCAAGGGGGGACCATAAAGCAACACTACTTTATTATTCTGTAGGCATTGCCATCTATCTTATTTTAATCAGTTTGAGCACTGTTTCAGGAATGACCACTACCATAACTCAGAAGCAATGCAGCAGCACTTCGATCGTTTCAAAGATTAGACTCTCTCTCAAATGCTTTTGCATTTCAGAACAAAGATTCCTTACTGGGTGGACCAAAAAATCTTTACCATTCAGCAAGGAAGGTGCAGAAAGGCACTTCCACTGTTCTTTCTCCTTACTGACCAGGGAAATCATTACTATTGAAAACTTACGGAGAGACTATTACAGAACTTGAGATAAGACTGAAAATAAGTCTTTTGGGGTTTGTGTTTTTTTTTTAATATATATATATAATAAAAGCTATTTAGGTTTACATTGCTAGCTGACAGATCATCTGTTGAGAATGGAAGCCAATAAGCCTACAAGAAAAATTGCACAGTAACACACTGGGAAGAATTTGTGTCTGAGATGCCTTCCAACGTGACTGGTTCAGATGAACAATAATAAAAGTTTCATGCTTAAAAGCTTCATTCAGGCTTTGACAACCAAAAAATTACTCAACAAGTTGCACAGTATAGAATGAATGCAGTTACTGGGAAGTTTTTTTATATATAATAACAGACCCTTGAATTTAACAAGTCACTAGAATAAACATATGTCATACCACAAAGAAGAGAAATGAAAAATTCTCCCCGTTATCTTCTCTCTCTCCCCTATTCAACTACAAGAATATTAATTGCAGATGGCAAAGGAAAATGTCTTCTTTTCTCTGCACAGCTGCAAAGTTATGTGGTGAACTTCAGATACAGAGTAAAACTCAAAAAAGACATGATGCAATAAGTAACAGCCTTCCATTGCTGCAGGAACAGATTTTAAAGCACAGAAATAAACACACACACAAAAATGCTTTCTAGATTTAAAATCATATGGAATTTTCTTGCATTTCAGCACAACACTTGCTCAAAGTCCCAGAGCAAATCTCTTTTGCTATAAAGTTTATTTGTGTTTCCCCTCACCTCCTGCCCAAGGGAACCTTGGAAAGGGCTTTAACCGAAGCACTGGCAGGAGTACATTCACTGAAATACTGCTTGGTACAGTGATTTATGCATCTGGCTGAAATATCCAACCACTGGATGTCACTGTTACTCCACAAGAAGTAAGCACATACAGCCACTGAGACCACCACCACCATGGAGTAGCTGTCCACTGCTAACTCCTTCAGAAAGAAAAGAAACTCTGAAAAGTAAAGTGAATTGGAAATTAAGGACAAGTGCAAGGGACAACCATGCTTGGAAAACAAAGTCTTAGGGAGGCCACAGTGCAAAAAGTGGTCAAAGGTGGCCTATGTTACTATGCCAAATTTTGGCTTTGAAAGAAACTGAAGGAAAAGTTGGCTTTTCTTTCAGAATGGGAGAACGAGTCCTTCAGGCCGTTTACATTTTTGAACTCTGGGGCTGCAGACTGGTTTCCAGTTGATGCTCATTACATCCTGCTTCTTTTCCAGCTGGAAGAAGACTGACTGACATGACTCATTTAGGTAGCACCACAAAGACACACATACACACGCTCAAAAAATTCCCATCAGTCCTCAGCTGGCCATCCTAACAATGAATGGCTTTCAGTTACGTTAGTTTTCCTGTGAGTAAGTTGGTTTTCTGGTATAAAAGGTTGTGAGCTGCTTTAAGCTGCTTCACATTGCATTGTAAAAGGAAATTTCAATACTCTTTAAAAAAGATGTCGTGGTTTAGGCCAAATCGGCCACTGGGGATGTGGGGCACCCCAGATGGGACTGACAGATGGTCCCCTCTACCCCTCTTCAAAGAGAGAGGCAGAGGAGGGAAAAAGAGACTTTTGAGTTTAGAAGAAACTAAAGCATTTTAATGAAATATAATAAATAATAAAATAAAAGGAAATAATTAAATATATACAAAACTGTATCAAGCTCCCAGGATGACAATCACATCACTGGCTGGCACTGGGNTCCTCAGACTTTGGCCATTGAAGAAAGAGAGCTGACCCTTTGATCCCTCAGCTTTTATACTGAGCATGAGGCAGAGGGGATGGAATACCCTGTTGATCAGTTTTGGGCCACCTGTCCTGTCCGCTCGTCCCCGCAAGTGGGACCCCTCTATGTTTCTCCACTTCCAACCCTCCAACAGGGCACATAACAAAGTTGGTTGGCCTTGGCTGTTATAGCAATAAGCATAAGCAAGAGCCTCTCCACATACCATGCCTGGGCATCAGCTATAAACATTGGTCTTACCACTCTGAGAGCAAACAGCGTCTGCACAATATGCTGTTAATTTCAGTAATTAGAAGAGGCCCAGCTAAGAGCAAAGTTACTCAATAAAATTGGTCCTGTTTTACCTCAAACCAGGACAAAAGAAAAGAAAAAAAAAAAAAAGGATGTTCATCTTCTCCCTAAAATTCAAAAATTCCCTTCTTGACCCCAAGTGATTTTCTCTGCACCAGCCTTGAACATGGAACTGTTTTGATCTACTGGATAAGGCAAAAACCTATTTCTTTTTCCTTTTGTGTATCATGCTTCACCAAGCAATTGTTTTATCCTTATTTTAACCTCCTCACCTGGCTGTCCCTACTATTTCCAGTAGCCCTTGAAAAGACAGAAATAACTCAGCTTGCTATTTCCAACATCACCTCCAAGAAGCAACATGAGGATTTCCACAGAATCTGAAAAAAGACATTATTTCAATATAACTAGTTGTGCTTAACCAAAAAGTATGCTCCTAGTACATGTTAAGTCTGTACTTTGAAAGCAAAAGCAGTCCTCATTTGTAAATGGTTATGATTTATTCTCAATAGGTTCGTGCTACTTCTTTACAATCATTTCAACTTCCGTTTCAAACTTCATCTGATGATTTCTGAGACTCTTACTTCTTTTGAATTAAAAGTAAGTGTTAGGAATGAAAATAAAATCAGAAGTTCATAATGAGGGTTTGAAAGGTGTCTAAAATATGCAATCATAAACAAGGAAATTCTGCCCCTAAGTATTCTTAATTAATCCTTAATTTCATCTTGTGTATGCGATAACACAGCAGAAAAAGAATTTTTCTACACTTTTTTCAGTTTTCTGTTGCAGCTAAATATACAATATTAAAGAATTTGTTTACCCTTGTTAAAATAGGTTCTCTATATTATCAACATTAACTACGGGAAAACTATAACTCTACTGAGATACAAATTCAGATTTAGCACAGTGCCTGTATTCCCAGTCAATATGTGAACCTGTTACTATAGTTAGATGTTATATGATTTTATGGTGTTGCCGCTCATGTGCTACAATTTGTTACGCTTCTGATTAAACTTAAAGCTGTAGAAAAGCTTAGAAACATATAATCTGTATAATCAGGAAGATGAGAATTCCTGGGACTCAAAAAGAGAAAAAGCATATAGAATACCTTAAAAATTATCTGCCCGTTTATTAAAATGCAGTGGAAAATGCCATTTTAATGATACAAATTGAGGGATTTCCAGAGAACTAAAAAAGCGGAGTCGATACAGCCTTTTCACTATAAAATGCAGCACTGATTTCATATTTTTACATGACAAAAAAAAAGAAAAAAACAAAAGGTGTGGGTCAGGAATTAAATGAGATTGAACAGTCATGGAAGTTCTTTGAAAGTCAGAGACATAAGAACTAAATAGCCACAGTGAAAATATTTCAACCAAACATGTCTTTTGAACCATCTGGCTAGCTCCAGTTGAGAGAAGATGAAAAGTAATCACAGAGTTGACCTTTGCTGAACGGCTCATCAAACCTGGCTTGCCCTTGAAAGGGGCAGGACTCATAGACCCAGCATTTCACAAGGTGTACATGGAGCCTAACATACCATGGCCACAAACTCTGCCAGCCCATTTTTGCAGCCATTATACTTTCCACAGTTTACTAATGAAATTTAATTTGGTGGAAGCATTCATATCAATTCATATCATCCACTGCAATAATAGATCATAAAAGGCGGGCAACAATATGGCACACTACACATACCCTGGCGATTTTACGTTAGATTTTTGTCTACAGTTTACACTTGTTTGACTTCTCTTTGCACTTATCGACTAGCCAAATAAAATGTGGGTCATTCAAAACTGCAGTCAGCAATACAGATTCTGCCACTTCCAGCGCTTTTAACTTCAATAGAAAGGCAGAAATTGGTCAAAGAAGTTTCATGAAAGCAAAAAAATCTCTGAAAACGTCTTTCTATTGTCTTTAGACTGTTACGATGCCGAAGCCTTGGCAATCGGAGCAGGGGGGTGAGGGCGCCGGGGGAGGAGAAGCCCTGATTACTGGAAGCCCTCATACAGTACATTACCAGCCAGTGCAAAATACTGACATTCCACAGTTGGTACCTTGAGGCATTTCCTGGCCTTAGATAAGTCCTAGTTTGAAATTTTTTCCCTTTAATCTTTTTGCACTGACTTTAAACGATTCCCTCTTTCACAGCGGGTTGTTAAGCAGCTCCTGGTCCTGCCTGCCGCAGAGGAGCTGTGACATTGCAAGGGTATTTTCTTTGATGAACTGTAACGAAACCTGAGCGCGAGGCTGCATTGTCTTCAGCCTCCATAATGGGATTGCTCATTAAATGGAAGGTAAACATATTAAGAACGACCATTTCCATCCAATCATTCAATTTAGAAAAGGACAGACGTTCCTTGCAAAGTCAAATAGCCCGGCAAGGTTATCTGTAATAGGGATTTTACAGTACAGCTGTCAGCATTTGGAGATCATCTGTTTACCAACAGGTATCCCTGTCACTCTTGTTGGGTTTTTCCCGAAGCAGAGGGGAAAACTGAAGAATTACAGAATCGTGTACGGTACCTGTGGCTAAGTACATTCAACAAATGTTGATACTGCAGAGATGACCACTGTTTTCAGAAACACGTTTGCAGCTGCATCATTTGTTTACGCAAGAAAAAAAAGAGGAAAGTTCAGTGGCAAAGGTGCCACAACTGCACAATCATTTAAATACTGTAGGGGCTGATATTGCAAATGCTTCTGAGCTTGGTGCTTATTACCATGAATACCCTTACTAAAATTAATGGAAGTACTCAAGCAAATAAAGCTTTTAATGCCTTAAATTGCCTGAGTCTTGAGGTCCACAGGTGCATAAATGTAGATCATTACACCCACATGGAGTCCCCTGACTTCCCAAAAAAACCTCTATTTAGGTGAAATCATCTGCCCACACTGTTCTTTTTTTAAAGATTAGAGATGCAGTTTGTGGAATAAAACAGCAGATAATTTCTCTGAACTTCAACAAGAAATGATTTGCTTCTTGTTCAGACAGATAAGAAGAAACTGACATAAAGATACAATGTAAGTGCCAAAATATAATTGATTAAATGTGACAGAAATGTGAATACAGCCACCTTTCAGATTTTCTTTTGTGACCATAAGAAACGTCTACTTTTATACGGCCATAAAATACTCAAGTACAGTTTGCAAGTAATATTTAATTTTGTAAAGGTTTTTCTGCTTTTCATGTGGAATCTGCACAGTCTTCTAGGCTCATTGATGGTCACTCTCATCAAATATTTGTCCCCCAGCTTCCACATTACACACCAACCAAGGATACAAAGACTAAAGACCACAAAATTCATACTGGTGTCTCAATATGACTGTTTCATACATATGCCCCTGCCCTCCCTCTACCTTCCTCTTCTTTGAGGGTTTATGCAAAGCTTGCAGAAGTTTCAAAGTAACTAAACACACAAAAGCTCAGAGAGATGGTAAGGTGCTAGATCCGATCTTACTGTTTTCAGAGTTCCTAGAAGAAATGCAAGTAAAGACGACCTCAAACACAGTTTCTAAGACTCATTTCCATCATTAAAGCATCCCTTAAAATTGACCATATGATATTGTCTGGTTGATTGCTGCAGAAATTATTATCGATACAGTATTTGGTTAGTGGTTTTGTATCTATTTACTTGAAGAAGTTTTCATTTTGTCAATTGAGTTAGAACTAGTTTGAAGATTGCATGCGATACTGGATCTGGTAATATTTCACCACCTGGAAAGATAATTACCATGCTTATTGCTTGTTGGATATTTAATTCTGCTCTTATATTAGACACGATATATTGGTACATCTTAAAGTTAATATTGGATTCACTTTGGATCCAGATTTTCCACTGCTTTCTATGTGCATGCCAGACCAACCCTTGTATGGAGTACCTGTTCCGAACTCCACATGATACAATGTAAATGTAAGCTTACTGGCAATTACTGAAATAACTCCTTTTCTCAAAAATCACAACTGCGAAATGAATGCAACCTGTCACACTAAATTAAGCACATAATAAATACGTAAGAAGACTGCTTTAATCTGGTCATAAAATATACATGCTCCCAGTGGGCTGCCGAGTCTCAGTTGACTTACAGCCAGGGAGAAAGTGTGGGCCCATCTAAGTCCCGGCTCCAGTGGCACAGAAACCAGCTAACAACTGTGGAAACTAAGCTACCCAGTAGACTACAAAACACTAAAAAAACAGACAACTTTCTCAGGCCACTAAGACACGGGGATCATTCCAGGTTGGTTGAAACAGTGCTCACCATGCCAGTTACTTTAGGGGCAGCAGACTTCTATTGTCTGTCCTCTTTTTATCTCTTGTAAGAGAGATGATGTAACTTCACAATTTCTGCTCGTAGATGAGAAAAGTTGTATTTGTAGGTATGACATACACAGTGTGTGTATGCATGACTGACGAGCAATGTAGATTGTAAAATCTTTGAGGTAAGAACAACATGTTCTTTGTTTTGCACTACTGTACAGTATCAAAGTTCTGCAGGTAACAGGAATCATCACGAAAATCTCTACAAACAGCTGACAATTTTTTGGTATTAGAGAAAAAGAACTGAACGTCTATTCTTTTTTTTAAAGTGAAAGAGCTACCTAAGAAGAATCTCTAACAACAATGTTCATTTTCAATACAAATGGGAATCAGCAGGGAAATTCTGGTTCTAATGCTGTGCCAATATTTGAAGAGGGTAAATGGACTGACTGCATGTCACTTAATACAGCATCAACCCCAGGCAACAAAACAACCAACCAGAAAAAAAAAAAAAAGATTAAAAGTTTATATTTTATTTAATTAGTAGAGAATTAAAAGTTAGGAATTTAATTAGGTAATTCAACATGATATTTGTATTTTGTAAGGGTACTGCTTCTTTCTCTGAGATGACTTTAAATTTGGTAGCTGACAAAGGAAACTGTTTATATACACCATATTTCAACTTGGTAAAGCATCTTACCTGATGCTTTACAGCATTTTGACTGAAAAAATTAAGGCATGTCTCAACCATACTCCTTTAAGAAATCATCCTAGATTGGTGCTCCACCATATTCATCAATGATTCCATGAAGTGTTAGCTGATGAGAAAGACAGGTACTAAGTGGACTGCTTGGTAAGAGGGACAAATTCAGACAAAATACATGTTAATATAGCCACATGGAAACTCAGGCATTTAGGGACAAGATGCAAGTAATACTTCTAAACTAAGAAGAATTATGGAAAACGGTAACTTTAAAAAGGACAGAAGGTCAGCAGAGACAAGCGATTCAGCATGACTTCTCAGTGCACAATGCCTTGCCAAACAGGGCTTATAGTAGACTAGACTTGATAAACCAGACACCAGCTAATATTCAGAGAAGGCGGCTATACAGCACGATCAGGTCAGTGATGGAATAGTGTTCACATTTCTGATGCCCATTCTTTGAATTTTGCAATAAACAGCTGTGAAGCTGAGTGGCATTGTATTTATCTATTCTTTCATCACAGGCCTTTTGAGAAGATGTATATTACATATTTTCGAGGACTGATGCAAGGCTGACTGTTTAAAATTATGGGATGTCTAGTCTTCAAATGTATAAAGCTTGAAAGCTGTTAAACAAACTAGTCATTCTAAACTAGCTAGTTTTGTATCTTAGTGTCTACTAGACTGCCTCTGCAAAAGAACTTCTGAAATATCTCCCAGTGTATGCTGTCCATCATTTAAATTACAGGAAGGTTTCCAAGGGAGACTGGAATGAAAATTTAGGTGCATCAAAATTTAGTTTGCATGAATAATATACCACCGCAATATCTATCGAAGATAGTCATACAAAAACTCCTTGCTTTGGGACACTTGGGAACATTCTACAATGCAATGACATATAAAGAGACATAACCAAGATACCTTCTAGCATCCAGTGTAGCTCTTCAGTACAGAATAGTCAGGCAGGGATAGCTGGCTTTGGAAAGGAGAAAAGCCACAGGAGCATACTTTGGTACCCATACTAATTGTTCTCACGAGAAATTAACTGGAATGGACATAGTGCTAAAATGATGCGGCGACAACGCTGCTAGCTGTGCTAGAGCCAGCTCCTTTGCACTGAGCTTGGCTATCTGAATGGTTTTATATTACGTGTTAAAGGCTCTGCTTAGAGGAAATGTTACTGATTTTTCCTTTACCCTCCCACAATATCCGTGGTGATTACAAGAGTGTTATCATCCTATTATAAAAAGGAGAAACATACAAAATTAAATGAGATAACTGGTGAACATTAAGGGGTTGCCTACATGAAAGACTGAATAATTTTGAGCAAGTTTTGCCTTGTGCTCTGGACCACAAGAAAGCTCCGGTCCTTAAGCTCTGTGAGCTCAGGCTCAAAGGTCTGTTGAGAAACAGAATCTATTGGCTGCACAGGTCATAGTACTAATGCAGATATATGAACTTTGAATTAGATATAGTTCATAATCTAATTTGTGAGACAGAGGTCAAGTTTGACCACTCACCATCTACCATATAGGAAAATGTACAGCATACCAGTGGTAATGTCAGGAACAGACGTTCATTATTTGGTATTCCATACCAAGATAAAACTAATACTCATTGCATAGAAGAGCTTAGAATTCATTTATTGCATCTTTTGGTGAGCATATCTTAGAAAAAAAATACATATTTTTTGAAGATAGATACATAAAAAACAACTTGCTGTATGGGGATAGGGAAAGAAGTATGTCTAGCAAAACCGCGGAACAACCTTAAATTTAAAATAAATTCTTCCTTATTTATAATATTGTTTTACACAATATCAAAATATTATTAATAAAAAATATATTCCACTGTTGCTAAATCTCTAATGTACCGTTACGAACCCATGAATGCTAACCTTTTGCTTCCAGTGTAAGACTGTAAAGTATTTAGATGTGAAAAAATATTTTTTGCAATTTATAGTAACCTGACTTATCATCATACGTTATACCATGAAATCAGGAAACGTTTCTACAATTGACTGCATGCCCACTGAGAAATACCCTCTGTATAAAACCCTGTTCAAGAAGGTATGCAGTATCTATTCAAGCAGGAAAAGAGTGCACATCACAGCTTTGCAAGAAATAACGTGATATGACCAAGTATGCTACAAAAATACTCCTCTGCAAAAATTCAACAAAATGCTTTAATTTTACTAAATCCTGAAAGGGTGTAAAACCATCAGAAATGGGCTATTATTTCTGGTTATCTTACGAGAGCAAAGAGAAAAACACAATTAGGATACAGCCACTGCATTCTGTTTAACAGAGAGAAGCAATTCAAGACAGGAGATTTTATGCTCCAGAGGGCAAAGAAGTCTGAGGGGTGAAAAGAAGGAATTCTATTGCAGGTCATTTCTAAAACATACTGAATTCAGGGGAGAAACAACCCAAACTTCACAAAGTGAAAAACTCAGGCTCCCCAATCTGTCTCCATCCTAAAGCAATCATCAACCTCATCAAATCTTACAATGTCCTTATCATTTGGATTTATTGCCTTTATGTTTTTCTATAACTTCGTTCATGAATTTTATAGTATTTCAGAATTTGTATCATCATAATTCTAGTTTTTCACTGAAAATGTCCTCCAAAGTTTCTATTGTATTGCCACAGAGAAAGTCAGAAATGAAAAAAATGTAAAAAATAGTTTCATGTCAATGCTCAAAAAGTTTTAAACGAAAAAGTGGTAGTCTAGGTCATTCATATAGGTCGTTCAAGGTAGTAAAAATATAACAATATATTTGTTTTTAGTGCTCAGTCATTTCACACATTCCTAGTTAGCATTAGTTTTCAGCAGGGAAGTATAGACAACGATGCTAATTCCAGTTTTAATTAACAATTTCATAAGTAATCTGATGGGATAACAACATTAATTAAAGTCACAGATAACACTAAATTAAGTTGCTGTAAGCACTAATGGGATTGGGGATATAATAAAAAGGAATGATAATTTACTAAGAGGAACTCCTCCCCAGACCTGAGGATCATCCTGTATCCTGTGTGCTCTGTTAACAGCTAATCAAAAGTTAAGATTTTAAGTTCTCGACATCACCCACTATATTTTATTAAAATGTGCTTACTCTGATGTAAAAAGTCATAATAATGATAACACAGAGATACAGAAAGTCTGTCTTACAATGTGAAATAAAACTATTTGGAGAAAGCATCTTGGAACGCACATACAGAGTAGGAGAGTTTGATATTTTCCCAATGTAAGTAAGTCCCAAAGAGAACAGTATAGTGGAAGTTATGTCTTAGAGAGGCATGTGTAGTACAACTCTTTATTAAGAATCTGAGATTTTGGTTAAATGCTGCTGCATTCACAGAATTGATTTTTTAATCCATATGACTACACTTGGAATATCATACGCAGTTTGAAGCTTCTCCATGCTGCTGAATGGGAGCAATTTTGGATGAAAGGCACAGAAGTGGTTGAAAAGTTTCATTCATTCATTAAAAAAAAAAAAAATTAGAAAGGTTGATGAGGAGAGGATAAAATCCAAAATTCCATATCCAAATGTGCACGTAAAAAAGCGGGTGCTCAAGGAGATAGAAGCAGACATAATTAAAAGTAACAGGATTCACATTTCTAAAAGTAAACCCCGATATTGCTAAACTAGCCAGACTAATGTCTTTCCAACCATTAAATTCTTCTGTATTGTGCTACATTTAATTGCACCCATTGTCTAAGAATTAATATTAGCTAATAGACTTGTTATCTTCTTTATTAGTGCTCATTATGCTAAGCTACACCGCTGCATTGGACAGCTGCCATTCCTATTTTATTTAGATTTTGTATACTAAATATATTTAATCTGTTCACTGCTGCCAAACACTAACAAAAGGAAAGAACTCTGGGAAGGAAAACCAAGTTTAAATATCTAAATGAACACAATCCATTTAACAAAGTATTATCAAATAACAAAGAATAATCCTACTTCGTCAAAGGAGAAGAGTAGGTGGGATAGATCTTGTATATCATAAATATCTATCAAACTGAGCTTTTCCTAAATCCATTTTCAAAGGATTTATCCTTTAAAGGCCTCAAAGGATAAAGTTTAAAATGTGCCACATATTTCACTAGACCTTTAAATGTTTATATCAAGAAAGCAGCGTTGCAACAATGGTAAGACTGAGTTGTTATTATAAGGAGGTATTTTGAAATGGCACTATGACAACCAGCTAGAAGACAATTCAGATCTTGCTATTTTAACATAAATTTTCTTGTAAACATAGCTAGACCTAGCTCACTGCTAAGGACAGCAGGGTCTTGACTTGATTCCCCTCCTATGCTAAGCTGTGTGCTATGATGGTAACCTGGTCCGTGCTACAACCAGCTAAAAGTGCACACATATAAACACACATCCTTGCCAGGTAACTCAGCTCTCTGCAGCAAGGGATGAGGTATTTTGCTAAGACAATTCCCTTCCTGACAACTACATTTTTATTAATTTGTAAGACCTTCTATTGAGATTGACTGAACAACTGGAGAAAGAATAAGCATCCAGGTATGAGTAATTGAGCAGCACTCCTGAGGGGCTGCACAGTCACCTGGTACGTGCCGCTACGAAGGGCAGTAACAGAAAGATGACAACCCACGGCTTCAGCTGTTCGGAAGCTTTTGACCCTGTCAGACCAAATGGCACACAACAGACTGACTGCAATTTTTTCCAGTACACAAAGAGCAACAAGAGTTTCAAAGATGAAGCACCAGAAGCCAAGAATGTGTCTGTTTTGTATGTGTAACTTACAGAAAGTGATGACTGAAGAAAAGAAAAAATATATATCTGAAACTTAACATGATTTTAAAAATTATTTTTGGAAACTAAATATAATTAATGCAAAATCTTTGGTAGAAGAAATGGATTTTTTCTGTCAAAAGTCAATTTTTAAATTTTGGCTTAATAAACCACAGTTTTAGTTTAAAATTGAGAAAAGAATCAGTAACCATTTCATGAGCACTACTATCCAAATGGATAGTAAAAAAGATAAACTGGCTGAGTGTGTGCACCTCAACATCTCAGCACCGATGTCCTGCCCTAGTAAAAAGCTTGATTATGCCAGAATTCTTCCTACCAATGTTGTCCAAGTTGGAGCTATAGTTTGAAGGTTAGTCGATAGAGACAAAGGCCTTCAGAAAACAAATTCAGCGTAATTAAGTTACTTTCTGGTGACTCCTCTATCCTCTATCCCGCCATCTTCAGAGGGTGATAGAAGAACTGAACTCATGAGTTAAGCGTGCCAATTACATGCCTGAAGTCTGGGGCGAACCTGGGCATTATCCCAGCTGTTTCTTGGTGTGAAAGACATGACAATCATGCTTTGCATAATCACAGAAGAAAAAAAAAAACAACCCCCAAACTTTTGTCACTATTGGCTTTTATCTGCAATCAGATGTGATGGTAACCAAGCCATTTGGGATGATAGATTTGAGTTCAGATGATGCTCTACAGGGTATTATCACATAACTAACCCCTCCTTGTCCTCCTCTCCAGTTCCCACACACAAGGTTTTCCTGTTTTGCCCTTGGACAGTAAGCGCCCAGCTTTAACATCTTAGCAAATAAACAGATGAAGAGTTGTAGACGACTGTCATTGGCCCTCTACTGCTTTTGTACTACTGTGTTGGTAAATACAGCTGCTTGTCCTTCCTCAATTCACAAGCTTTTAAAAATGCTTCAGGTTCTCTTCACCCATTGTAGGTCAGTTACTCCAGGCTCAGGTAAACTGAACTGTGTTTTCAAAAATCCATGATCAGGAAGCTCATTCAAAAGCTCTCCCCAAAAGAAAGTCCCCAAAAGCAGTCACTGATTTCCTCTGGGAGGCCAAGTTCCCCATGAAGCACAAAACCAGACAACCAGAAACCAAGGAAAAGATTCCCTAATTTTATCTGCAGGATTGGTAATGAATCAGCAAAATGGTAGGGTTTTTTTTCGCAAGTTTCTTTTTTTTTTTAATTATTAGAAAATTATTTTAAACAGCAAAGTGGCAAGTTTGCCTATTAGTCCATATACAAATATCTTCAACATACTGAGTCACAAGCAGTAGCTGAGAGCCCTAGGATGTACAGTTCTGAATACTCTGGAACAAGCTCCACAGAATATGCAGCTACATTTATGAAACTGTCCAGTCCTTTTACGACCAGCTATGTTTACTGTTAATTCTAGCAAAATCATCCACCGCTGAAATTCCTGAGACTCCTTCCTACTTCCTAATTTTACCTGCAGTTTTCAAAACCAGTGAATACCCTCCAAACCATGACAACCTTTGCTTCCCCTGCAGTGGTGTGAGGGCAGACCTGTCTAGCAGAAATAGCAAAGAAAGGCCGGAGGGGGTGGGGTGGGGGTGAGGGTGGACACAAAAAGTAGACTTTTCTTAAATTCATATTTTTGCTTTTGACTCTTCTCTAATACTTTTAGGGATGTATGAACACAGCCTAATCCCCTCAGATCACCTCCTTTTCACAGAATTCGGTATTGTCCAAGTAAGCTGGGTTACTCTGAAATATTTCCACTCCCTTCACAGCTCTGCTGCAAGATCTGTCACAGTAAGAAGCATTCAAATGAGTAAAACATGACTCCCCAACTGTTTAAATTATGTAAAATGCTAACAATATTCTAAATACAGGAAAACTGTTTCTTTAATGCTCCTTTCTGACAGTTCACCACAACTGCATCCATTTCAAAGGCTTCTGCTCCCCACACAGAATTAAATAGCTGCTACAAATGTCCTTTGAACAAGAGCTGCCATCAGTGGCATAGGAACATAAGCAGCCTGGGGGCCGGTATCAAACAGTCCCCCAAAAGAAAGATTATGAAGCAACCAAGGACATCTAAAGAGAGAAATCTAGGCTGAGAACTATTTGAGGAATTATCTTGAGAGAGATTTCTTCCCGAAAATATATCAGACATGGTTTACACTATAAAGCATCCTTTACCAGCGCAGTCCAGGGCATGCATGTATTCTAGTGTAGTTTCAGTTCCGACAGCCGAACCCTGACCTTTTACAAGTAAAGTAATAGCAATCCTTGGAGTTACGTGAACCTTTGATTGACACTTCTCCACTGTGGCAGTCTGTGTAGGTGTCTGTCAGCACAAACAGCTCTAACATCAATGTGACAGTGCCATTGTCTGCAACACTGGCTCTGCTGGTCAGATTTTCTACCTCTGCTGCCCAAGGATTACAAGACTATACATTCATAAGCTTTAAGCTGTCACTGTGTCTTGGAAATGTCCCTTCTTTGCTTGTGTTATCAGCACAAGTGGGTGCCAGTGCGCTAGGTAAGGAAAGGGATCCTGGATTTTTTTCAGCCTGAGGGTAAAAGAACCAGCACAGAAGACCAGCTGCCAGAAATCAGAGGGAATACAGATACTCCTTTGGACATTTAAAAAAAGCCATGAAATCTAATGGAAGATGCTCTTCGCATGGGGAAAGCACAGCTCTGAAGCAAGAAGGCAAAGGACATAAACAAAAGACAGTGGTACCGCATGTGGGTACAGGGTAGAGCTTAAGGCCATTTTGTACAGTGACTCAGTACCACTCCAGGAATGCAGAAGACTCTTGCAATGCCCAAAGGAAGGGTCCCCAATACCGCAAGGCATAGAAGAGTTCATATGGAAAAGCAACACAGAAAATGCAGAGCCCATGAAGACCCAGGAGCTCTTTCAGACTCAACAAAACCATGGAGAAAGATGGAAAAGGAAACCAATGATTTACAACTGTCCATACAACAAGCATTAAAAAAGAAAAGAAGAAAAACATCTTTTTGTTGCCTCAGCATTTCATTCCCAGAGTCCCATCAAAATCTCCAAACACTTCTCTCCCGCTTGTACATGACAAGGAACAAAGACACTACGTTTCAGGGTAGCCAATTTGTTTCTGGGGCACATACATGGTAAAAGAAGGTACACAGGGTGACAAATTGTAATCAATCACAACCTACAAAGAGGAGCATGCCAAAAACACTGTGTCCCTAGCAAACCTGTCCCTGAAACGTAGTGTGTGGTAGTGTTTGTTGTAGATTGCTGGGTTATTTCAAAAGCAATAAAGTCAACCAAGAAGTCTGGATTCCCAAAGAAAACACTTTATCAGAGGCTTCTAATGTAGTCCAAAGTAAAAATGCTCTCAAACAAAGGAAACAAATAAAATGTATTTGGAACAGTACTGATTCAAGTTAATTTAAGTATGGTGAAAATATCAAAGCATATCTGGATAGAATTCAGTAACTGGATACTTGGACTATGCCACACTGCAAACATACTAATAAGGACTCATCAAAAATAGTGGTTCTACTAAAAAATACATTTTTCTGTATTCAAGATCAAAAGTTCAAGTACAAAGGAAACTGCTTGCATGCTGTACCTCAGTTCAATAATCAGGCAGAAATTACTGAATGTTGTAAAAACGAAAGAGCAGCAACAGTTCCTCTGTGTCAGGACTGAGATTCATTTTAGCTTTTATATACTGGTGCACATGTATTTAAATTTTCATTTTTTTCTATCCCTTTATATAAAAAAGAAAGTAAGTTTTGTATAAAGATGGGAAGGAAGCAAAGCAAAGACTTTCCTCTTGCACAGATGGCAGTAGAGTGGGTGCTGGCCCTTAACTTTTGTTTGTACCATGCAATAAGCTCATGTTCAAGTGAAGAAAGACGTGCAACAGTCAGCATGTATCTGCCTTTCTTTGCTACTGCGCTCCAGCAAGTCAACTCTGTGAAGTTTGCTGAGTGGCACATGTAAGCATTGGCAGTTCTTGAGGTGGCTTGCAACAACAGCAGCAATATTTGGTGAGTAAGGATCAGGCTTAGTTTTGTGATATTTCTACTGCCTATATAATTTTAGTCAGTGTCTCCAAACCAATTTGTGCCTGCTCAAATAACAACTAACTCTTTATCATCTCTTTTTCAGTTTCACGAGACAAAGATCAGTCTGGGCACACAAAAGTTTCCACTGGGACAGTAATGGCACTGAATGCTCCTGTTTGGCCTCGCAACTTGTCAGTGGATGATAACCACTCTGGATTTCATAGAATCATAGGATGGTTTAGGTTGGAAGGGACCCTGAAGATCATTGAGTTCAAACCCCCCTGCCATAGGCAGGGACATCTCCCACTAGACCAGGTTGCTCAAAGCCCCATCCAACCTGGCCTTGAACCCCTCCAGGGATGAAGCTTCCACAGCTTCTCTGGGGAACCTGTTCCAGTGCCTCACCACCCTCACGGTAAAAAATTTCTTCCTAATATCTAATGTAAATCTACCTTCTTCCAGTTTGAAGCCATTCCCCCTTGTCCTATCACTACATGCCCTTGTAAAAAGTCCCTCCCCAGCTCTCCTGTAGACCCCCTTTATGTACTGGAAGGCTGCTATAAGGTCTCCCTGAAGTTTTCTCTTCTCCAGGCTGAAAAACCCCAACTCTCTCAGCACCTCTCACAGGAGAGATGCTCCAGCCCTCTGATCATTTTTGTGACCCTCCTCTGGGTGCGCTCTAACAGGTCCATGTCTTTTCTATGTTGTNTTGTAAAAAGTCCCTCCCCAGCTCTCCTGTAGACCCCCTTTATGTACTGGAAGGCTGCTATAAGGTCTCCCTGAAGTTTTCTCTTCTCCAGGCTGAAAAACCCCAACTCTCTCAGCACCTCTCACAGGAGAGATGCTCCAGCCCTCTGATCATTTTTGTGACCCTCCTCTGGGTGCGCTCTAACAGGTCCATGTCTTTTCTATGTTGTGGGCCCCAGAGCTGGATGCAGTACTCCAGGTGGGGTCTCACCAGGGTAGAGTAGAGGGGCAGAATCACCCCCCTCGACCTGCTGGCCACGCTTCTTTTGATGCAGCCCAGGGTGCAGGTGGCTTTCTGGGCTGCGATCATGCATTGCTGGCTCATGTTGAGCTTCTCATCAATCAGCACCCCCAGGTCCTTCTCCTCAGGGCTGCTCTTGATCCATTCTCTGCCCAGCCTGTATTTGTGCTTGGGATTGCCCCAACCTAGACGTAGGACCTTGCACTTGGCCTTGTTGAACTTCATGAGGTTGGCATGGCATGGGCCCACGTCTCCAGCCTGTCCAGGTTCCTCTGATGCCCAACTAGTTACCATTGTCCAATCCCAGGCAGGACAGCAAGCTGTATTTCCTTCATCAAACCAGCTTTTGCTGGTCTTACAACTGAGTGCATTGCAGGGATAGGAAGAATACGATGCTCTATTACAGGAATGACATTCTCCCTTATGAAAGTTCTGCAACAGCCAACAAGTAGCTGCATTTTTCCACACCTGCCACTGAATATTTAATGGCCTCACAACTACTACTCCACTGTGAGCAACTGGTGTGTAAAAGCCTGTATCATCTGGTGACTTTCATTTACTGTCTTCATCATGCATCCCTCAAATGATCTCATTTCCAGCCTAGCACCCTTGGCTGCTCTGGGAGTTGCTTTGAATGAAGGAATATAAAAGAATTCATTATGTACTCTAAAACAAAATATCTCAGCTAAATTTTCCAAAATAGAAGCTTCTGACGAGGAAATGGTGAAGAAACTGAAAGTCAGTTTAAGAAACAGTGGTTAGGAAACAAGTTGAAGACAGTGGCTGGATACTTAAACAAAACACATAAAGGAGAAGATGGAAAAATGAAATTTTCTGGAGTTGGATCCTCATCACCTACCGTACCCTGAGAGCAGCTTTGTTGGAGCATGGCAGAATGCTGTATGCCTACAGGTAATATTAGGACAGTAGGGTGCCTGCATACTGCTACCGTGAGTTTCTGCTGCTGTAAAATGTTGTTGTGAGAAAGGGTTTCCTTAGAAAAATATTAAAATCTGAAAGAAATCCAGCATCATAGCAAAGTTAAAAGTTGTGCAGTACCAGAAATTTTACTAGTGCAATACTTTAGTGCACTGATGAGTACTTGCAGGTGGCAGTGCTTGGACTTCGTATCCAGACTGCATTAAAAATAAATAATGCAGCCTTTTTCTTTTGCAATCCTAGAAGAATAAATGTGAGGTATACAGTCGTTATATATATGCAATATATAATCTGAAGTAGCATAAAAATGCTTATCACAAAATAAAATACTTTTAGAAGTACATTAGTATGTTTGACTCCTACTGATTTCAGTCTTTTGAATTATTGACTGTTCAGGAATATGAACCTGGACTTTAATATAGCTTAGTTACTAGGGAACACTATGATATATTATACCAAGTGTACTAAGATATCACAGTGCCAGTAACATATGAAGGTAAATCCTAGATTTGTAATAGCAGTTTCTAAACTCATTCTTGTAATTGTCACTCAAGAGACTGCACAATCACCAAATTTAAAGTCATTGAGAAATAGTTCTGGATCACAGATGTTACCCAGTTATATTGTGTGCAGGGAACTCACTGGGGTTACAAGATTCCTGTTATAAACATGTACAGAATAAATAGCACTATATTAAGCTGTAGTACAAATATTTGGCTCATTGCTGCATGGTTCACAGATAGTTTAATGATGGAAAATAAGCTCCTTTTGTGTTTCATTAACCTTCTCATTGCCTTGGGCATTAGTCAACTTTAGTCCTCTAAAAATGAAGGGATAGAGAACTGTGAGGTAAAAAAATGAAATTCAAGAATCGCTACAATTTAGTCACATACCCACATCAAACTCAGAACTGATGAGCAAATGCTGGTTATATATGTCACTTTACACAAGTATTAATCAAAATATTTATACCTTGTAATTGTGTGAGCTGGCAGGCATAAATCTTGCTGTGAGGAAAAGTCTGTCAAGAATGTACTACGGATTGTAAAATGAAAATATTAGAAGTGTGCTTCTCATCCTTCTGAAAGAAGTCTAAATTACCATCAGTAAAAGGTCTCTAAGCAGGAACCCCAACACTCTCTTGCTTTTAAAAACATCATGACATTGAATGCCTTTAAGGCCTAAATTCAATGCTGTGATCCAGTAAGAATCTAGAAACCCTCAGATCCCACTCCTTGAAGGTAGTAAGATACAACACTTCGAAGTGATGACATTTTAACACACAGAAAAGCTGCTATTGACCCTAAAGTGATTGCTGCTTGCCCTAGGGCACAGGCAAATCTAAATCCATATTTCGGGATATGAGCAGAAAATGCTTTTCTGACAGAATCAGAAAGGAAAATCAAAATGTGCTTGTTCTGTAGCCTCTCAGGGATTCTGAATAAATCCACCCAGATCATAATGACAGAAAATAAGTAATGTGTATCTCTCTAGTCTGCCACAGTTTTGTTCCAGATGGATGGAGGGAGGAAAGAGAGGAGGAGACTCTATTAATCATCATTCTCTATATAGCTTTAGTACCTATGCTATCTTCTTAGAGAGCTCATTTCAGAGGGCTTTCATGCTGGACATCTGTGTATGAGAAAAGTTATGTAACAAAAATTCATCAAGACTAGGCAACCACACCCAAACCTGGATAAATTTATGTGTGTTAAAATAATTCTCCAAACTGACCTTAAAATTTTAACTATTTTATCAGCCCAAACTGTCTTGCTAAAAGAAGTATTTCTGTACTGCTGGGTTGGAGACAATACATAAGAGAGTGTGATGTCTTAATTACCAAAAGACAGGCATCAGGGAACTGCCAAAGAATCATTTGGATGAAACTCCACAACTGAGAATTCCAATGTGTGTTTGCATAAAGCATCGCCATAGCCAGTATCTGTGTGTAAGCTGCCACCAAACAGATGCAGCTCTGCTTAGGGGAAGCAGAACCACGAGGCAAGGAAATTTGCCGCCTGGCCTCCAACGCCATGGACAGGCAGTGTTGCAATAATGCTGAGGGTGCATGATAGCAAAAAACATCACGTGCAGGCAGGTTGGGAAATAAAGATGAAGAGCAGAAGGTGATGTGGAATATTTCAAGTAATAGGTATGTTGAACCGTTAACCTTTTTTTTACCCTTTTGTACCGCCGAAGACATGAACAGACTAGGTTTCGTCCTATACTACATGTATAAAATAGTGGAGAAAACAGTAAGGGCTTTGGTGCACAGGAGATGTTAAGCGGGGTCTCTGATCTGCACTAGGATGCCACAGGGCGTCCTAAGGAATCTCCCTTCTCAGCCTTGGGATCCTGTCACACAGGCACTAGTCAGCTGTGCAGGCAGCCCTTACGGAAGAACTCACAGGACTTCCCCAGTTTGGTAGAGAGGTTGGTTACTCCTGCAGTCTGCTTGACTGCCCATTTCTTCAGTGCACGTCCTGTTCCTGATAGCAATGCTTACAACTGACTGCAATTAGAAACAAAGCTACTTCTTGTACCTTAACCTTTTCACTCATCATTTTGCCTTCAAGACTCCACTCAGCCCTTTGGCACACCTGCTCCATCTAACTACTCATATGCAGAACAGCATGTGAAGGGATTTAAGCTGAGAACTAATTACGCTGATAGGAAGCCACCAGGGAACACGCCAGTGCAGATTGCTCATTTGCCTCATGGGATAATATGTCAAAAAGAAAGTAGCAACAACATGTCAGGCAACCTAATGTTTCCGAAGCTTGACACAACACATTACAGGAATGAAAGATATTAAGCTTTAATACAACCACAAAGCAAAGGCAAAATCACATTGCTTTAAAGACAGGTTTACGTGAAAGCACAGTTATGTGTGTGGATAATGAGATACTATTATAACTTTGTCTTTTGTCCTGATTTGTCCTGCACATTTAAAAATCTGTACTGAAGATGGACACGTTTAAACAACGTTAAGACTGTAAACATCACCTGTGCTAAGCACGAAAAGTGTAGGTTAGTGGTGACAATCTCAACTTCAGATTGTCTACTTTGGCCTAAATCTCAACAGAAAGATCTATTTGAAGCTTCTTCAGTATGCAGGGAATAGCTGAAACAAGGACCATTTTTAACTTTTGGTTTAATTTTGCTCACTTGCCTACTTTGCCTCAGATTTTTGCTTCTAGTCTTCATTACTGGGTTTTGATAACAGCTTTCAGCCCACCACTTCCCAAACCTATAAAAAGAGCAGTACTTGAAATTATTACAAAGGTAAAAGAACTTTTAAACTGTCATTTAAGCAAACAGACATATAAGCAGCTTTCCTTTGTGATACCTGCTATTAGGACAAAATGTGTGTCGGAACCTTCTGGGCTCAGGGACTAAAGAACAGGAAAACAATAAAATTACCTCCTTTTTTGCCAGCATGAATAAACTGTTATCTCCTTCGCATTTACATCATTTGCATGAAGCAAAACACTTTTTAGTGACTGCTATTTTAAACTAAGAAATTGTCCGTTTTCATTGTTCATAAAAGATCTGAATATGATTTAAGCCATGTCAGTTACCAATAGCCTGTAAACCTGGAGTTTAAAAAAAAACAAAAACAAACCCAAACTAGAAACCTTAGGGAAGTATTAAAAAAGGAAGAAAAATGTATAAGAAAAGCACTATATGCTTTCATATCTCAGAATCTCTTATGGTCATGTTTTCCATTAACCAGTCTGATGGTATGAAAACAATGTAATCAGACATATGGGCTTGAACCGTGTGCATTGATTGCCAGATCTGGATGAAGGGGGGAGCACCTCGGTAAGGAGAGGACAGCTGAGAAATGCCAAGATTAAAACAGGTGTGGGGGCTCCTCCCAGTCCCAGCCACAAGGGAGAGGAAAAGGGTCCAGCCTTACCACAGCCGCATGTGGTAAAGGTGCTTGCTCACACCCCTCAAGCCCTGAATGCCAGCATGCCTATTCTTCTACAGTAGCTGGTTTTATACTACCTAGTACCAAACCACTGAGGGTCCAGCTGAGGAAGCATGAAAATCAAGAAAAAGGCTATAAAAAAAAATTTTTTGAAAGGAGGTCCCACACCACGCCTAGCCTACTGCGGCTGCCTTGCCACCATGGCTAGACTGCTGCTGCCCATATGGGCCGTGTCGACATTTCACAGCAATGTAGCACAGTCAACCAGCAAGGAAGTAGTCTGATACACTAAGACTCAACGCATCTCTTATTTCTGACATCTGAAGGGTAAAAACAACAACTAATAAACACAGTATAATGTTCCCTAGTGGCAAACTGCAAAAAGATTTATTGATTTTTAGCAGTTGACTACATCTACTGAAGCAAGCTGTGTTTTGGCATGTACAATACTGTGTGGCATGGAAGATTTTAACTAAACACATGGCAAAAATATATACTTGCATCAGGTTCTTGACAGGAAATTATTTGGTCTCTCCTCATTTTCATTGTTTGAAATTGTTACAATTTAAACTTTTTTGTTTACAGTAAAGTCATACAACATGACTCAAGGACCAGGTTTGAACCCATCTGAAGAGAATACAGAAGATGTAAGAATAACTGAAAATGAAAAATCAGCAAAGGACACTGTAAGGGAATGATAAGACCGTCTTGAGGAAGGAAGTTTCTGACTTAGGTATAGCCCTGCTATAAGCTGATGTTTGGTACCATTTGCTTGGACTGAGCAATGACTAGGAGAGGCCAACTGGTTTAGGCTTTAGAAGTTAAATCTGCTCATTGTAGCTGCAACGCTGTTAAGTGCATATTACCAACTAAACAGAAATTCAAGCCACAAAATTGCCCTTTACCTGATCACTGGGAAAATGTATTTTTTCTAGTCACATTTCTCTATTCACATTCAATCCTCTCACAAACTACTCAATGGGCTTAATTCCATGAGCAAGGACTCATACTCAAGCTTATCCATATTCAGGTTTAGGTACAGCCCTGAACACTTGACTCAGCTGAAGTCCAGGATGACCACTAGACTACAGATTTGGTGACTAAAATTATCCTGGTGCTGAATCCAGCTACCTAGGGCAGCGTGTCTCCCTAGGAGCTATAAAGAAGAATGTTTAAATTAGATTTGAAATGCTTATCATGCACAAAAGAGCGATCATGAAATTTAGCATATACTTCTACAGACATCTCCAGAATACAACTGTGCTATGAAGTCTCAGCATATCAGATCCCCTACCAAACACAAGAGTTCTCTATAATGCTTTTCTTGATAAAAAGATTAATGGATGTTTAAGAAGACCTTTTTCCAAGATGTTTATAAACCAGAATGTGAAATTTTACATGCAAGATGCTAAACGTGATTTTTTTTAGTTAATTTCAACATTTGTGCACAGAATTCCCCAAAAATTGCTTATAAACTTAAATACATTAGAGATTTGCACACCATTAAGCCTGTAAAGTTCTGCCTTGTTTACTCACTGAAGGTGTCGTATGCGGAATCAGAACTATTACAAACATATTAACTCTTCTTATTGTATGGAAGAGCCCTACACAGAAGGATACATAGGAAATTTCACTCTAGCCATGACTAAAACTACATGAACTATTAAGAAACATACTGGTGCAACCATTCTTTGTTTCATCTATTTCTAATTCTTAATTAAAAAATGCAACCATTTTTAGTGGTACATTAAACCTGGGAAGTAAGGCTGGGTTAGAATTATATTTCAAATGGAATACAGAAAGAGTAAAAACCATAAGAGAAACTGTATCTGTTCTAGTTTGCCAAGGAGTGGATTAAGATCAAATAGGAAGTCAGAGGCAAAAACTGTAAAGCCTCACAGGTGGAGACATGTGGAGGTCAAACACCATGATGTCAGCAGTATTACACATTATTTAAGTTTGGACCAACTTTGACCACACGAATGAGAACCAACCTCCTTTCTCCCCCGGCCTAAAGCCATCTCCCAGATGAATCTCTTTTGCAGTCCGTTCACAAGGAGTAATGAACTGTTTTGGCCAAACTGAATATTTGGAAGGAGCTTGTACAGCTGTGCACCACAGGAGAATGGAGTGCACCCTACAGCACAGCACCGGGGGCTGCATGGAGACCCCACCCTTCTCCAGGAGCTCCCGTGTCACAGCTCTGTAATCTGGAGTCTCACCAGGTCTGGAGTCTCAAACTGCAAGGACAATATTTACAGCACTTGCTAAACGATGAAGGGGATAATATCACTGCTATAACTGACCAGTTCATTTTGGCAAAACACATTGGAGAAGGAAAGCATTAGTTTAGTTTTGAATTCTGAAAGACATTCTGTTCACTAAAAGCCATAGTTGATGACAAAAACAGATTCTTTGAAAACGCACAATCTGTAGATTTATCAAGGTCTGAATAACGAGCCAAATGGAAAGAAAAGAATTGCTTTGAACAGTTTTTTTTTTCATTTTAAAAGAAGTGTTTCTCCTCACTTCTGCAAATCTTCAAATTTAGTAGTTTGTAAAATAAATAAACAAACCATTACAAATGGAATTTGATTTAAATGTCAGTCATGAGACAGACACACTTTTCAAGAACAAAAGCAAACACTGAAACTTTCTCCTATATAAACAGAAATGAAAAAGATCCTATCTGGCAGTTTAGCAAAGCCAAATCTGAACCATCACAGAGCCTGCAAAATCAAAAGTTAAAATTTTATCAAAATAGCCAGTCTTCCTTCTGAAAAGGCCATTGGTTATTCACTACAGTGAAAACTCAAGAGAAAAAAGGAAAAGAAATAGGGTACTTAACCTTACCACATGTGAAAACAGGAGACGTAAATCAAAAACCACGGCAAGGTATGAACATAATGAACTTGAGTTCAGTGTCCTCATATACATAAAATAATTCAGGGCATCAATTTCTACACCTATGCTCACTTCTAAAACATGTAAAATTAGTTATGTCACTACTGTCCAATAGTAACTCTTACTGAAATGTCACATTAATCTGTTGCATTAGCCTGAGTTAAATGTGTTCTGTCTGAAATATTAATTAATTGATATTAACATACCCTTGAAAGCACGGTCTTTATTACATAAAGCACAGATGCATCCTTGATAGGTGCTGAAAAGAAATATAGGCAAGAAAAGAATAAAACCAACTATCTGTACTCACTATATATCTGCTTACACATCATTGCACTATGTGTATATCACCATTTTATAGGCAACAGACACATCAGCTGTTCAACTCAAGCACAACAAATCATTTTTATAACATTGATTTGCAAATTTTGCTCTCTGAATTGCATTGCTTCAGCCATCTGAAATGAATGTGATCACTACCAGTAATAATGCTTTCCTTCAGCAACACAGCATCCTCATTAAACCATAAGCAAATCAGAAAACTGTTCCAGATTCTATAAAATAAATCTGGCCTTTTATCAGAAATAAACTATTCCTGAGTCCCATCAAAGTTAGCTTCATCTGAAAATCCCACACTGAGAGTCAGAAGGGCTTTTTCTTACACAAAGGACTCACAATAGTACATTGATTTCTGTATGTACAAAAAGCAAAATTGATTTTTCATATGTAGAAAAAGCAAACATTGATTTTTATTAGTTCCGTAATAATAACTGTGCTGTTGCTTGTTCTGTGAGCTAATGACTTCCTTTTTTTATTGCTTAAGTCACGTCCTCATATATTGTTATATATGCTATATACACCTACTGTTATTCCAATTGTGTTTGCCAGTTTAAGAGGGAATATTTCATACTAATGAAAGAGAACATATTTTAGGATTATATATTTTACTGCACAGATTTTGTTTCTATTTCTGTATGTGGGGGAAAAAAAAAAAAGATAACCAAAGTTCCACCTCAATTCTTTTATCCCTGTTGTTTGTTTTTAGCAAAAAATCTGTGTCAGAAAGAACTATACGAATCAGTGATTAAGAACTGAACAAAGCTTAACAACACATATTTCACATGTGTCTAGTCTCCTTTATGGTCTGAGTTTTAACAAGTAGTTGTAGTTAAAAAGAAATAAAAATAAAATCACAGCCACTGTCAGTGCTACATCAGTAGCACTCTTTAGTCACATTTTGAGCTAAAACCACCAAATTACTGTTTCCGTTGCATGACTGCATGTACAAAACCAGGTCTGTCACTTTTAAAATCATGCTAACTAAAACATACACACAAAATTTGATAATACTGGTAGAATCTCCTAGAGCAGGTGCAGAGAGCTATATAACTAAGTATCTGACATGCTTCATCTATCTTAATGTAGCACCGTCAGGCCTGGCAGCGGTATAATGACTCCTCGGAAGAGGGAGTAAAAAGGAAAATGAGCTGTTTGCAGCCGTCTGTGGCTGCTTATAGGCTGCCGTGACTTGCGAACCCATCCTTTCAGAAACAGGTTTTGCAACAGGGACCCACAGACCTGTGACCTCAAGGTCCAGCTTGGCAATCCTTGCCTAGGAACAAACCACAGGTACCCCACAGGTACCCCACAGGACAGTGCAGAGGCAGCAGGAACCTGTCCGCACACCACCCTGTGTCTCCTTTCTTGCATTACCTTCCTGGCTTATGGTCTCAGCAAAATAAATGCTCGGCAGAAGCGAGCACAGCTCCTTTGCAGGCTGATTACATTACCCCCTGTGCCCACAGCCAGGCCCCCACACGCTGGCTCTATTTTGCAAGAATAATGAATATTGGCAGATCCTAATAAGAGGCAGAACTCCCAGGCGTCCAGCCCTGTCTCCTGGGATCGCTCCAACCAGGAATGACACCAGGTTCAGAAAGCTCAGGAAAGAGCCGAGACGGCATCATCTTGACACAGACACTCTTAAATTATGTACGAATACAGCTGTCGGCTAATTACTCGAAAATAAATAAATTACAGCAACGATATTTCCTTCCCAGAGCAAAAAGCACAAGCGGTTGTTGCTCAGTTGAGAAACAGAATTTTTAAAAGCTCACCTCTTGAAGTTAGAATTTAAGTCTTCATATTGAATTCTGTACCTATAAAATATAAATATCTTTGTACCATCAAGGAGTAATACGCAGCATGATGCCAGCTGTTGGCTGTTACCAAAGATTTATCACCACGAATCTGGTGGAATACTGCTGTTGCTGAGAATAACAAGTATACGATTTGGGGAAACATAAAAATAGGAAAAAAAATATGCTCTTCGACAGAAGTCAAAGAGAACACAGAAAGGTACAGCAGATCTTTAAATACTGCCTTTACCTGCTTCACACTGTGTCATTCATAACAGTGCAGCACACGGCAGAATTGCAGCACGATAAACCTGACTGCAATCCCATTGAATATCAGCCTCCACAGAGAAGGGCCACATTGGAACAAAGTCCACCTAGTCCTGTAACACAGGGCAGTGGCCCAAGATAGTTTCATATAGAAAGAACAAAATACCCAACAACAACATGGAAAGCATATGGCACACAGAGAATNGGGGGGGGGAAAAGCCCAAACCTCTAAGTCATATTCAGGTTTGTTCCAAATGGAAGCTGCTTATGCACACCGCATCGCTTCTTATAAGAGGTATAGCAACAACATCCGCATGTAGTATAAGGGAGATGGAGTAGGATAGAGGTGGACCTCTTTCAGGGAAGATGAAGGATTTTTGAACGTGAACGTGTTTCTTTACAGATGTCTTAGAAGATACTGGGCACTGTGTTTATTTGGGACTTGTATAAACTAGAAGATTAGTTCTGGATAAAGGACACAGTGCTATTATAATTGGGTTTTGGACTTTTAATTGTGGAATTTTCACGTTTTCAATTACACATTTAAATCAATTTGCTCTACACCAATGGAGAAGGAGGTTTGGGAATTTAGCATGCTGAAATACATGTAGACAGCTACAATCTTTACATAATTTTCTTTCGTGATGACTCCAATTACAATATAGTGTTCTGCCAAAAAAAAAAAATCTTCAAAACATTTAGCTATTGCTGTACTATATGGCTTAATTTAAACCTTATGTTTATCACTTAATGCACTGAATATGCAGTCCTCATGAACTGCCTTTACAAGCCAATCAAGACAGCAATGCCACCATGACACTAAGTAATTTTGTGTGCCAAGAAACAAACTCTATCATGTAAGGAGAATTTGTATTCTAAAGAAAAACAAAAATGACACCAGGTGCATCTCTCGATGAAAGACTCAATTATAGTGTAGTAAGAATTACCTGCCCCAGGAGACTTCATTCAAATTTAGCATATTTCAAACAGAGTTTGATTATCTGGATGATAGCCTCTGACTAATTCAGCACTAATTCAGCTTATTTATTTTCAGTAACATATCTCCTAATCTATGTCTGTATCAGAGAACAATAAGGTCAGTAGTCATTTTGCACCCCAGAAATGCAGGGGTTTACAACTTTTCCTTAAGCAAACTACATGAAGGCAACCTTGTGTTCCATAATTCGTTTGTGGGGAAGCCACCGCACTCGTTTATGTACTCTTTCAGTCATGAATCCTTGGACCTGGTCCATGAAAACTACTGAATGGTGGAAGTAAGGTTAGTTGGGTGTCTTCCTCTCCAGTATCTACCAGCTTATTGAACCAAAGGAGACTGCAGACTCCTCTTCGTGATGGTAGTAGTTATTTTGCATGCCAATGCCTACATAATTTTACTTCTTGAATCTTTCATACGTGTGTACTACTAAAGCAACTTAAAAAAACAAGAGAAATCATAGCAGTATAATTGATTACCTCAAATATTTCCTGATCTTTGGTAGCCAAAGAAAATTAACAGATTGGTGCAGTAGGTTTATGTGACTCCAAAACTTTTGACTGAACATGAACTTTTGCTATTTATCTTTTACTGCATACACCCAAAACTCAAGTAGCTCCTTGACACAATACTATTTTGTTCGGAAACATTTTGGCCAACCTAAAAAAAGGTCAAACACTCAAGTTTTTATTTTTTGTGTTATGGAGGCTTTTTAAGTTTTGAAGTCATAATCATCTGTCAGATTGCTTCCTAATCTCTGTAATATTTGTAAAGTATACTTTACCTTCACAGCAAGCTCAAAGGTTATGCCCTGCTGCACGTCCATGTCATATTAAATGGCCTTAAGAAGAATTTATAGGCATTAAAACTATTTCTAGTTTTTGATGGAAAGTAAGTAAGAGGGGAATGAAAAAGTGATGCACTCTACAAGCTTAAACTGAAGCTTCTTATGAAGGTACATCGTAGAATGTAATAAAAAGTCACATTAAAGTTTACAGCGTAAGTTCCTCAGAGAATATAAACTTCAGTTACTACTGTTATATAGTACGCTAATAGGACATCCTGTAACTTAGCTTGCTTCTTACTTGTCATAAAAGTTAATTTCTTGACAATTAATTGTTACTTCTGTTTTTTGACAAAATGTACAAATGAAAGGGTATGCAGCATTTACATTTCATCCATGACTTAAGTGAAATATTTCTCTACTCTTAACACAGCTTATCAAAATTGCTTTTCTGTGGCTTCCTAAACTTTTTCCCCTCTCAATAGCATGGAATATTGTATGAATAAAAGGATTATTGTGCCATTTCTGAACTGTCATCTGGTCGTCATTGCATTCCCTTCCTGAACACTGTTTGCTCCTTACAGTGAAAAGCAACTCAAACTAAAATGCACACAGCACAATATAGAGCAAAGGTACTGAAAATCTTGAAAAAACTATGAACTATCCCTAAAGACAGAAAGGTAAATTAAAATATAACTTTATTCTTAAACAACTTGCTAAACCAATTGAGTTGCTATTATTATCTCTCACTTCATTAAAATATCACCTCTCAAGAACAGATCAAAGCTGCTCAGACCTCACATTGGAACTAATGCGATGAAAACTGAAATGTACATCACAGAAATAAATGCTTTTTTTTTTTAATTGTTAGCAGTTTAACTACATGTGAGTCCTTTTACACAGTGTGCTGGTTTTGGCTGCAGTAGAGTTAATTTTCTACACATTAGCTTGTATGGGATATGTTTTGGATTTGTGCTGTAAACAGTGTTAATAACACAGGGATGGTTTAGTTATCGCTGATCAGCACTTGCACAGCATCGAGGCCTTTTCTGCTCCTCACACCACCCCACCAGCGAGCAGGCTGGGGGTGCACAAAAAGCTGGGAGGGGACACAGCTGGGAGAGCTGACCCCAACTGACCAAAGGGATATTCCATACCATATGACATCATGCACAGCATATAAAGCTGGGGGAAGAAGAAGGAATAGGGGGACACTCGGAGTTACAGAGTTTTGTTTTCCCAAGTAACCCTTAGGTGTGATGGAGCCCAGCTTTCCTGGAGATGGCTGAATACCTGCCTGCCTATGGGAAGTAGGGAATTAATTCCTTGTTTTGCTTTGCTTGTGTGCGTGGCTTTTGCTTTACCTATTAAACAGTCTTTATCTCAACCCATGAGGTTTTTTCACTCTTATTCTTCCCATTGTTTCCCCCCTCCCAATTTGGGGGAGTGAGCAAGTGGCTGCTTGGTGCTTAGCTGTTGGCTGGGCTTAAATCATGACACACGGTATCTTGTTTTCTGCGATAACACCATTAGACCAGAAAACAGGCAATTGCTTTTACATTCTGTTTTATGAAAAAAGGAGTGGAGTTTTCAAAAGTATTCATTTTTATCTGGGTTTTGTTCCAGCTGAACTTAGTGTGAGTTTTATGCTAAAATGAACATTTTTATGCTTGGGCCATTGGAGCTGCTGAAGGAGGTTAGGTGCTAACTACATTATAGCTACAGAACTGTGCTGCTGTTCCATAAAACTTCAGGCAGGGACAGAGGTCACACATTACTTCTTCTTTGGGCTCTGCTGGAGATTAAATGCAGACCACTGCAGGCATTGTTTTCTGACACATAGTTTACACTTTACATCTTCTTGTTTCATTTTGTTCCCTCAGAGATAAAAATGAAGGTATAGACTTCCCATGTAAAAAAGGACAGCACTGAAGACCAGTGTGTTCAATGTCAAATTTAAACATATTCATAAAATTGGGCAAGAAACTAGCAAAATAACCCATAAAAACCACCAAGAAAAGCAAACCCAACCAGAAAGGAAGTGTACACAATATTAATGGAAGGATTTTCGATGCTATGCAGTGCTAACTGGATTTAATTTTTATTTTGAATCATTCCCAGCTCCCTTCCTTCATTTTCTGTGTTACCATTCGAAATAAAGCTCTAGCTGTATTTTGTAAGGGAGGATCAGGATAAGAAATTTGGGGACTGACATTAGTGACATAACTATCTCACTGCAGATCTCCAGAGGACTAGGTTTTGCATACTGACTGTCACTGAATTCAACAGCTTCCCTGTCATGAAACAAATGACTCCTTTTTAAAAATGAGTGTATAAATATTGCCTTTGAATTATATACGTTAAATCCATATCATATGATATGATGACAGCTACCAATTACAGTGACTGATTTTTTTTCCTGAAATAATATCACACAAATCAAGCAACTTCACCTTACTAGCTTAGAGTAAATTTAGCCTCCTATATATTAATATATGCACAGTATTCCTTAAAGCCGGTTTAAAACCCAAATGAAGTACAGCAGTTTTTAATTCACAGCTTCAGGATTCAGGAAAAACGCTGTTAGTTCTTATATTCCACTAAATAATATTAAACTTTGTTACATGTCGAACACAAGAAACACATGCATAAGAGGGCATATCCCATGACTTAGAGGAAGACAGCCTTACCTCCACGATACACAGTAACAACCTCGCCATGTACCTCCTTTTTTCACTAATTGCTGTGAGGACATTACAAATATCCTTTCAGGGAGACCAGATGCATTGCAGCCCTTGCTGTAACAATTAGCTGTGATCCCCTCAGTGCAGAGTAGAAATTTCCAAATGGAATAAAGCAAGCTGCTTGTATGTGGGACATGGTTATGAAAACTTAGGGACACAAGACGAAACAAAAACGTAACAATATCTTGTTTTGTGATGACAATACTTTAGGATGCCAAAATTGGTGAAGAGAGAGAGAGAGGGAGGGAGGGAGGAAGGGAAATCAGCCTTGCAGACCAGGAAGGAAGAGAAGTACAGCAGTGGGTTGTGCAACTTTTTTGAGCATGAGTTAACTTTCCTTTCTGATAGATCAGTCCGTCACTAGCCCATATGTAAAATTAAGAGAGAAAATTCTATTATACACAAAATTGACGACAATCTGCTATTACCCTATACAAGCCAGTGCTATGTAATTACAGCATTACTTTTTTACAAGCAGACACAAACAACTTTTCTCTGAAAACTCTTGTCTAGTTGAGTCACACACATAGAACAGAGTAGCCAATGAAATCACATCACCTTCCAAAGCATCTCCAGTTACTAAGTTCACTGGTATCTTTTAAGTCTCCTAGAATAAACGTGACACCTGTGGGAAATTCTCAAACAAACCAAATTCCCATGGCACTGCAAGATGTCACTGACCCCAAAAAAGTACTCCTCACTCAAAAAACAGGCAGTTCTCAATTTCAGTCTTCTTGCTCTGAATTCCACGGGGCTCTCACAGTTTTCAGTTAATCCAGCTGAATTTACCGTAAAGTAAGCAATCAAAGTATACTTTTAGATTGCTATTTCTTTATACTTCTAAGTGGGAAGTACCTGAGGGACTCCAAAATAATGGTTCAGAACCTATATCAACCATATTGAACTAGTTTGAGCATGCACGCCAACTGACGGAATCTTCTCTGGGAAATACACCAAACACTGACTGAAATTAATCAAGCTCGTGAAATTAGACCTGTCATTCAAAACTGTAAAGCTCTTAGCAGAAATAAAAGCAGACACTTACTACTTATTCAAATTCAGGCTGCCACCTTTCCTAAATGACAACACATTTCTTACCTTTAGAATTAATTACATTTACTAGAAGGAAAAACTCAACTTCAAATCTTTCAATTATTAACAAACTTACTGAAATGGGCTGTCCCCTAACTATTTCTTTTTCAGTTCTGATAGCTTGATTAAGTGTTGCAGTCCAAATGACAATACATCCAAGGTAAAGAAGATTGCAGTTAGTAATTATTTGATTGTATTATCTCTCAATGGCCAAGAGTGATAGACTATCTAAATCAGAGTAATCACGCAGGTGTTGGACTGGAAAATGGTTTTTGGTGAGAGAGGTTATAGACCCTGCTGAAGCTGTCTGCTCTGCATCAGAAGCAAGTCTGTTTAGATCATGCTGACAAGAGTTTGTCTAACTCATAGTTAGAAACCTCCAGTGAGATGATTCATAGGTTTCTAGCTTTTCTCAGTATCTCGTGTAGTTAAAGATTTTTTCCTGACATTGTCTTCACTGACAATTAAACTAGTTACCTCTTGTCCTATCCTAGATGAATATAAAAATAATTGATTGCTTTCCTCACTCCTCTACAGTTCAGATTAATATAATCCAGTTGCCTCAACACCGAAACCCTACTAAATTCAAGATACAGCCTACGCAAAGCCACTAGGTGCGCTACGCTAGCAAAGAAAGCAATGAGACTGATTTCACACGGTAACTTCCTGATAAATTCATATGGGCTGTTTCTTACTATATTAATATTTGTATATTTATAAAATTAATTATTTTTTAAATAATTCACCTACATCTAGAAAGATACTGTTTGCTAGACTCTACCTCCTCCTCCCACTCCATCCCATCCCTCAAAGCTAGCTACAATGCTTGCCTTGCTTTGGGTTTTGGGGTCCTACCTTATCCCTTACAGCCTCAAGCTTCTTTGGCATGTTAGAGGCCAGTCAACAACAGGCAATTCCGATCAAATACATCTAACTAGTCTAAAAATCCTCTAGTTTTGAGTGAGTCTTGTTTGGACTCACTCTCCAGTGGATCCAATTAGGTTCAGATTAGTTCTGGACCACTTTGGCCTTCTCAACGCCATACACTGCTCCTCATCCTGTTAAAGATGGACTTATAAGCCCATTTTTCCTTCTGTTTTGGTGTGTTTATTCTGGCTCTTCTTGCCACCTTTTATGTTTCTCACTATAACTTTTAGAGCTCTATCTTTTCCAAATTATGTGCTTCAGTCATTTCTCCATACCTATCCTTATTCACATATCCTTGTTTCCATTTGTTCTACAATTTGTATGACTAATAGTCAAACCAGTTTCTTATTTTCTTTAGTTTTATGATTGTTTGGCTAGTTTTTCCTTAATCTTGGATCTTTTAGTAACTGTCAGCTCTCCTGAATACAACAGCCCATTTGTTTTCACTCAATCCTTTCCCAGAGAGCAGCCTGCAAACTCAGGCTTTCCCTAACTCCATCAACCTACAATTCCAATTTACATACTGAAAGAACGGGCCTGAAAGATTTTAGGGTATCTATCTGGAATATTGATTTGTTTGGGCACATTTTTACCCCTTTGCAGATTTGCATTGATGCATGGTTCCAGACAGAGCTGCACTGAAATTAATGTGGTTCTGCTAGAGGTACAGCAGGACATCTATATACATCCATTTACAGGTCTGTCTGAAAAATTGACAGAAGGCAACAATTGGTTTGGACAAAGGAGAAGAGGAGGAGGGAAGGAAAGCAGAAGGACTACAGTATCAATGACAGGCACAGAGTATTACTATCAGCACTTGCAGCCTTCGCTCCAGGGGAGGATAACACGCTGTACCACATGTATCTCATGATCAATAAACAGTCACTGAATTAACAACACACGTGGAAGATTAACTTGTATGGTAAATGTTACTCCCTCCTAAAAAAATTTCCATACTGTTTAAAAACACTTGTTTCTTTCTATTTAATATACGATTTCTATCTTGTAAATAATCAAACTTTTAAATGAGAAACATACACTGCAGTAAACACATCTTTGTTAAGAGGTGTTTCTGATGAAAAAAAAAATTAAAGAAAAGCTTCTGGTCTTTCAAATTTTCCTGTCTCACCCTGTGGCATAATTAAAAAATACTGAAGTTCCTTACTTATCTTATTTGCATGTGTCACAGCACAATGGAAGTACTACAAGAAATGAACCCAAACTTTATGCTACCACAAATTCTTGGAATATTCCACTAAGTTTTTTTAATGCTCTGAAGCAGATCTTCAAACACCATGAATATATGATGAAACTTTTTTTTAAGGATTTGCCTTAAGAAAACTTTATTTGAGTGATTTCTTTTCTACATAAAAGAAGGTTAATCTGGAAGCACACTTAAGAAAGAAATACAATGGAAAAGAGGTTTCAAGTCTTCAAGATTAATGTATTTAGATTTATATTAATCCTTAAGAATTACTTAACTTCTACTTAATAATTTTTTAATTAATGTAAGAGAATTCTTGTTTAAGGATGTAAGGTAAATTATACAAAAGTTTTCAGATAAAAAGCATGTTCTAACCAAGTTAGTAAAATTGACAGCAGACAGGAAACAAATACAAATAATGTAAATGATTAATATTGTGGCAAGGTATCACTTAATTCTTAGCAAAGGACCTATGGGAGACCAAATCCCATGTAAAAAAAAAATGAAGCAAAACAAAACAAATAATAGAGCAAAATCACAAAAACATAAATTCCAAAACCTCCCATCAACAAAAGGTCCTCCAAAAATCTTCTCTCTTTTTGGTAATGGAGAAAGAATACAGACTTCTGAATATAAGAAGTCACAGTAACAGTATGTAAAGAGGAAGGGAGAAACAAAGGAAAAGCTTCATTACATATTAATAAGGCTTCTATTTATACTATAGATAGTATTCAAGTTTACATAATAAACCTCTATTCCGTAGTTTAAAATCACAAATTACCTTTCAGATCTCAACAGTAGAGAGTATGATATATTTATTCACAGGTTTTCGCACCATTTACTTCCAGTAAGAGATTTGATTCAGTATCCTTTTACTCATGTGGGTCTTTCTCATTTCAAAACAATCTCTGCAGCAATTTCTATTTCATATATATGGGGTTTCAGGTGCACTTGTCTGCTTCCTACCTCCTCCTGGTAATTTTCCTGTTGAGCCACTCAGAGATGGGCATTAGAAAACTGCATTCACATTATCATCTTACATTTCCAAGTTAACTGGAAATTTTTATTACAGTAATTTTTTTTTTTATTAAGGTATCCAGCATTATAGTATGCACTACTGGATAGGCAGTACGGTATATCCTGATGCATTCCCTTTGAAAAGTCTTTTGCTTTTCCCTGACAACAGGTACAAAAGTCTTCCCTTGAACAGCAATGCAAATGATTTTACATAATGGACAAGAGCAAAAACTTAGGAAAATACTTTTGCTTAAGAGTTTGCTAACTCCATGTATATACATTTAGCTAATTCTGTTACAGGAGGATGCACTTATCTTTGGCTTTTCCATTCTTAGAGTTATACAGAATGAAAAGTATAGCCACTCTTCACATACCCTCCATATCCTTCAGGAAAGGAAGCAGCAGTCATAATGAACAAAAATAGAAAACTGGATGCTAGAATATGTAATACATGCACTTTTCTTGGAAAATCATTTGTAACTGGGTTTTGCATAAGCTACTTGCATAATACTGACTGATTTTGACCCCCTCAGGCACACTGTTTGCAGCCTAATACTCCATTGCACTAAGCACCTGTAATTTTAACTGCAGTAATACTGCAGGATGGATTTATCCTCATGTTTTCTTCACAATAATGGGTGCTGTTAATTAGACTCTAATGTTGGCTTTTTCTGAGAAATTAGGTGATGTTTCTGATGTTTCATTACCTTCTTGGCAATTTATTAAGCAAGGTAGGGAAGAAAAGAGAAAACATATATATTAGCCGGTTCCTATACTCCTCTGAAGGTCTGTTTCCTTGGTTTTAGCAAAAGGCATAACTTGTCTTTGACTTTCTCAATACTAGCACGACTAGCAGGCCATTTTTAGGAGAAATGTTCATCCTGCCTTCTAGACCACTAATTTCTGACATACAATCCACAAAACATCTGAAGCCCATTTTCAAAGTCGAAGGGGCGATGGATGCAAAATATATATGTATTATATCTATCCCCTGGTATGCAGCATTTGAAAATACAGCTAGCAGGGAAAATAACCCAAACAGATTATATGGGGCTTCAAGTAAAAAAGGTTGAGAAGCATTCTTGACACCCAGAGTAAATGCAATCATATACTACGCTCTCTACATGGTGAGCTACACTTAGGAAAAGTATTCAAGGAGTTATACTAAGCTCCCCAGGCCAGAAGCTCTGACGAGTGAGAAGACAGACCTCTTGAGAGGTCATGGTAAGAACTAGCTTTAGATGTTACTTAATTTTATTTGTCAGCATCTTAAAAAAAACTCAGTAGTTTAATGCTAAGGCAATGCTTTGGCGTCATATTAGCTTTATTGTACAAAACTGATATAAAGTCATTTTAATGTAAAGAAATGGAAAGAAAGGAGTACCTTCAGTTTCAACCTAATGTCTTTCATTATTATTATATACTTTTAAGACAAAAGAGAAACTACTAAGTACATGTCATCAAAAAGCAAGAACCTTGTCCAATTTTATTGACATAACTCCTTTCAAGCATAAAAACTTTACAAGTGATACCATTTAATTGAGAGGGCTGTATAAAAGCATAGCTATTTTTCTAAGTGATATTTACATTTCAAATCACCTTTGATACTATTAAAAAGTAGGGGCCCTATCTAATAGCAGGATTGTGGCCTGGAGTGCTTATCATTTCGCTTAATTGTTACCCACAAAACATGGATTTTATTTTTTTAAACTGTCGGATTTTTAAATAATTGTAAATTGAATTGTTCAATTTACATGCTTAATCCAACATCTGAAATGATTACTTACATTTGATCTGTTCAATATTTTCTTTTACTATTCTCCACTGCAGAGGTTAAACCTACAAGACGATAGCATCATATTTAGCAAAACTTTTCCAAGAAGCAGTAGAAGATACTAAAAGTTGTAGCTTGGTTCCTGGTACTGTTGCTTTGTCTTACTCTAGCACAGTTAGGAGATTTCCACAGCCAGGACCAAACTAGCCAGATGAGGTTGTGAAAGTAAAGTTTTATCTGTGTAGTGATAAGGTGGCTCTATATAAAATTCCCCTGGGAGAAATTACATTTTAGTACCAGTATTCAGGTAATCAAGTTAGCTAACGAAACTGGCTTGAGGTAAGAAACAGTCACCAGAAATAGAATTAAAAAAAAGAGAAGCAAAAAAGCTCATTTTAGACAGCTACTTTGAACATGAGGTTTTAGCCCATGGCAAACAAACTGTATGAGAAAAACATACTTGTTTTCTCACTGTTCTCCCACTGTGTTCATCGTTTTGTTATAATGACAAAGAGACAGGACTTTTACAGAATCTACTTAAGAGACATTTCTGGAGACAGCATGTGGATGAACAATGCAATTTTGCCACGGTTTAGTGGCAGAAATTAGGATATTCCACACTGAAATCTACATACAGGCTTGCTGAAAAAAAAATGCCAAAGTTTTGTTAAATTCATTGTACCGTAAAGTTATCTCAAATCAGTTGAATCTAGGTCAATCATTTTAGTAGAAGTTTTCCAGGTGACAGCCAGCTTTGTGACTACATTCAAACCACATGCTATGGCGCTATGATGAATTTATTATGACTTTTAAATTGAAGAAAACAGAGAAATTCAGGTACCTGCTGTATAACTAGGGGCTCTGTGCAGACTAGCTTCTACTGTTACATGTTCACATATCTCAAATCTTTGCTATATACTTAACATTCGACGACACTTCTGTTACCATGGTCAATTAAACTTTTCCTAATTAAACAGCCTCCTAAATTTTATTTTATTTTTCCAAGGAAGACAAGAATGCTTACTGGCATTCTTGCATGGCACACATGGGAGTTACAAAGCTACAGTTATTCCTGCACGTCAGGTTCTCTGGGGTCCCCAGGTGGAAGCCTTTAACAAAGTAAGAAGTTTCTGTTGCTGTGTTATGAGTATTGGTGGCACTGCTTAGGCTCTGGTTTCACAAAGCTTTTTTCATGGAAGCAGAAGAGTTCCCCCCTCACCGAGTCTACCCATATGTATGAAACTGCTGATGTACATGAGAAATCCCCGGCATATTCTTTTATTAGCATAATATAAGATTATCATTTTAACAACCTGCCTTCCTGTCACTGCTTCAACACTGATGTTTAGAATTCATATGGCAAAGAAAAATACGTTAATGAAAATATTTGCTTATTTTTATGTTTACTTGCTTTACCTATTCATACTATAAAATAAACAAACGAGTCTTTTTTATTATATATTTGATTTTTTTTTTACAGTTGGAAGTAGATATTTACTTTAGAATAAAGGAATGATATGTCACCTTAATAAGGGCTTATCCAGCAGAGCTTGCTTTCCAGGTCACTCCAATCATGGAGCGATATCAATTTGACATTAATAGAAAGATACTACTAAAAATCTTAAGCACGAGCTAGAGAACCCCCTGCCGTCTACCAGTGAGGGGAATTGAGTTGGAAACCTTTAGAAAAAGCAGCAGGCCATGAAATGCCAAATAAAATTCCTTCTTCCATCCAGAGATAAAGGAAAAGAGTACAGCACTACTTTAAGAAATGGTACTTGACAAAAAAGAGAGAAAATAGATGCGTGCATTTTTCAACATTTGTTGCTTTGCTGAATGGAACAATGTGAAGAAAAAAAGGTTGTTTCATCTTTTTGGAGAAAAAACCATCACATATGCACAAACATGTTTACTGAACTTCTGAAGCCCTTTTCTTTTACAAAACCACCACCCAATCTGATTAGAGATTACCAACCTATGGTAATAAGTAAGAAGGTAAAACAATTGTCTAATTTTCTGATTTTTTTTATAAAGTTGCTGTTATATAACCTTGAATGCAATGCTTTCTGATATGACTCTCAACATTTTCCTGTTATTGATAGAAGCATGAAAGAAATACTCTGAATCTGCAAAATACACAAGTTCAGTTCCTGTAAAATTGGAGAATAATTTGGATTATTCAGGGTGTGTTAACAGAGAATAGGTTTATTTTCATAAAAGTTTGAGTGGGTTTTTTTACCTAAATAGCTGCGATTAAATTACATCTTTATGCATAATTTACACTACTTTTATTCATGTGTGTAGGGATATATACTAACACATCCCTTTATGCATATAAGCAAGAGGAGCATTATTGAACAAGTTCATATTTATATTGTTATTTTCTTGTGGTTTTCTAGAATTTTGACTAAAAATTCCAGGAAGATTTCAGCATTTTCCCCAAGCCTAAATAAGAACACAATTCAAGATCCTGAAAATTTTGTTGAGTAATTATTTCTGAAAATAAAGCAAACTTTTTTCCTGGATAATTCCAAATTACCACTTTTAAAATATTTTTAATTTTTAGTTTTAATTTTTTCAAGTTGCCATTTTTAATTTTTGCCCTGCAAAACCATTAACCAAGCAACGAGATTTTCTAGTATTTACTACTAAGTCTGCAATACTCTGGCTAAATTCCATTAATGTAGACAACAGACAATATTTATTAGGATAAGTAATGTCTTTCATTTTACCTTGTATTAAGTCCAATGAGATGTTTTAAAAAATTACTTTTTTTGCTGACTCAGGCGACATTTGAACACAATCAACTTTCCTCTGCTCCCATTAACAGTCAGGAACTGGTGTTGTGAACAACTACAGTATCACAATTGTTATTCATCATTCCTTTATTCAGTAATATCATAAATTAACAGTTACATTCATGGACTTCTTTTGTGGCCTTTCAGTTAAACAACCCATCAATGTTTTCTTCACATTTCCATGACTAATGTTTCGTTCCACAAATCTGTCCAAGAAACTTCTACCACTGTAGCCTCACAGAAAAATATGTCTACTGAAGTCATGAGGATAACAAGGTTATAGTTAAGACCAGAATTGCAGAAGTCCATGCTATATTTCTGAATTTGGTGTATCTACACATGAATGGAACTGAACATGCCTCTTCACAGCTAACAAAATCTGTGATCTGTGAGAATAAAAGGACGCTTTGTGTGAACTTTGCATCTTTTCTTTATCTGACATGGCCAGTGCCCCCCCATTTCCTATCAGGGTAATACCAACAATTTTGAGTGAGGATATTTTTACCTTGAGTAGTTTCAGGCAAAATTTACTAGTGAGATTGTTTTCATATGATGGGCAGAGTATGAAGTTAACCTACTATGATCAACCTGTCAATCGTCTAATCCTAATCCTTTCTTCTGCCGCCTGCTTTCCCAATGCCATAGTTATACATCCAAAGCTGTGAGTCAGACACAGTAGTTTAGACAGTATCTCACTATTCTTCACATGCCATCTATACAGCAGTCACCTCCATACAATAATCTTTGAAAATCAAAGATCAACTGATCTATCTTCTACTCTAATCATGCCAATTGAAGAAAAGTGGCTTTCACAGTTCTGAGGAGGATAGCATAGGACAGGATGCTGTCAGCCGTCAAAGATGCAGTGAAATTTCTGCAAGTATTAAGGGGAAATATCAATTTTATCTCTTATTCTGTTTTCAAAGGCTATTCTTCAGCCACCTTCAATGCTCAAATGAATGCTAAATGGGTGATAGAATTTCCTCAGCGGATGCTTCTGAAGTTGTCACTTCCAATGCCTGAAAGGCTGATTCCTTCATCTCCTTTGCTGCTGGTGCCAATAGATAGTTGAAAACGAAGAGACAAGGGCACACTCCTGATCTTCAAATGTCAAGAAGAAAATAGTCAACTCAGTCCCCCTCACAAACAACATGTGTTGAAAAAGAATATTAAATGATGCCTCTTGCTATATTACCCTAAGCCTTAAAAGAAGTTCTCCAGGAAACAGAGAGGGGGGAAAGCACAAGGTATGCATGTTGAAATTAAACATACTTTTTACTAACAGCATTCGGATACTGAATCAAAGGGATTCTCCCTGCTATACTTTGTTCAAGACGTTGTTGAATGAGAACGATGCTTACACTTACTCAAATCCTTCTGGTACCTAATGAAGCATAGCCCAGTAACTCCAGATCCCACTGGAATGAATGGAAAAATTCCCACCAAATCTAAAAATTATTCTATGCCATTATAAAAAGAAAAGTAATTCTTGTGAAAGTACGAAATTCCAACTGCGTCTGAGTTCTAAGAGAACACACTTTTCAGTTCGTACCCCCCTGAGAACATCAATAATTTAAAGATATAGTGCTTCCAGTTTGTTCTTGATTAATTATACTTTACTTTTTTGTCTGACCAGTTTATTCTCACATTATTGCAGTAGCATGCCCCTTGCTCTTCCCTTGGCAGAGAACAACCAAACACACTCTAGGATAAAGAAAAAAATACCAACAAGGATTATGGAATCTGGTTAATCACAGGCAGGTCTATTTTTAATTAAAATTTTATATAAATCAAACCCTTAAGTTTTTTTAAATAAAGCCATATGCAGCCAAAAATGTAAAACTGGTGGGAGAAATAGTAGCAATATTTGGCAAATAGATTAAAAAAAATCTTATACTTCTACCTATTCTTAACATCTTCTAAGCTACTTTTAGGAGTAGATCTTTTCATAATATTATTCTCTTTCCTGATGATCTGGACTGTGCCTGTTTTGGCCTGTAGCCTGAATGGCAATGTGACAGGGTATAAATGCTTAGGGGACATCAGTCACAACACGGAAGTCAGATGTTGGCCAAGAGGGACATGAAAAAGAGAACATATTATGCTTTTGAAATGTTGGCTATATTTTGTTTTGTGCCTGTGGTATAAAACCCTTTCCTTATCTTTTTAAAATTCACCAGCTGTTAGGCAATTCTGCAATAAGTAAACAATCCCATGGTGAATTAGGCAATCACATCTCTTTTGTGGAAAACTCTAGGTCTTTAGCTGTGTACATCTGCGGAGCCGCAAAGTACTGGTGTTTCATTTTCATGTTGAAACACTTTGTTTTCAGCTTTGCAGTTGCAACAACACTAAAGATTAAGTAATATAATGGAAATGTCTGGCAATACCAAAAAAAGTTTTATCATCCTGTTAATAAGACAAAGCTATCTGCAACATGACGTGTTATTGGAAAAAGAAATCCACAGGTGCACAGAAGGAATTAAAGATTTAACTTTTTGTTTCAGTTACTCAAAGTCATTCCTGCAGATCCTGCATATTAAGTCCAGGGGCTCATGTTTTGCCAGGTAGTGGCACTGTGTCACTTTTTATTACAAAGTGTTTAGTGACAAATATATCGGGAGAACAGAATGTAGACAACAGTCACAACTGAATTCAAACACTCACCCCCTACCCCAATGCTTCTAGTGAAGGATTCAGGTTTGACTGCTGATTTTCTACAGATTTATGATTCCTTTTGAGACACCCTCAGGGAGAGACAGTATGTCCCCAAGGCTGTATTTGTAGTCTGCTAAAAAACAAGAATCTTTGTCAAGTCAACAGGAAACAGTCAAGAGAGCTTCTCATCTGACAGTGAATAGAATATGTTGAATAAATATTACACAACAAACCTATCTAGTTTAACCCTTGCAAGAGGTATTTTTGAAAGTGCTCAGTTATGCCAACCCTGCTACCTATGAGATCAGCAATTGTAATTAGCATCAAATTTAGGCCAACACTTGGTACATCTTAGAATTTTGGAGCCCTCCAATATCCCAACAGTGTTTCACAATTTTGAAACTGGAAATTTTATTTGATTAAAGATGCATGCAATTACACTAAGCTATGGGTAGAAAAGGCCCTACCATTACTAGGTGTTGTTCTGATGCCACACCACAGCTAGTGCTTGGTCAAGTAACAAGACAGATGAACTTCGTACATTGCTCCTGGAGGTCTGTATCCACCTGTCTTCACCTAAAACTGCCTCTCTGGTGACTGAATAGTGTCCCAAATTAGGGAAAGATGAGAAGGCAGGAGAGAGTCACATTCTACACAGAAAAATGTCAAAAGTATGTTGTAAGGTCTACGACACTTTTCTAAATGAGCACATATGATCATGGACTATCCACGGAAATACCCCAGGGATCGCTGTCAGGGAAAGTTGCCAGTGGAGAAAGCAGAGGATTGAAGAATTTAACATCAGAAACCAAAAGGGAGATGAAGACTTGATGTTTGCTACAGCTAGAGACAACAAATTACTGGATGCTTGCTTTCCTAGCCAGTTTTGTATAGACAACTAAAGCTCAGTCCTAACACATTCATTTACCTTGTAAGTGAACTCTAATCAGCAAATAGTTAACTACAAATTTAGCTAAAAGGAAAAACAAAAAAGTGGTGTTGAGTTATCCTTTCAGAGAGGTTTAATCCCATGGGAATAAAAAGGCTTCAGAGACAACCCTAGTCACTTATGTGGATGCATTCACACACCTTGTGTCGCAGCTCTGCAAAGACACACAATGTATCTAGACCCTGGACACAGAATATCCAACAGGTGAAAGCTGGTGGAAGCAGCCCCCGTCCCCCAGCACGCACACATAAGACAGGGGGCCGAGAACACCCTAGGGCAGCTCCCAGATTAATAGGCTCTGCCAACAAGCAAGAGGGCAGGGTAAGGGGTCATTAGTCAGGACATGCAGAATCAGCACTTCTGTGGCCCTGCCCAGATGGTCAAGTTTCCATGCAGGATCTAGCCCACGGCTAAAGCCGCCTCACCAAGGAGGACGAAACTAAAACCTCCCAAATCTTTCCACAGGGGCACTTGGCATATGGGAAGATTACAGGGGATATAAATTTATCACTGACCATCATTCACTAATCTGAGCTACACACTTGCGTATTCAAGTGAAAAAATTGAATATGCTGCAACAACAAGAAAAAAAATATGTGCATGATAGCAAGGTAAAAGATGACCTCAAAAAATCAAGAATAATATGAAACCTATTCTGTGCCAAAAATATAATGTATATTATGTATTAGTCAGTCATTAACATATATGACACTAATACAGGAGACATCTATGGCTATTGCATTGCAAATAACACTTTCATTTTACAACAGTGAAGACTGCTGTTGCTTTTTTCAACATTTGGTATTTATAGAAACATATCTTTTATACAAAGCTCCATTTTGCAGGGTTGCACACTACATTAACATGTTAAATATACCATCCTTCTTCTGCAGCTCAATCTTAAGAACCACACATTATACAGAGTTGTGTTGCAAAGGTACAATTATAAATACTCACACACTTGAGCCTACATCATCATCCTACAGGATACATAGGGTGCCTTACCAAGCTCCCTCAAGTTAAAGGATGCCTACATAGTTTTCTTTAATTACATAGGTAAACACAACATTTTCCTCTTTTATGTTAATATAAATTGAATATTCTGATCCAGCAAGTTAAAAGTTTTAGAGAAATTATTAAAAAATAACAAAAAACGTATTTGACTATTTCATTTCTGCAAGATAATACTGAACTTTTCTTGCATAATGAAAGCAGATTTTTGCCTGACTAAAGCCATTCTTCAGCCCACCAGATTTATTTTTTTTTTAAATAGACTTTATATTTAAAAGCTCATAGTTCATTTGTGTTCATCTGTCTTGGTGTCTAGCCATACATGTTTTGGAAATAGTCCTGAATAACAGAAGATGCATTAGCTGTGCGGCTACAACAGTGACACAAAGTACCATGTGTTTCTAATTGTTGTTTTACTCCACACAGTTAATTTTTGTTTCTTACGTAGAAATCTTGAAGAGGCAGTAAGAAGCCTTCTTTACATCATAAGAACCAAATTTATTATGAAAGGAATTTAAACTTACCATAAAATCTATCTACAATTGTCTTCAATATTTTGAGTATTCATTTATGAATAATCAAAAGTAGTAGTAAGGTTTTGTTTTGGAAACTTTTTTTTTATAGTTGTCTAAAACTTGAGAGATTTTTGGTAGCTTTGGTAGCTACTTTTCACACTTCGATGCAATGGATGTGTAAGATTAAATAGTAATGAATAGAAAATTTGAAATTTCAAACATGATCCTTTTGCTTGTGCAGTGACAATTACCAGTGACATAAAAGAACAGAAGACAAGAGGAGCATTGGAAGATTATACAACACACAGTGATACAGCAGTCAACATTTAGGATTACAGATAACCCCAAATGTCTAACAACAACAAAGTTGAGAATAAAGAAACATCCAGAAAAGTGTAGCTGTATTTATGCAACAAAACAAACATTGGCCAAAAATACAGGAAGGTTACCATGAGAGACAGAAATGCCAGAAGCAGAAATTTGACAGACCAGATTAAGCAGCTGGTCCATCAAGCCTGTGCTCAGCCTTTGGCTGTGACGATTTCACAATAGTTCAGAGGTAAACCTCCTTCAGTGCATCTACAGTAAGCGATGCCATATATTGAGGAAAGCATTCCTCTCGATCCCTGCAGCAATCATCTTACTTCCTCAAGCATGAGATTAGATTACCCTCATTTTAGCATACCTACCTACAGTTACTATTCCTTGTCATGCAATTATTAGTTGAAAAATATCCAACTGCAGCTACGGGGTCTGTGATCTTCCATGCTTTGATAAGAAGTTTGGAAGAGTAGCTTTTTAACCTTGATGTCTTTATGTACATTTTTGAAATCTTAGAGAAAAAGAAGACATACATCAAGAGATTTTTTGCATGTGCCTACGAGAGATAAAAGTAGGAAAGGAAAACAAATATTTTAAGCAAATATGAAAGTTTTTGTTATAGATAAAATTTCAATTAAGTCCTGTCAAGGGTACTGGGGACTTTAATGAACCAAACAGGACACACATATTTGCTTGAAGTGGCAAGAAACTTCACTGTAAGTTTTGAGTCAAATTCAGTTATTGCCCCCAGTACAGCACCTAAATAGCAGGAGGGTAAAACAGCTGCCACACATGAAGAAGCCACACTAAAATTCTTTATAGTACTAATTATCTTTGTTGTGTATTCAGAGTAGCAGATTTCTTTAACCAGTATTGTTTATGAACTGTAGTTCAAATAGTAGCCATTTCTGCATGTGAAAGACTCAGACGGGTACTAACAAATGCAAGCATCAGGCTTGAACAATGATACCATCACAGGCTTTTCTACAACGCTGATATCATACCATTTTCTACAATTCAGTTCTGGTCAACTATACTATTTCTCCACTTTTATAAATTCCTGCTTATCACAGTCTCCTCGTGTCAGCCTCATTCCATTCACCTCTTTCCTTCTCACTTCTCTCCCGCCCTATCAAACTCTCATGTGTCTGTGCATGCCTTCTTTTTCCCTTATCTTATGTGTGAAAACACTGGCTACAGCACATTCAATCAAAAGATGTACTGAAAACCTAACCCACCGAAAAAAGTCATGGACTTAGTATGTATTTTATACCTCTTTTCTACTACACTCTGTAGCAGGGACATCTGGCACTATTTTGTACAATACAGCAGGGCTATGTTAACCGTTGTTCCTTAAGTGCCACCATAGAATAAATAAATACATTAGCAGTTTTCTGTATTTATTTTTGGCAGGCAACTTGAGAGACAAATTATCTACCTCCAAACACGGATATAAATAAGCATAAACTATGCAGATGTTTTCCTCATCCCTGTCAGTGTATTTCAACTACTTCTGGAACACCCTGAACTTGTTTCTCTCTCAAGCAGTGCAGCCCAACTTAAGAGGAACACAGCCCTGAAACACGCTTTCTACTCCCCTCTCAAACAAACTTTTGTTATATAAGGCAAATATAGGTCACCTTCCAAGTGATACTAAATTGAAAAGATAACAGGCTATGCAAAGAAGATATTCCTACATAAGAAAGGACTTTAGTTGTAAACCCTTAAAACTAGCTGATGGAGCCTGCATAGGGTCGATGCATTTACAGTCTTAAAAATACCACTGTTAACGTAACTAGTTTTCAAAAGTCTTTATCAGAAGCTGTGATTTAAAAATAATTAAATTCACCCATTTTCCTCTCTCCAAAGCATGCCAGAGGAGTCCCAAGACACAGATAATGACAAGGGAACTACGGTTCTGTCCCTGTCTTAGTAAAGTCTATGCTGGGAGATAAGAACGTGGGAGCAGGTTGAGACACTAAAGCAAAATTCTGACATAAGAAGAAAATCATGTTTCCTATTGATCACGATATTATTAAAGGAGCCACTCCGATGTGCTTACATTCACAAAACCACAGATACCTCACAAGCAACAAGATTTACCCTACTCTATTATTCAGTATTCTCCTGACTACTGGAACAAAAGCCTAGCTATTTAAAGTCACAGAGCAAGCTCATATCTGTCCACATTTCTCTAAACAGATATATTACTAACTATTTCTACAGTACCTTGCAAGATGGGGAACAACCTCCGACAAAACCTAGGTCAACCACTATTATACTGTAACGACACAAAATCAACAGAAAAACACTGCCTCGATGTCACATTAATCTCTTTTCAATTACTCTTGTAAAAAAGTACGAATTTTAAAACATTGCATTTCCTCTTCGGTTTTGCCTAGTTTAAACTTCCTTCTGCTCTCTTTATTATTAAGCATTGTTATTCCAAAGCACAAAGAAAGGCTCTATGAAAAGCTACCAGAAACTTATTTTTCGCTTGACTTTGATTTAGATACTACAAATATGGATTACTTAGTTCTCACTCTTTTGCAGGCTGTACTGTCTGCGCTCCTATCTTCTTCCTTGAGGCTGAATTTTGTTCTCCTCAGACAGGTCAATTATGTGGGCTTAAAGAAGTGGTGGAAATACCAGCACTGGGAAGCTGCTGAAATGTCAGAGGAAACACTCAAAGGCTTTTCTTTCAGGTAAAAGTTGCCAGAGCAATATAACAAATATGCTTCCCAGTAACAGATATTGATGTTTTCTCTCATTCATGAAGTCTATGACACAGACTGACATCTTACTGCTGCAGAAACACTACAACAACTGACATCCCTCCAACACCCTCGACACTGCATACCGAGGCAGATCAAACACAAACCCCACTTTACAAGAAGATTGTTCTGTAAAGCGAGTAGTGTGTCATCCCTAATTCTGAAGTACTTTATAAAAAGTCGCTATGACCTCCCAGAAATGCAGCAATATCTCTCCATTACTCTCTACATCCTCCCAGTGAGGTTCCCACTGCCCCATACCCAGAAGAGCCCTGAAGCGCAGCGCACAACTCCAGCCAGGCACCATGCAGGTCAGACCTGGCCCTGCAGGGTCAGTCATCCTTTAAATCACCTCTGTAGTTCATCAGCTTTACTAAGAAACCATGCAGTGGATTGCTATGACTTTAATACCTGCTGCTGACAATATCACAGGCGTACTCTTCCCTTTCTGGTTTTGTCCACATTTCAGGTCTCAGCAAAAACTGGCAGAAGAAATGGTTACAAAGGAAACACAAAGAAGAAAGCACAAGCAGGTAAAGGTGTTTTAGAGTTAGGATTTTTTTTCTTGCTAGATTTTAGTTTTTCTTTTTTTCTCTTACTTTGGTGGCCACCAGAGTAACATCTTGGTAACATCCTGATGAACTGCTCCTAGGATGAAAACAACCCACCCAGTAGCCCTTCCAAACCCTCCCAGATTCTTGAGATAAATTCATTGATACAATCCAAGATGACTCTCATATCCTCACCTCAGGAAAATAGGAAACATAAAACAGACTAACATATTATAAATTTTACCCCTGAGTTCATACTGTTATGAAAGCAGAAAATCCTAGAAGCAAAACCTGGAAGTTGAACTAATGAACCTTTTGCAAAGTGAGTTGACCAAAATTAGCATCAAAAGCAACAAAAGCTTCTGCCATGTGCTGCCTTGCCATCTTCCTGCTGCAGGAAACACCTGTTCCCCATGGAGAATCCCTGCAGCTGTGCTCAAGTTTTTTCAGTGCGTGGAGCAAGTTCCACTCCTTTTGATTTTGACAGGATCAACCCTGGAAATAAAACCTTGTCTTGCCCACCCTTTCCAAAGTCGAGACAGAAGTAAGGCATATTTTTGGACTTTAACATATGAAGTCCATAACTACTACATCAAAAATCTTGCTAGTAACTGAGATGGTCTTTGTGAAAAAATCCAGCTTCTCCAACTAGCTTTCACAGTGATGAAGTCAGTCATAAATACTGAATTATTCACAGTTCATTAATCCATCTAAAATAAATCTCACCTCTTATAATACTCATTGCTCACTAACATACATCTAGAATTGGGAAGCTGTCACTAAATAAATATATCCTAATTATGAGTGGATATAGATAGATATACACATATAAGTATAGTTGTACACACACACAGAGAAATAAATTTGGATGCAATAAACCAAATTTCAAAAAAGGTGAGCTTAATGGATAGTCTTTAAGTGGGCTTAACCCTTAAAAGTGCAAGGAAAAGAAATGAACATTAAAAGGCTCTTGTCCTCATATAAAATATGACAGAAAATAACGAATCACGGTATTACAATGATTACTTTAAATGCACTGAAAAATACGGTTATAATTTTGGAAAAGTATTTCCTCTCAGGAATTCTGCAAAGCCTTATCAAACTCCAAAGACTTTGGTTCTCCTTTATTTGACAACGCTTTGATGGTGTGTGTTAGGGACCCTGACTCGATCAGTTCCCAAAGGACAGAATACAAATCTCAGATGCTGCAGCAGGCAAAATAGGTATGAAAAAACTTTTGAGACTGACTTTCCGACACAATTTGCTGTCCCTATATTTCCATTCTAAGAAATACTGCCATAATACTCTTCTATGAATTTTCTGCATTTTTTTCCTAGTTCTAACTGTGAATTCGTCGCAGAAAATCTTAAATATGGCAGAATAAAACAAGAAAAAAAACAAGAGACTCCCATAGTGGCACAAACAGCCATTAAAAAAAGATTAAAAAAAAAAAACCCACCAAAGCAAATCTGCATTTGGTAAGCTATATGTAAAACTGGTCTGTCACCGTACCTTCATTTTCCTCTTACTGAATAACTTTCCTTTCAGTGCTGTTGCTTAATTAGTCAATGTCATGTGAAACTGATGATAAAAATAATTGAGCCGGGGCCTTCAATCTCCAAAGAGAGGCATCTGCCATGGTTTCAGCTGGGATGGAGTTAATTTTCTTGCTAGCAGCTGGTGTGGGGCTGTATTTCGGATTTGGGATGAAAATAGTGTTAGTAGCACACTAATGTTTTTGGTTGTTGCTAAGCAGTCAAGGTCTTTCCTACTCCTCACACTGCCCTGCCAGTAAGTAGGCTGGGGGATGCACAAAAAGCTGGGAGGGGACACAGCCAGGACAGCTGACCCCAACTGACCAAAGGGATATTCCATACTATATGATGTCATGCTCAGTATATAAAGCTGGGGGAAGAAGGGGTGGGGGAATGTTTGGAGTGATGGCATTTGTCTTCCCAAGTGACCACTACGTGTGATGGAGCCCTGCTTTCCTGGAGATGGCTGAACACCTGCCTGCCCATGGGAAGCAGTGAAGGAGTTCCTTATTTTGCTTTCCTTGAGTGTGCGGCTTTTTCTCTACCTATTAAACTGTCTTTATCTCAACCCACAAGTTTTTTTCTCGTGAGTTTTTTTTTCCTCTTCTGATTGTCTTCCCCCCTCCCAACTTGGGGAATGATCGAGTGGCTGCTTGGTCCTAGTTGCTGGCTGGGGTTAAACCACAGCAGCATCAACATGCTGGGTATTCTCACAAGCTATGGGTTTCATATACTGTGAATGGTAAAAGGGACACTGAGGTATTCTGCAGAGAAGGACTATACAGGACTATAAATGCAACTTAGTCTATAGTGCACACTTCCTTTTTTTTTTAATGTTTATAAAAAATTGCTAATATATGTGGATATATGTAAATTTTAACAAGCATTCCCATTATATGGCACTTTTTTTTCTATGATGACTGTTGGCATATGAAACTTAGAAAACTTTTTTTCTCCCATCTTACCCTGAACATCCAAGGGAAAAACATATATGACATGTAATACAGAACTTCTGCATTGCAGGTGCAACAGATACACAGCGGTGACAAAGAGTTAAAAAAATCCACCAACAAGGCAGTAATAGAAAGTGGTTGGTTAAAAACATTTTTCTACTAACAACAGTATTTAAAATATTCTGCATGCAGTATTTCTTCATCTTGATCCTCGGGAAGAAGTCAGACTTGTCATCTCATTTTCAAATGCATTAGTCTCTAAGCTCAAAACAGGCAATTGCTAAGACAAAAATATATTGTCAATGTTTTCAATACATTATTGTGAAACAATCAAACCTGTATTACAGTACTGATGTTTTGAAATCTATACTTTTAAATTTGCATTAGATTACCAAATATTACTCCTTTTCAACTTGACAAAAGTGTAAGTTGAAAATCATTTTGTAGACATACCAAAACTAAAGGTTTCCACTCAGTTTTCTAATGTGTCACATCTCTGTGTCATTTAACAGACTACTCATCTTTCATTCTCCGCACGAGGAAAAGTATGCAGTACATTCCACAGACACTTGTTTCCTTACCTCACACAAGGTAAAGTGACAGATTGAGACATTCTCCCAAGAAATTTTTAAGTGAAATACACTCAAAACATAACAACATTCACAGAACAAAATTCAGAAGTACTTAACATGTTGCCAGTAACTACAGGAATATATGAAATCATCAAGTCCTAAAATCTTGCTATTAGTGGCAATGAAGAATATGTAATCCAGCAAAACATTAAATATGTGGATTACATTTTCCTTATACATAATCTTTTACTTATATCCATGAAACTGGTCACAACCTAAGTGTTGTGTGTTGCTCGAAAAGAAGACACAGGAACAAAGCAATTCAGATTCTCACTGGCGTGACAGAAATACCTTGTTAGAATTGAGGATGTTCTAAGGGTCAGATTCACGTCTATTCGAAGTTTGGATCCAGTCATCTCTTCTTATCTTGCCTTGTACTTTCCACTCCTTTCCTTTCCCCAGATGACACCATTCATTTAACTTGGACTGTTTCCAGAATAATACATAAACGCAGTGGCTGCCAGAATTTGTTCATGTAGGGTCCTTCCCTGTGCAGAATCACCTGCTGGGAACTTGGTAAATTTTCTGAAATTTATATTTCTTCCTGAAGGACTGAGAACTCACTTCAGAAACAGTGCTGGGCAAGAACGTACTCTTAACTGTACCAACATATTAAAAAAGTACTGTTCATGCCACCATACTGAAATGAACTCCCCACATGAAGTGATGGAAAATGGGAAGTCAGAAATGCATTTTCTCTAATAGGTCTAAGTTTTTTCCTCTAGTTTTCTTCTTCCTGACAGCAAATATTGAATGTTTTCCTGTGATAGAATTTTTTATTTTGAACAGAAGAAAATAAATGTTTTAGATCATACTGCTGGAGTTTCCAGCAGACATTTTATGAGGAGGAATTTTCTCTTTGTCTTGACATTGGCATTCAAGATTAGTTCCATTATTTCTTCCTAATTACCTTTTCCAAGACAATTGAGTATTTGAAACAAACAGAATACTTTCCCTCAGGGCATCAGAAACTTAATCTGTCCAATTTCTTTTCAATGGACATTGAAAACAAAGCCGTGTATTGTAATTCAGTGGGGAATTAAGAAATATATGACGTAAAAAATGGAAAAAGCACTATGTAAATAAATTCAACATAGATGGCAATAAAAATATAGTAATGAAAAATCCTTTAAGCCACCTTGTTAATACCTCACAGAACTGCCTGCTCATATTAAAGTCTGTCTGTCTTTCAGGGGAGGTTAAGACACTAAATTTGCACAAAACTGAGGATTTTTATATTCACAACAACACACTGACTGATTAGCATTAAATCATTTGGAATATCTTAAACAATCTGAGGACTTTCTGATCACTTTACCCAGCAGCCTTGTTTGTGACTCAAAAGATTTTTTCTTAAACTTTGATCATTCTACAAAGACACAGTCCCTCACAGAACTCTTTTAATTTGCTGATATTTGAAATAAATAAAAAACCAATAATGCTAAGCATACAATTACAAGATTATGATGATAAACTGTAAAGCTGTTAATGACTTTTTAGATGGAAGTTACACTTGTAAATCGTATCAATAAAAGTAACTGGTGGAGCAGCTTTTGCATTCTGATCAACAAGTCACCAAGAAAAAACTGCAGGTCTTTATTTAAAAATTCTGCAGAATTTAATTGAAAATAATAATCTTTGTGGTGTATTCCACACTACCAGTATAGCCTAGCAGAAAAAGAGCTCTACAGAATGTTTTTTCAGGACTGCTAACACACAGTAATTTCTACTATATCCCATTTATACATATGCAATAAATACATGGGTACCCAGGTGTTTATATTGTATGTATATACATATACAGACATTATAGAACTTCTTAAAAGTGAATATGCATCTCATTCCTGTGTAGATTTCGCCTTCAGCTCTGCCTCTTAAACAAAGTTCAGAAAGGTACTTACTGATGTGTAGAGGAAACCTTCTCCATTTAGGGCTATATACAACCCAGTCTTTACACCCTGGATAGCAACAACTCGAAGTCCCACTGGTATAAGGTTGAATAACGCTGTGAAGAAAAAAACATGACCAGATATGAATACAATGTAGTTATTACAATATTCTAATAAACATCATTAGTAAAAGGAAAGAAAACTACTCCCCATATATTTTTTTCTGATTTTAAAATTAAACTAATTCAGAAAATATTGCTTCTAGTAAAGTTAATCCTTAAAACTTAAAGCCTAAGTATCTGTCTAGCAATAAGTCCTGCAATAGTTCAGTATTTGGCATAAGTGCTAACTAACAAATACAGAGCACAGAAGACTGGACTGTAATCATTTATGCAGCACTGCAGCCATGAGTATCTCGGGCAATCTGGAAAGAGTCAAAGAGCCCAACTGTTCCTTCATCAATGTAGACTGATCATAAGGGTAATATTTGTGAGATACCCTGCAGAAAACATCTCTCTCTGATTCTGGCAAGTAGCTTTTTATTTTCTTAGGCATTTTTATGGTTTTGTATTAAGATGTACTCTCATTAAGATTGCTTTCAAGGGGTCTGTAATTTCAAACCCCCCCAAAATTCTGCTTTTGTCAATGATATATTTGACACAAACAGTAGTACACAGGCCTCAGGTAACGGCAGAGGCTTATCCTAGCTCAAGAAAGCACTGAAATATGTGCTTGACTCTAAATGTGCATAAATGCTCTAGAACTGCTATAGCTATAGAGCTATAGAACACGTTCAAAGACTGAAATTTGGGGGAAAAAAAAATAATAAAACAACTAATAGCAGATACCTTAGCAATGGTAGACACCTCTGTAACAACAAAAATGACCACAGCTTTGATTACTGTCTGAAAAAGACCATTGTGAAGAGCGGGACTTTACCAGCCTCACCACAGGACAACAAAAGAACAGGTGATATAGGTAAGAGACACAGACCAATTCCTCAAAAAAATTATGCCTGCACACACCTATACTAAGTTTACTGACTCATACTAGGAAATCAGATGCAAAGCAGGCATCAAACAGTCTCAGAAGAAAAGACCTGGATGAGCCAGAGTTCATGCTAAGCAGTTTTCCACTGCAGATGAGTCACAGATTCACAAGTACTCAGATAAAAACCAAAAGCGCAACCTGTGTGTCCAACGCAGGCAGCAAGGACCACGGTTCCACCAAGCCAGATCTCAGGAACACAGTAACATTTACAGTGAGTTCCTCAGAATTTAGGAAGGACATCCATAGTTGTGACTAGAAAGTGTAGCCTATGAGGCTATCTGTAATCAAAATGCCAGGGGTAAAGCCCAAATTAAGAGAAAGAGAGTCATGTAATTGCAGTTGATAAGCATGTTTTCTCAAGGTGTGAAAACTCCTTGTTGGTCAAAGGACACAAAGCCACAGATCATTTATGATGATGATGATCAAATCTTTACAACTAAGAAAAAAACGTAAGTTGACTATTAGAATTTAAAGGTAGAAGTGGATGGCAAGAAAAACCCCTTTCCTTCAACATTCTCATGTTGAAAAAGAATATGTAACATAAGATCTTTTTAGGAATGCACAAAGCCAGTATAAAGCTGGGAATTGTTGTAGCAGAGCTGTAGAAAGAAAAATATATTCAAAAGTGCTCTGGAAGAACACAAAAATTTATGGGTTTACAAAGAAGAATAGAAGATATGACATCAGACAAGAATTAGCACAAATATACATGATTTTCACTTCTGCAGTTTCCAGAAGTCTCCGTCATGCTAGGATCTTACTGGGCAGTTCAGTAGAAAAATACTAAGTACAGACAAGGTTCTCTCTCTAATCTATGTAAGATAAGCAGAAACCAGTGAAATATGGCACTCACAGAGAATATATCCTAAGACTATATAGGCTAAACACTGCACTGAGAGCTTTTGAATGTTCAGTATAATTTGGAAGTTAAAAAAACAATCAGCCATTATGCTGAAATGAAACAATGTTAAAACCAGCAAAATCAATATTGTGGTTGGTGAAGGGGGAGTCTGCCACAGCAAAAATAGGTTTCAGATCGCAGTTAAGTTTGTTTTTTTTCTAGAAGAAAAGAAATTCCAGGAGGATACCTTGATAAGAACACCATGCTAGAGGGAGGGCAGCAACAACTGAGAGGACACCAGGAAGGAAAAGCAAAAAATACTTGTATAAAGAAAAGAGGTGAACACAAAAGACAAGTCAGCCATGGAAAACTGGAAATGAAAAATAACTCCAAATCATAGTGGTTCAGTCAAAACTTCTGGAATGTAGATATAATTTGCTGTATTACCAATAAAAATAAAGCAGCCAAGCTAGAAAAAAACAACCACAGCTGAAGGAGAATTAGAAGCCTGTAACATGCCAGTGTTTTATGCAACCTATAAAATTACCAGAGCGGCTTACAGTTACTGGTGGATTTAGCAAGCACTGAGGAGGGGTTATAATGTATCTTTTACTGCCACCAAGTTTTAATTGGACATTGTCAGAGCTGTTGTAATTAGTCTAAGACCATAAAATTTTAGAGTGTGATCTGAAATGCTGTAATTCTGCACATACAGAATATTCAGTATTGTCCACAAAATCTTTCAGACTTGGGCGAAACTAGGGAGTCTAGTCTACATTCAATTATTGATTGATAAATGCTCAGCAATGTGCTTCATACTGAGGTCAGCAAAACATGCACCAGTAAGGCACAGCATATGGTTTTTATGTGCTCTGAAACTGGCCAAAGGAAATTCAATTTCCTCCAGAATGTGGCTGTGCAGTACTCTTTACTGAGCAGGACTTCTGTGCCCAACTACACATTTCAAACCTTCCTAGGATTCACCTGTGCTATCCCCGACTCTAACAAGAACTTGCCTTGAGAAAAAGAGAAAGACTTCCAGAGCTTGCTGGCATTTCAGGTCTTCACAGCCAAGGCTATGCCCCTACCTGAGGGGAATGTGAAAAAGAACCATGCCCCCAGCTTCCCTCTGTCTTGAAGACAACGATCCAGAACCAAAACTAAGTGGGGAGTTAGGACCCTGAACATCTTCATATACCTAAACCCAGCCCGGTGAGTCCACAGAGGAGTTGAGAGAGGGAGCGCCCTGGAACAGCCCAGAAAATATAATTCTACCTGGTGCTCAGTGCTCCATGCTCAAGTGTAAAGCCTGGCAAATCCAACTGTAAATAAAATGTAGGAACATCCGGGAAATCAAGTGAACCAATGGGCAAAAATGGTGCGAGTAAAACCCTTTCTCCTCTTCAGTGCTGAGCCTGTGCACACTCCCGTATCTCTACTTTGTATTCCATCTAAACAATGACTGTACAGCAGATGGTTTCTGTTCCTTTTCCTAAGCTTGCAAGCCTACTCCCAGCACACATAAGATCAGAAAATGGGGGTGGGGGGAAGCAGTTAACAGAAACAATTGCCGTGAAAACAGTTACTGTTTTAAGTGACACAGAGGGGATTTGCAGGAACAAATTTGAGCTGGATTCTAATCCTCCAAAACTTTTAGCCAAAGTTATAGTCCACTTTTTGATAAGTAATAACTCCTTCCTTGAACAAAACACAAACCCACCACATTTATTTTCCCTTTTTTTTTTTATGTAATACCATCATAGTATATTAACTTGAAATCTGAAATGCCTGAAATCAGATATTTCCATATCCTCGTGAAAGGCTATTTAGGCATGACTGACTTGTAGCTACAAGAAAATTGCCATTACAGATCACTGTTTTTCTCAAGAAGCTTGCTACAGACCAACTGCTTAAGGCTTATAGACTTGCTCTCTGTTCTGCATGTGCACTGCCCTGGTGTCAGTTAACAAAACTTCCCACAGCACTGAAACTGCAGGCCTACAGGCAAAAATGACGACTCCATCAGAACATCCCTTAGATTGGCAATGAGTGCAGGGAGGTTGGTATTCAGAGATCAGACCATCTCCATTTCTTACGGAGCAAACCCATTCTACCTCCCTGATGTTATACAAGACGTAATTGAAACATACTTTTTAGTATTGCTGAACATGGCCTCCATCGATCCTGTCACACTGACTAAGATTATACTAACGGGAGAAACAGGCTTACCTAACTCCCAAAGCTGATGTAAATAGGTAACTAAATGCCTGTGTAATTCTTTGAAGACAAACTGCAGTGAAAAACAGTGCAAAAATCAGACTGCAAATATTTCAGTTCAGTAATCCAAATTTAACAGCATTGCGGGTGTTGTTTTTTAATCGTCATGTGCTTTATTGCTAATTATTTTCTTTACCTTACTAGGGTACTGTGAAGATTATTTTATTAATATCATCAAACCAAAACATGATAGTGGTAGGTACTTTAGAAAGACATTAAAAAGTTAATACTTCTATATTCAATTTGGAAGATATAAATTGAACATTAGGAGCATGCAGTAAAAGATGAAAATAAAGGAATGTTAAATGGTTGCATGTTTTCTTGAACACCAACTCTACCAGCTAGCAAGTGCCACAAAGGAAGTAAAGCATGTTGCTGCATAATTACACAAGAGATCTGACCTGCACAGCCAAATCAAAGTTGCTTGGGTAATCTTAGCTTTGGCATTTATCAGTTTATGGAATAAGGCTACAAATGAGCGATGCTCTTTTAATTGCTTTTAAACATGACTGTAATTTCACAAGGGGCACTTATAGCAACATTTGAGTGTTAAAATCAGGTTTATCACCCATCAAGGAAAGTATCATAACCTATGTTGAATTTTTTCAGTCGTTCTTGGCTGAGATACATTCTTCAGATGAATAAAAATAAGCCATAGGGCTAAGAGTTTCAGGGTTTCAGTCTCAGAAATTAAAGAATCAGAATTGCCAGTTTCACAAATTAATTAGTCTTCCTACTAAACCTTCCCTTCATTCATGAGACGAAACTTTGAAGATAGACCAGAGTCTGAAAATAAGCTGTTTTGGGTGGGGAGGAGGACAGCAGGGGAATGTAACGCTTGTTACCACAAGCACAACATGGAAAACTCCTCTCTCTTTATAGTTTCTGTGTAGTAGCTTGGTTTTCCTAATTAACAATGATGAGGCCCATGGACAACACTGAAGCAAGATCCTTCGTACCAAGTAATGCTGAGAACTGCTGTAAAATCCAGGGAAATTAGAGCTAGAGCGGGACAGCTACACAGAGTAGGACCTCAGTAACCAAGCCTACAGCTTTAACCACAGTCACTCCTGCTTTCACTACAAGCAAGCCACATAAACCAGGAACTGTAAGGCATTAGAGGAGGTAAAAAGAGAAAACCAGCTAAAACAAGCAAATCAATATAATAAAGCCTCTTTCCACATGTCACTGAGAATTTTGCAAAAAAATACAGGCTGTACACACAAGTGGTTTAAGCTAACAGCCTTGGTCTGGTGATGTGATTTAAGGAAACTCAGCACTATTAACCAATAGGTGTATTAATTCATACTCTGTCACAAAACATCACTAACTTGGAAAAGATGTAAAAAGAAATTACAACAATGAACTGCAGCCCATCACTCTATTTAGATTGGGTTCTGATAGTGCAGCCACTGACATGAGCAGACGAAAGTACATTTAGGGATGAAATTACAAGCAGTCACATCTTCATGCAAGGGTTTGTGCACGGGGATATATAAAACAAATCTTGCCATCTATCTCTGCACCCTAGCTTTTACTCAAACTTAAAGCAAGCTGGGACAATGGCTTACACTATAGCAGCTGACCGAAACCACTGGTAAAACTCATGTTGACTTCAGATAGAAGCAAAAAGACACACAAAGAGACTACCAAGAAGCTTTAAAGACAAAAAAAAAAAAATGGTTGTGAACAGAACCACTCAATTTGAACAGACTACATCTTAATCTTTGTGCTACCTCTCTATAACACTGTGACTCCAATAATATGTAACTTATGTTTATTGGCAGACATACAAAATGAGTACAAAATGATACAAGCACTTGAGGGAATTTTAACTTCAAGCAGTCCTCTAACTGCTTGACACAATAAATTGCAACAGCACAAAAAGTAGCAGCATGACTAAGCTTCAAACAGCTTTCTTGCAGAAGACAAAATAAAAAAAAAAAAAATCACTTTTCTGTCCCTCGCTAACCCACTCACTACAGCTTCTCCAACACCCAGACAGTGTATGAGGAAGACTCTTTCACAGGCTTCAGGGACAGTGAACAGTGCAGAAGACACAGGTGGAAGGCTGGCAGAGATTCACACCCTTCAGCAATCTCTATTTCCTTCATTTTATGAAACACACCTCTAATAGAAGTCATCCTCCATCAAGGTAAGCATACTATCTGTCCTATTAACAGCTAATATATGCCCATCCCTTCACCCCCCCAGGTGCATTAAATAAGCAGCCTGCAACGTGGTCAGAAGCAGGATTTTCCCCCCTCCCAGGCAGAGCTCATCAGGATGGGGTCATGCCTCCTCCTCTAGCAGCTGCTAAAAATTATCTACTGGTAAGCCTCACACAGAAATTATCATGATAAGGAGCTCACAAAATAAAAGATCAAAAGACTAGGAATTCTATCCATGAGATGATTTTTTTTAAGAGAAAAGGAAAACCAAAATATGCTGTAGCAAAGAAAAGAAATAGGAAACACAAAGTTCATCAGGAAATAGAAGGAAACAGGGTGGAAGGGGGAAAGAACTGAGAAGAAAGACTGACAGCACAAAAGAAACAGACACATATTCATATATTCATGAATATACCAAATGGATCAATCTTCTCAACTATCAATATATAACACATAGACTAGAAAAATTTGAGGTGGAGATTGTATGCTTTCATGGCAAACACATGAATTTTACATCCTTGTGGTCTAACCTGTCTTTACTAAACAATATTGTAAAATTGGACTAGTAAGAAATAAATAGTGAATCACACTAGTTAAAGAGACAAAAAAATCACTTCATGGAAAAAGCATGTTTTAGCTTATAGTCACGTGAAAGTAAAATACAATATTATCTAACAGTACTTATCCAAAATCTGCAATAGTTCTATCTGGTATTTGGGTGGGTTTGGAGAAGTCCTACGTTTCAGAGTATCTACAATACAGAACATTCATTGTGAATTTTGGAACAACTGAGAAGAATAAGAGAGACGGGCAGATAGATGGAAATCCAGGAAGGCAGGCAAGAGGGGAGAGGCAGGGAAAATGACATAGTAAGCAAAAAAAGAGGAAGATTTGTAAAGCTTACAGCAGCAAAAAGAGGAAAGTAAGACACTATGGTCTAGCTTTGCAAAGATTCAAAATCCATACAGTTCTCATAATAATAAAAAAAAAAACACAAACAAACCAAACAGAAATAACATAAAAGTTTCCAAAATTGTTGCAGTCATACACACCTCCTCACTGAAGCTGAAACTAAGAGAAAGATGGGCAGAGAGAGCAGGACAGAGAGAGAGATATACACGCTCCCACTCTTAAGACACGTTTCTCGGACATCATACAGGCAAAGCTTCTATAAAAAGCAATAACGATCTTGTCTGTACAAGGTCTTAGTATCTGGTCCAGTACAGAAGTGGGTATGAGAGATGGGCACACTGACGGAAGAAAAGAAACAAGGAACGGGGCGGGGGGCGGGGGGGGGCAAATAGTTGGAAAAAAAGCAAAGAAACATACATCAAAATAGATTAATCAATTATTTTTCTCAATTCTAACAAAAAAATAGAGCAATAAAAGATGATCATGTTCATGAGATGTGTTAAAAGTGACAGCCGTGCATTAACAGATAAAACAGGGTCCTAATCAAAGTAAAGCAGAAACCTCAAATCCCTTGATTTCTACAGCCTAATTCCAACATTTCTGAGGAAACTAAAGGCTTATTTATACACACATAATAAGAAGATAAATCTTTTGTATTAAAGATGCTTAAAATAGACCTCAAGATCACACAGAAATATGTTACTTAAATATGCCATTATCATTAAAATAAACAAAATAAAAATATTCTCTGCTAAACAGAAAATTAAAAATCAACTGTTTCTAGTGTAAGAATGGGTTTGCTTAATTATCATTTCAGCCGAAGTTATCAAATGTATATATGCTCATTGAATGAAAATATGTGGCAGTATCATAGGAAACGAGTACCAAAGCAGAGACCCACACAGCCTTTCAAGACCACTTTTGTTTGGAATATTTTTGAAAGCTGATACTGTCACAGTCCCTACACTGGCAGAAATTCTCTTAAAATCAGTGGAATTCTTGCTGGTATAGGGACTGTAGGATCTTTAGCACCAATTCAGCAAGGTCCTTCAGCATGTGTTTTAAGCAGGACTTTGATAGCTAGATATATACTTATTTGCTTTGCTGAATCGGGGCCACATGATCAGATTTTTCAAAGAATTTTTGTTTCCTTTTTTGTTTTTTTTTTTTGGTTGGTTTGTTATTTATTTCAAGATAAGAATTTTATGTTTATATATAACTTTTATAAAATATTTTTTAATATAATTATACCATTTTTATAAAATTACCAGAAGACAACCTTTGGCCTAAAATACCCCTGAGGTTCATCTGCACTCACACCTTTCCCTTCAGAGGGAATATATTTAGGCCAAAGTCCTGCACGAACAGTGCTAGCGGTCATTAGGCTTTGAATAGACAGAACCCTCCTTTCGACAAAACACATTCAGAAACCCTCCAAAGGCATTAACACCGTGTCTGCACGTACACACTCGAGCGCGATGCAATCTGCGTGTGTGATTAAGACATTCCCCTGGGGCAGTCACTTACTAGAATTACTGCTGTCATCCTTGGTTCCATCGAGACTTCCATCGGGGTGCATTTGCAAGTAGTAGCCTTGCCTGCAATATAACCTGGTCACTATACCCTTGAGCTGGGGATCTGAAAGACAAACATATTTTGTCACTAGCCTCAAAACTTTTTCCAAGAGTTACCCCTACTTCTCTCACTGTAGGAGGAAGTTTGGTGAAGCAGCATTGCCGTCTTAAAAGTAAGTACTACAACAGGGTGGGTCCTGATGGAGATGGAGAAAAATCTCGCCGCAGAGTATTATTAGGCCAGTTGCGTGTCCTGTTCTCTGCCTCCAACATCCTTCATTATAATTGACAGAGATAAAACATAGAAAGAAAGAATACCCCAAAGACCCGTAGTCAAAAGACTTAAACTAGATTAGGCCCTGCAAAAAATTTTAGATGTCAGCAACAAGTATAGAGCCTTACAAAAACTAGCAAAACATTAAAAAACCCTACTCGTTTCATATGTCAGTAACTTACTATACTTCATACAAGTTTTAAGGACGCTTGCACAAAAAGATCTGTCTCCTTTCACTCTGTACCAAAAGTGATAAACTTATCTAGTATAATATTTTGTAACAGTCCCATCTGAAGTGTTCCCAAAATATTTTACCAATCTAGAAGCGGATACAATTCACCTGCCCTCTCCCACCCCCCAGGGAATAACACTCACAGTCAGGGCAAGGCACAACCCTCCTTCAACAGAGAAAAAAAACTGAAAAACCACTTAGTAAGCTAAAAGTACATGTGAAATTCAGGTAGCTGAACAGTTAAGCTACCCCGTTTAATACTCTGCATTTATGAAAATTGCCAAGAATCGCAGGGGCCACAACTTTATGATTCATCTCAAGGATGGTGCCTTACCAAATCACAAATTAAACTGCTGCAGAAATAGTTCAGTGCTGAAGAAGAGGACATCACATCTTAAAAAAATCAACAGTGCTACCTCTGTGTGATACTGGTTTTACTATTGTTTAACATAAACTATTAGGCCCGACTCCAGGCCGCCAGTACATAAACTTGTGGGGACATGGCATTAAAAGCATCTGTATCATGTCATGCTTAGCTCCGCAATAATGAACTAAAATCATAAAGACTTTGAGACAGATATGTAATAAAATGAACAGGTGAACTTCTAAAGAAAACCGAAATTATTTCCATGCAACCCTGTGGCCAGAATATAAAATCCTCCTTGAATTTGTGTATAATTGCTCTCACAATCAGTCATGCTGGGTTACTTACAGTGTCCTAAGGGGAGGTAAAAATAAACACTAATAAACAAAACTACCTCCGAGTGGAATGCTCTAAAGTTTACTATAGAGGATCAGTTCCATGAAATTATTACGAAAATGGTAAGTTTTTCTTAAACAACCAAATGAAGTCAGGTTAAACAATAAACCCATATGAATTAAAAATATAAGATTAAACTGTAAATATAATAGAAACTGTTACTATGAATATTAACACCGTAAGACATTTGAGACATGGAAATAAATAATATAAACATTTGATGATCAACATGTAAGCACATGACAACATTTTTTTCTGCCTTTAACTGCAAATTTTGCTTTCTGTGAATTTTTACATTAGCAAAATTTTCCCAGTCTTTATATAAGAATATTCAGAAACAAATATTTTTTATATTTATAAACAATAATCTGTATTTTCTTTGAATGTACTGTCTCAATCAACTTTATCAGGCAACTCAAAAATATTTTCATAATTTAAAAATGAAAAGTGAGTTCCTCTTATACAAGCACTATTCCTGTCAATGCATGCTTTCAATGTGCGCTTCCAAACTGATGATTTTAAACATACTCACTTTATGCATATTAAAATGGCATCTTAAAAGACTAAAGAAAAATATTAAAGCAAAAGTATTAGAACTAGACCTTTAAAAAGTATTTACAGGAAAAATATTAGTATTTTGAAAGACAGTTTCTACACCCAAAGAATCATGAATAAATGATTCTTTATCCTCACTTCTAGCTCAAAGAAGTATCTCACAGGAAGGCAAAGTACCGTCAACTCACTATCACCAGCTGTTTACACCTACTGATTAAAGGGAAAAATGCAAAATTTAGAAGTGACTTTCAAAGTTGTTCTTTATACTCATTCTATTAATTTTTTTAAATTCACAAATAAAACTTAGTTTCTAACAAGAAATTGCACAATCATTTGTCTATGTTTTCACCAAAAGCATTATATAAAATTAACTCTGCTTTACCAGCTGTCCAAAATTACATCTGAATGAAAATAATTTGGTGGATAGCTATGCATTTCAGCTAGCATTTTAGGCTTTGTGTGATGAGACAGGGTATGAATCCACCATTAATTTGTTCACTCAAGTCCAAACACAACAAAATAATAACTATTATAGCATGAAACCAGAGGATCTTAGTCATGTGTTTTATGTCACTTGTATCCAGTTTCAATTGTTTCATTTGTCAGAGAACTGAACCAAACTGTCCCAAAACATGGCTCTTTCACTTGAATGTTTCATTAAAAACTGGAATTTACTAATAATGTGCTATAATTAATATTTTAATTGTACAAAGTAGTTCTCTGGAGACTAATAAATGGCAAAAAAAGAGTCTTTTTATTGCCATGAAATGTAGCAACTGCAACCTTCTTTTTACTTTTTTCCTGCTGATTATTGGAAACTTTTTTACTCACCCTCCTAAGAACATCTTATCTACCTTAAAATCCTACCCATCCTTAGCAAGATTAAAACTTTTATTCCTGACAAGTAATATAATCATGCATTTTTTACTCGTTCTTGATCATAATATTTAGTTAATATATATCACAGCACTTTGGATCTATAAATCAAAGCAAATAACAACTAAATGTTTTAGCTGAACAGTGCTCAAAAAAATGGGGGAACTGGACAACAATTCATGGTATTTCTTTGATCTTAGCCAAAAAGCAAGCCAGATTTAGTGATGGAGTTGTATGAAATGACTCATTAATCTCAATGCAAGTCATAATAAACAATAGTCAAAAAGACTACTCCATACAGCCTCAAGGTAAGTACCTCCAAGATGAAGAAGACAACCCTGTCAGGCAAGGAATTTCTCTTCTGCTTGCAGAAAAATAAATGACTCTTTCAGGTCCTTTTTGAGAAAGCTGGGCAGCAAGCAGAGAAGAGAAATCCACTAGTCCCTGTTTTTCTATAGTATTTTATCTACCCATTGTCACTTAATAATATTACAGGAACAATCTCAGCTTCAAATGCTTTGCAAATGAGTTTCTCAAACCCTTCTTGACCACACTCTCTTTTTTTTCTTTTTTTTTTACCATCTTCTAGAAAGCAGGAACGACCAGCAATGCCCAGAAACACCAGCAAAAGACTGATGCTGCCTGTCCGCAGGTGCACTGGGTATGTTATGTTTTTTAACTCCCACCGCAGTGATACAGGTAGACAGACCAGCAATTACCCATACCCTTTACACCCCATGCGTGCTTTTTTCTTCTCACATGAAAGAAAAAGGGAATGGCAAGAGAATACAGCAAAATAATAAAACACAAACAAACTGGATGAGAGTAGACGACCTCACCAAAGAGTTCCCAGCTCTCATGATTTTGTTATAGATTTTTTGCTGCTAGTTCTCTTAAAGTCCTAGCCACCACAGCCAAGTGATTATGTGAAAAATACAGTTTCTATTTCATTTTAAACACCTTGAATTCAAGGGGAAAAAAAAATAAAGAAACCAGCAAACTTCACCATGGATCAAAATCAAAGGACAGTTCAACATCTCCTAATGATTTTTATTGATCTTATTTTGCACCTTGACTTCTGATGTTGAACAGTTCAGCGTGATAAGTCTGCAATGCCCCACCATGGAAATAATTTTTCTCGCTTGTAGTTATTAGATGTTGACGCTAAAAATTCAAAGACATTGTACTGAATGGACAAAGCAACAGCTTCTCAAGCCTCTCTTCCACAGCAACCTGCGTGACAGCAGCCACTTGCAGTCCGCTTTTACTGCTTTTTTCCCTTGTCACTGGCGACAGCAGGATGCATGATTGCACTTAACATGCACACTCTGTCAGTGGCTTTTCTGACGTCCTCAACAAAGGCAGAGTTTAATTAAGATGTCTTCTCTTCTCCCTCTAACAGTGGCTACAAAAACAGCTTTGGCATTAACTCGTGATAGGCTAAGTGCAGCTCTTGCTTTAGAACAATTATGACATTTTATGTTTTGAATTAAGAATATTTTCTGTTCAAAAAAAGAATGGTTTTCGCATCTCCTTCCCTACTTCCACAGGCTTCCAGGACAGATCTCTTTAGAATTCTTCTAGGTTTAAAATAAACAAGGAGACAAAGTCATTAAATACGTGTGTTAAGGCTTTTACCTTTCTGTTCAGACATAGATGAATTTACAGTGCTAAAAAAACAATGGTGAATATGCCCATTGTATTTTAACACCATGAAAAATGAATCCCTTAGCATCCACGGGAGTTTTAATTGTTAGTCTTTACCATAGGAGGGCTTTTTTTGCCTGTTGTTATTTACTTACTCCCTCTTTTTAGTAAAGGTACTAAATAAAAGACTTTTTGAGCTGGCAGGCAAATGCTTAATGGTGGGTTAGTCTCATACCAACTCACATTCTTATGGAGAATAAACTGCACTATCCAGTCAATTATCAGTCTGTCACAAAACGAGCTGCTCAGTGAGCCAAATGAAAGCTGGTATTTAGAGGTACGTTCTGCTCAGATAGCATAGCATCAAACTCATATTAACAATTGGTAGCTCCAGGTCCTTCACGTTTTACTTGCCCTTTATTCTTTGCATTTTGCTCCTGCAGTTTTTACTTTTGGATATTCAGTACTAAAAATACCACTCACGCTGGTTCAGAATAAGTCAGGCACCTTTTTTTTAAGATTTCTGGTGCTCTAGTAGTCACCAAGATTTGACTGTCATTTCTTGCTTGTTGATGTTATGATCAGCATTTGTTAGGAATCTTCTCCCTCATCTATTAAACTTTTTTTGAAATAGCAACAACACTTACGATCTGTATTAGGATTAAAAAAACCCCAACCCCCCAAAAGCTGCAGCCCCCAGATTTCTCGTGAAGTTGGGAAGCAAAGCACCCACCCAAAGCACAGAGTGTCTCACCCGCTCCAGAGCCATCTCCTTTAGTTCGTAAGGCCTGGAATGTGTAAAAGGCCACTTTCCCTGACTTCTCACACAAAAGTACCCTGACAAGAGTGTTGTGTGGAGTTTTGGACTGGGATTCCTGCAGTCTCTCCTGCTGAAGCCACTCCTACTTCATGTAATAATTAACTACCCACAGCACACAGGATTAGAGCCCATCCACTAGACCGCAGCTCAAGGCAGCCTCCAGCCCTTCGCTGACTTTTGCACAGAAACCCATTAATGCTTCGGATTCATGTCTGGATACTATTCCAAACTTTAAAACATGTTTCAGCACTACTCAGTATTTTAGAAATATTTTCCACTAGGCAATTCAGCTCCAGAAAGAGGGACAAAATCCCATTACATTTCCTTTTGGATTCTCAAGTGTTTCAGTTCCTGCTGTAATGCTTTTCCCAGTTTTTAAAAGTTGTCTTCTTCTCAAGCATACTGTTTATGTTTAATTGCAACAGTACTCTAACAGGTAAAGTGAGTACACATGATCACATTATGCTCCTTTTGCCTTGTTTTTGGGCAAGTTTTGCATTGTCATTGCAGCACATAGAAGTGCAGGATCCTCTGATATGTGTGTTACACAACCACAAAAGCAAGCTTCCTAAAGCGAGTACATAGCCAACAGGGAATTCAAAACGCAGAATTTTGTACGGCACTTAAAGGTGATAAAATCCTAGAAAGACATCTAAAACCGTAATGTTCCTTCATTATTAAACTCTTCAGCTGTTCTTATGATATAGCTCTTGCATTCAAAAGCTTTATACACTTCTAACTTCTTTATTATTGTGACTGTCCTGTCACCTGGTCTCTCAGTGTTTCAAAGTTTCTGATCCTGTTGTTTTTAGTTTCTCTCACCGCTAACAGGAAATGATAAAAAAGGACATTTATATGCTAGCGCTCTCTGATTTTAATAATAATGTTTTCAATATCTCATAATACACACCAGAAAACTAAAGTTTAATTAAAAACTTGAAATAAAAATATTTTTAAAAGAAAGTTTTGCTCTATTTAGGACAGAGGGGAAAAGGATATAATGTGAACTCAGAAAAGCAATAGCTTCCATTATTCCCTGTTCCCATAAGTAATAATAGTACTTAGTCTGAAGCGTGGTGGCTTTGTGAGCCTATTTCTCTGTGCTCGCTTATTTTTCTGTCCTCAAAATGATTACAGGGCACTCAACTTCGGTGTTTATTTTTAACACTTCTTTTTGTCCATTCATGCCTCACATCACAAGCTCGTCTCCTGCAGAACCTCACTTTGAGAACACATTGAGGAGAGACAGAGAGTCCTCCTACGTTCCTGCGCTGTCATTGTCATCGGCACTTCCACAGAGTTGATGAAATTTCTTGGTAAACTATGAAAGCGGGTCAGAGTTCTGCAAAATGGTTGCTTTTCTTGAAAGCACAGCATCGTACCCCTTGTACTGGTGTCCTTGCCTTTGTATTGCAAATGTTTTCATGTTAACTGCAAAATGTGCTCCCTCCCATTTGTGTGCACTGATGTTCTGTCTCTAGGTCTTACAATGCATTTCAAACTACATGACATTTGCTTCTTGCTACGTGGTTTTACTTGAACAAATTTGATCGCCAGTAGAATTACAGCAACTTGGCTTCTAGCTGGGATAATTTATATCTGTTCAGATTCACAAGATGATTGCATTTAATAGACTTGTCTACAGAATAGTTGTTAATAGTCTCCTTTACCAGCCATATTATTTTTAGAGGGTATTTGTTGGAAAGGGAAGAGATTTAGGTTGTTAAGAAAACACTTCGTTTCAAAATCACAATTTTATATGGGTATGGTAGTTTAATTTCAGTAACTTCATTTAATAATTTGCACTTGTCTTCCTACTAGACTATACTGTACACCTCCAATGTGTATGATATTGCAATACATGTTTGTTGGGAGATTTCTCCCTAAATACTGCCTTCCACTGTTGACCCATGTTCCTTCTAATATGCTAAAATTCAATGATCTCCAATTTCTCAGTATCTAAAATAGCTGATGTTATACACAGGAATATTGAAAAGAAGCTGACCTCCATTTCCAGGCTTACTTAGATAGCACTAGTCACAGTTTAATGAATTTAACTGTTGTCTGACAAGCATCATCTTCCACTGACACAAAAAATCATCTTTGCAACTACATTCGCTTTCTCAGAGTTTACTTTGAAATGCCAAAAATTCTACTGTCTAAAGTTCCATGTTACAGCAGTCTTGCTATTATAATTTTTATTTGTTCTTTTAATTTTACATAGGACTGAAAAATATCCTGTCTTATGAATCTTCATGACTTAGATAAATTAATTTTCTAGTATTTTGTTTAGGACTCCTTCCTATACCTGAACATCTGAAATATTCTACAAATGGCTGGGAGAAGTCTTGAGATCGCGAGCTCTTGTCCTCGTG
>VZSZ01006925.1:34116-55905 GCA_013398815.1 Ibidorhyncha struthersii | reverse complement strand
ATCTTTAAGGTCCCTTCCAACCCAAACCATTCTATGATCTAAGGAATCCTACTGTACTTCTGTCTCATTACTAATCTCCTGCGAAGTTTAAGAATGTGTTAGTTAATTTAAACGTTAAATGCAAGCAGTGTGTAGCTATAGATGGGTAAGAAACCAAAACTGCTCGTATTGTTGGTTGAGTTTTCACACTAAATTTGGTTTGTTTTTTGTTTTTCATTCAGGAAAAGCTATAATGTTTAAACACTGTTGAGGTTGAAATCTAACTTCCTAAACTGTTGTTGAGTCCTTCTTAAACAGTATTTTGATCTTTTTACTCCTTTGTATTCTTCCTCTAACTGATAAGCAGTGTGGGTAATGAATCTTCTCTTAGAAGGTTGTGATTTAGCCTTGTTTTCTGTTTTATTAAGTAACCTTGTCTTCCCAGCTACTTTGAAAAGAGGGCTTTAGAGGTCCAGAGGAGTTTGAAGAGTTACAGACTCCGGCTTTTGTGTAGCAAGGTATTTGGAAAGAACCAAAATACATTACCTGAAAGATTTCTTTGTGGCCAGCCATCATAACAGTAATACAACTGTAAATGAGAACAGTAGTACAATTATAGGTTGCCTTACTTCTGCAGTCATGGAGGCGTGGCTGTACTTCCTCTAACTGTTGGAGTATTAGGAACTGAGCCTTTGATAGTCAGTAACATGACTGTGTTCATAAATTTTAGGATTCCTGATGTACTTGTAAAAACAAAACAGGTGGAAAAATATCTGTTCTGTAACTTCAACACTAAAATTAGACACAAAGATTCATGATATCACTTAATTACCAACCTGGTTTTGTTTTTTAATTTATGTTATAGGTTAAAAGAAAATTTATCTGGGGACCTGTATTTCAGATTAGAAAAGGGATAGATTTTGATTGTAAGATATGGAGAGAGATTAATGTTGAGGGGAAAAAAGAAAAGGAGGGTTAAATTTCCAAAGGCAGACTATTCAGGTTCACCAGCAACTGATTTCACATCTGACAGGTGCATTTTTACTTTATTATTTTTTCTAGATGAAGGCATATTTATTTAGCATGTGCATGTCCATTTGCTGTTATTATGAGAAAGATGAGTAAGGAGGTATGAGTGGGAGAACATGCAGGAATATATATATTCAGGAGGCTGGAAAGAAGTCAGTGGGGGGGGGGGGTAGCTAATAAATGGCTTTTTTCATACCTCTAAAAGCAAGGACTAGAAACACAGTACTCATCAGACTTCTCCCCTGTGTGATAAGCAGTGTGTAGTGCTGGAATTCTTGACATCTGGACTGAGCTAACAACATATCTAAAGAAAAGATATTTTTACCTGCATGATAATCTGTTTTACTACTCTGTTCAGGTTGGTTGTGGCTCTGTGCCCTTTGCTCAGCTGGGAAGCTGGAGTTGGTACTTCTGCCTTACTTGAAAATACTTAGAGTCATGAAGTAGTGAGTACCTGAAAACCTAGGTAGAGGTTTTTAGACCACTTGATAATTTTGAGGGATTGTTTTTCTTTTTAGATACTGGATGCAGAAGTTACTTTTATATGCAAATACTCTAAAGAATAAGATGATTTGCTGCTTTTTCATTAGCTTGCCCCTTTGAGTCATTATCTTATTTTATCCAGATAAGTATATAAGATGCCAAGGCTTGGAAAATTTCCAGAAATGAGTTTGCTCGGCTAGAAAGAGTCCTCAAAGCATATTCGGCTTGATGTTCTTGCCTATGTGTATGTTTGCAGTGATAGAGAATTTCCATTTTCTGATTGGTAAAGAGGTATTTAATCATCATCATGAGGATCATACCAAAGCTTAAGGAAAATCAGAGGACCAACTAAACAAATTGTCACTAGCTTTTGTTGTGTTTGTGACAGGCATTTTTGCTATTCCCACAGGTACACAGAATTTTTTTTCAGAAGTTCTCGTTGAATTATTGAATTTCAGAGAACAATACAGTGTTTGCATGTGTGGATTAAATGCAGTTAAATTTGGAATTTTTCTTAACTATTCAGTTCAAAAGTTTGGCCATCTTACTTTGTTCCCAGCATCTTTATTTAAGTTCCAGCCCTGTTGTATCTTTAGGACACTGAAAAAGTGAGAACTCAAGTTTACACTTCCTCTGTGCAATGACACTGTGGAAGTAAGAATGCTTTTAAAGCTTTCCTTTTTGCTATATACTGTAACAACTTGTATAATGAGCAGCTTTAACTGGAATTTATATAATTGCAAGACAGATTCTTCCATCCATCTTCACTGAAGCATTTTGCATTTATCTGTTGTAGACAACCATCATTTTGAATTCTTTGCCTTACAGATACATTTTTCTGAAAGAATGTCTGTTCCAGAGTCTGTATGGCTGATCCATTCAAGACTGGTTTAGTGACTGCTTAGCACTTTGTCACATTTAAACCTTGCCCGTGCTTTCCTTCTTTGAAACCATGACATACATATGGTCTTCTTAGAGTATGCTGCAGCATATTGGTAATCTTTTTACACCCACTCAGGTTTTTGGCCACATCAGAATGGAAGTCTGAATGGGATTCTTAGAGAAACTTTCAGAGGAGTACATAGTGAAATGTGTACTGAAGTGGCACTGATTAGGAGCTCCAGAATCTTGAAGTCTGGTGAATTATGTAGGTCCTTCTGTGTGTTGTCTCTGAAACAGTCTCTGTTACACCTCAGACTTGGAGCAGGTCAATTTTCATGTAAATCTTTATTGCATATCATGTAATGGAAGACTTGGAAATGAGGCTGGTCACCACCTGGAACACGTGTGCTGTAATTCTAGAGAAGCTATTTGTCCTGGCTTAACCTCGGTCTGCAGCTAGAACTATGCAGATGCTTGCTCACTCCCCACAGTTCGGATGGAGAAGACAATCAGGAGAGTAAAAGTGAGGAAAAAACTCGTGGGTTGAGATAAAGACAGTTTAATAGGTAGAACAAAAGCTGTACACACAAGCAAAGCAAAAAGGAATTCATTCACTGTTACCATTGACAGGCAGATGTTCAGCCATCTCCAGGAAAGCAGGACTCCATTGTGTAAGTTACTTAGGAAGACAAATAGTGTAACACCAAGCATTCCCCCCCTTCCTTCTTCCCCTAGCTTTATATACTGAGCGTGATGTCACGTTGCATGGAATATTCCTTTAGTCAGTTGGGATCAGTATCCCCTTCCAATTTCTCCCCAGTCCCCACTCGCTAGTAGGTTGGTATGAGGAGCAGAAAAGGCCTTGACTGCCTAGCAACAACTGAAAAAAAAAAAAAAGTCTTCTATGAACATTATTTCTTATCCCAAATCTGAAACGTAGCACTATGCTAACTGTTAGCAAGAAAGTTAACTCCATCCCAGCTGAAACTGTGACAATATTCAGGTCAAAAGACAGCTGTGCATGTAAGTAAATGTAATTTGTTCATCCTGTAAGATGATGTTGCTTAACACCTGTACTCTGACAGAGTTCTGAATGCTAATGGTGTAATACTGCCTGAGATACAGGGTTTTTTTGTTTCTCTGGTCACCTGCCACAGTAATTGTAGTACCAGTCTACACATATATAATAAATACGAGCTTATTGTGAGTAATGGATAAGAACTAAAGATAGTTTTAAAAGCTTTGACGTGGGGGAATTTCCTGCTGTTCCTGTTCTTGAGCATTCAGAACACACTCTAAAGTTGATGGATACTTATAAACCAAACAAGCGGATTTAGGAGTTTGTAAGAAGCTTTCTTTCAATCTGGTAGTATTGTCATCTTCGGTTGAATATGGTATATTTAAGTGTCAGACAGTGACCTCTCCCACATATGTGGAAAGGTAGACCTTCCTCTTCATAGCTTCACTGATTCTTCCCATGGATCTATAGGGGATCAAGTAAGGACAGATGTTTTGAATTAAGACATACTACAGGTCTTGTTGTTAGGATGCCAGCTGAATGCCTGATAGCCTGTCAAGGAAATGCCCATCTTTCGTGTGTTGGGTGACTCAGATGCATTCAGAACTGAGTCCTGATACATGTTGTGCAAGGATCTTTGGGGTTCCCTCTAATAATGATTCCAGGTATCTGTTTGTGTCAGTACTATATAAATGACTTGCAGGTTTTGGGGTAGGGGTGCTAATCTTTTGGGCATGTCTTCCAACTTACATTCATGCTGACTTTCAGTCTGTATAGTTCTCCATTTCAATCATATCTGATATGCAATTCCATTGTCTAATGAAAAGTTACTTCTGTGCCTTACTGTATAAAACATTTAATTGAACCTCAAATGCTGCTTTGGAGGACTAAGACTTAATTGGCTGGGAACGTCTTAGATTGGATAGTTGGACATAATGTCTTCATGTGTATGTGAATAAATGAACCTAAATTCAGGATGACACTCAAGCTTAGTGTGATAGTTAATTTGATGAACCTGTTAAAATGCTCAGTGTGTCACTCAATGTTTCTTGTTTGGCAAGGCTGGCTGTCTACTTGGGCTTTTCTTACCGTGCCTGTTAAAGGTGTATCTTTCTCTCATCCTCCAGCACTTAAATTCTCTGGAAGCAGTTTCCAAATAAGGGGAACAGGGACTTATTGAACATATTTGATTCTGTATCTGTAACTCTGCATGTTAACATGTTACTAAGAAGTTAATTTCCCTTGTGTTAGCCCTCAAAACTTAGTTATATGTAAAATACTATCTGTTAATATAGTGAATTATAGGTATGTACGTTTTTTAGCTTACGCATCATCTTTTGTAAGGCTGCAGAAACAAAAATGTTGTTCTGTTCTTTCTAGTCATGTCCTAAAGAGCGGTCAGTAGTAGAAGATGTTGTAAACCTTAGGAAGTTGTGACTTAAGCCATCAGAAGGACACGTTCCTAACAGATTAGATAGATTTTTGCCTTGTGCAGAACATGAGTTCTAGTGTCTGTTCAGACTTGTCCAATTTTTAATTTATAGCAGAATACTCATAATTCTACGAAACTATTTTTCAGTTATTTATTATTGAGTCCTAGAAAAAATGTCTGTTAAAAGATTTTAAATTACTTGCTGGAGAAAATCACATTTTTTATCTTGATGTGAATGTGAAGTTGATTCATGTTTCCTGTAGAATACATAATACCTGCAGAGTATGAGAGGCAAGCATTCTTTTCTTGCATGGTTTGATAAATTTTCATGTTAAGTTTGGGAAACTACATTGACAACTTAAAAGTGCCTGCTTTTCACTGATAGTGCAAAAGTACTTAAATTCAACACACCTAAAAGTTGCAACCAGTGTGTAATAGATAATCAGATTCCTTTTTCACTATCAGTCTTCCATATTATTTGAGACATCTCCAAAACTACTTACCGTGAAGCAGTGCGTCAGCTATGGCAGAAATATTGACATATGGTATCACTGAGGACTTCCAAATTTTAACTTAGATTTTTCAGGTACTGTTGAGGGTTCAGCTTTTGAAAACTCATCTTATGATTGAAAAATACCATAGGTGACCCAGTACATGGGATAAGAAGGGTGGGAGAAAAGTGAAGACTTGACAGTATCAGCATCATCATTGGATTCTTTGCTTCTACTGAATATTAGGAAATTATATTATGCTTGCTAATGAAAATGAAATGTAGTCTGTCTGTTTTTTGTCGTCAGCAAATGAAGACTTCTTGAATATCAACCTATGGCCTTTATACAACATTAAAATAGCCATTTCAATTAAATACCAGATAATTTTGGCAGTGATTGCATTGAAGTGCATTTATAAACAGAGGCTTACATGAACAAAATAAATAATGCTACTGCTTTGAATTAACCTCTATATAAACACTTTCTGTTCCAGATTTGTACTATGGTGGAGAAGCTTTCTCTGTAGAGCAGCCACAGTCTTTTACTTGTCCTTATTGTGGGAAAATGGGTTATACGGAAACATCTCTTCAAGAACATGTTACTTCTGAGCATGCAGAAACATCAACAGAAGTGGTAAGAAGCTTCAGAATTGGCTTTCAGTTGTGGTGGAAATATATTAAAAAGAGTCTCTCTTCTGGAAAATTGGTATCCTCCTGTTCTTTTTCTTTCTTGAAACATGAGTTTATTTGAATGCTTTGTAAGAAGACATACATACATTTGACAGTGACATCAGAATTCTTCTGTTTCATGGGTATTGTGAGCTTGCTTTCTTCTTTTATGGTTGCTGTTTGGTTTTCCTGACATAAAGGCTACCGTGTTTAGGAGATTATTATCCTGTGAGACAAAATTTAGAATCTTCTCATGGTTATTCTGTGTAACGGTCTCTCCCTTTTTAGAACCAGTATGTAAATGGCCTGGAAGCTCATAGCTGTGCCAGTCTTTTGTAACTGTAAGAGAGAAGACAACATGCAGACAGTTTGGTGTGTTTTTCAAATAGCTTTTGTAATTTACTTGGTATATTTATGCAGTGGAAGTTGTAATTCTTTTGAAAATACTGCTGTTAAGACAGGATTCTTTTCTCCCATAGCTAACGATTAGGACCCTTGACATGGTTAAAAACAAACTTAAGCAAGTGTCAACAGAAACACTTTAATCTGAGGTGTTAGCTCCTGCTATCCTGATTGTCTTTGGGAGTAGGAGAGACTAGGTTAGCAGAACAACATCCAGGGTGCTCTTGTCTGGTTAATGCTGTGGATTACTCATCACTAATACATTGTGAAGAAATTACTTATAAATAGGTTAGCTATTCTAATCTTCTAGTTTTCTTAGCTTCCAAGGAATTCTGTGGAAGAAAATTAATCTTTCCTCTACAAGCCTATTACGGATCTTGTGCGAAGGATAGGGGAGGTGGTTTGTCTGCCTCTTTGAGATTCAAAGGTGTTCTGATCTTCCTTAAAAACATATGAAGCAAAACAGTTTACTTCACAATCAGTTGCACTGGAGGATCATAATTTAACTTAGTGACACACTGCAATTTTTATTGTCTCCTTGTTTTATTTTAGCTCTGCAGCTTTCAAACATAGCATCAACCATTGAAGTTCTGTGTTTGGAGGACTTTCTTTGGTGGCTTAGTATTGCAATTCCTACTTGCACCACTTGATGTCAGTGATACGTTCCTGACACAGAATGTTAAGATTCCAGGTTTTTCAATTTCATACATCCTTGTTTGCAGCTGTGACTTCTAGAACTCATTACATAAAACCTAAATTTCTGATTCTAGGCACTTGTAACTCCACTGATAGCTAAAAGTGTTGTATGTGTGGAAAAAAAAATATTCTTTGTTTTGCAAGTCAGTCTGCAACATTGTTGTATCTTTTTATGTAGTTTTATATCTAGCTTTTTGATAAATGGTTAGTGTGCATGCACATGAAACTACTTGGGTACTGCAGTTTACAGAGATGGAGTTGATTGTATTTTACAGCCCCCCTGCCCATTCTTCAAGGAATAAGTCAAAGAATTTTTGCTCCATTACATTTTGCCATTTTTATGTTTAGAGTGGTGCACTTCCCCTGTTGAGGTTCCTGTTGGCCCATTTCTCCAGCCTGCTGAGGTTGCTCTGAATGGCAGTACAGCTCTGGCATATCAACCACTCCTCAGTTTTGTGTCATCAGCACAATTTTTAATAAAAATGATCATAACTTCAGAAGAAACTTCTGACAATGTTTCCTTTTCATCTGTACCATTTGTTCATGCATGTTCTATTAACAATTATTTTTAGCTGTGTCACGCTAAAAATATCAGTGATGCTGTAATCTTTGTTGTGATTTTGCCAGAGCTTATGCTTAACTAAATGTTTGTTTATGTGCAACAATGCTTCAGTAACTTTTCCCAGTCAGAGACTTATTGGAAGTTTAGTTCATGTTTTAGAATTACAGTTATGATACTTAGATTCCTTCCTTCTCATTGTTCTGTATAACTTTTTCTTAGCTGATATTTTTTCGAAGACTGTGTCTCTTCTTTTCAGGCAAATAGGCGTGGTTCATAACGCCTTTGTCTTCTTAGCAAAATAACTTCATTTTGCTTTGCTGCTTTCAAAAGTGTGTTCTTCTCATGTTGGGGTTCTGTCTCCTCAGAGTAGCTTAAATGAAAAATGATTGCTTTCAAGGTATTGTTTCCTGTTGGTATGAAACACCTTGAAGATTAAGCAGTTTATAAATAAGTTTATGGATTTTAGAACCATCTGTCCAATGTCCCTACAGGGTAGCTGTATGATCTGTTGGCATAGTTGAGTATTTATATTAAGCTGTAATAAGATGTTTTTGCTCTGTACTGTATCTGGTTGTAGTGGTGAAAAATCTGGGAAGAGGAGTTCTGTGAAGAGAAATGCTGAACGTTGAAAATAAATGGGAAGGGGTTGTAGCAAAAAGCTTTTAAAATGCTTGGGTTTCTGCTCAGAGCTGACTACTAAAATTAAAGTGGCATTAAAGATGTAGCAGCTGCTGTCAAAAGCAGGTGAAATTTTACAGTAAACTTATTTCAAGACCTTGTCCTCACCTCTGTAAGAGTAAGACAGATGTGTGCTATTATATAGGTGTTCTTAATGCACATGGTCTTTTGGGATCTACTGTAAACAACTTGAGTATGTGCATGATGAACACAGGCAACCTGGGCTTTATGTTACAGCCAGAGTTGCTTCATAAAGACCAAGACCATTTGACTGTGAGGAACAGAGCAATAAATTCATAGACAGCAGTTGCATTTAACTGTCAAAACGCTGTTAATTTGAGCACTTAACATTTGTGGAAAGAATTCTGTGGAATGGATTTTTTTATCTGCCATCTGTAAAACTTTAAAATCAATCTGCAAAACTACTGTGAAGAAAAATGGAAGGTGCTTTTCAAGCTGTTTGTGGAGTCATTCAATAAACAAGTCATAATTATGGCAATTGTAATGGCACTGCTTTGTGTACTTAGTTAAAGTGTGTTTTGGTTAAAAATAAACAAACCAAAGACAGATGCCAGTGCCTTCTCCCGGAATACTATTGTGTAGGGATATGGAGATGGGCCCTCCTCTGCCAAACCTGTGGTTATGCACTGCCTGGATGGGTGGTCTGTTTCATACTTCAGCGCATACTTACGTGTGGTTTCATTCTGATTCCTCTGCTGGGATGAGTATCGAGCAGGCAAACAGTTATCCTGTGTAAACAGACTCTACTGTGTGTGGCAGAATTGGCATACAAAGACTAATTTTCAAGACATTGGAAGCTGAATTTGAAAGCTCTAGCTCTGGTTTTCACAGCATTCTGAAAATCATAGTAAAAGATATCTGAATTAGTGTCTGCACTTTAATATGTTTTCTGGTTGGTTTTGATACGTTGCTATCCAGGTGTTTGTGAATACTTAGAATATGATTTTAAAGCATAAGATTCAATGTCTAATGATTAACTCAACAGTATGACTTCGGTTTTATGTAAAATTCATGAAGTTGGGTTTTTCTTGCTTTGTCATTTCAGATTTGTCCAATATGTGCAGCATTACCTGGAGGCGATCCGAATCATGTCACAGATGACTTTGCAGCTCATCTTACACTGGAACACAGAGCTCCTAGAGATTTAATATCCTTTCCAAGTTGAGGCAAAGAGACTGCTAGACTGTTTCATCTACTAGCCATGAGGACTTGTTTTGATTTTTATAGTCAAAGGGTCATACCTCTGATTTTCCTGGAATTTAAGTTGCTAAAGATCTGTGTGTCACAAATAAAAAGGTTCATTTGCTAGTTTAAAAAGGTATAAATACCATCTGTGAACAGATGGTAGGTACACTTGACAGTGATTTTCTGCTCCAACAGCAAAAACAGTTAAAGAACTTTGACACCAAGAGGTTTTTCTGTTTGCTCTGTGGTATATCCTGCCTGATTATTAGTCTTGATGCTGCTTTATGTGTCCAGATTCAGTGGTGTGCTGTAGGTATTTGTGACATGAAGGTGATGATCTGAGGATGATTTAAGCTTAGCTGCTTTTTGTGAATGATTTTAAAATTGCTTAACTACTTTTAACACCATGTTTTAATCCCATTATTTCCTAGTGTTACTGGCATTTTGTAATCTAACTCAGAAAAGTTTCAGATTTCCTGGGAAATAGGATGTTGTCTTTCAGTTACCTTAGCAGTAGGTTATGCAGATTGATCTATGCTTGGTAGCTGAAGAGCTACAACTATTGGGATTTTTTGTCCTTTTTCTAGAAATATTTTTCTTTAATCCGCCTTACCCCCCACCCCCAGATTAACTGATGAAATATATTTTGGTCTGGGCTTCTTATTAAATAACGTGCAGGCTATGTAGCCTTCCTACACTAAGTATTCCTTTGTGTTTCATGTAAACAAACTGACGAAAAGACTAAATTACTATGTTACTACTTTGGTACTGGCTTTTCTGTTTAAAGATTTTTAAAAAAGAAAAAAAATAATCTAAGCCCTAGCAACTGGAGTTACATTAACAGAAAGGAGACAGCATTTAAGGAGATGGCTCAGTTTCAATTGTGTTTGATTACATTTAAGTTAAGGGTCAGAACAGACTAAATGCACGTGTTCATTACTACACGACAACTGGATCGGTGTAAAGGAATTTGGATGTTTATTGGCTCTGTGAAGGAGTAACTAATAATGCAAAGAACAGTACAAAGTTAGATAAAAGCAGTTATCTCTACTTCATCTCTCCTTGCAGACCGAAGCAGGGCCTTCAGCAGCTGAGAGGAGCAGAGTACTGAGCGCAGTGGCTCTGGCCATGTGAGCTTGGTCACAGGTGTCCCTGGGAGGTCCTCCATGGTCAGATGACCCCCAAGGCAGAGTTGTGCCATCCTACCTTTAGGGTGGAGGTGGGATGAGAATGATGAGGGGAGAGCATCTTCCAGACCATTGGATCTTTGCTGGCCTTTGGACGTCTCTGAAATGTTGCTTGATGACTGGTGTAGTGAGTCACTGTGCAATTTTTCTTGTATTAGTTTAGTTCTGCTCTTTCTACCAGTAGTGAGTTTTTAATAGCACCTGCCTAATATGCTTTTTCTAACAAAACTTACATCCATAATAACTACTTATCAATGTACCAAAGGTCAAACCATGGGCCTTCAACATTAGCTTAACTGCTCTGTAGGCCAGGAAGTCTAAATTTTCCCAGTTACAGAGATGTATCAGAGATGCCACCAGATGACTTTTAATTCGGGAGTGTCTGAGCTAGGAAAATCAATCTTTTCAAATACAGAGTAAGGCTTCGATGTCAGTCATCCCCAAATGGATCTTTCTCAGATATATTTTGGGAATACATTATCTATGGTTCAGCATTAAAAGCAATGCATGTAGAATTTTCTACTTTATTGCTTCTGTGATCAGTGTTGTCAAGTCTCCAAAACCTCTTAAGAAGTGTATCCTCAAGTGGCTATTCCACATTGGGCTCTACATCATGTCTAGCAACAGGCAGGTCTAAAGTAGGAAAACGGGAGGAGATGCCCCTTTTCATCCAGGTATGTCCCTTATTCCTGCAGTCTGGGGGCAACTTTTTTAAGCCCAGTTTCTTACTTTTAACAGGAAAATATTTGAGAATTTAATAAATACAGCTTTTCAGCATCAATCATACAAATAGTTCTCGCATGGCTATTGAGTTTAAACATTCTGTAAATTTTTTTGTAATAGCCAGAAGTTCTTTCTTGCCGTGAGAAGCCTAGCCATTCTTTCAGTCTTTAGTTCTTGACCTCCATGACATCCTGAGGTTCTGCACTGTAACTGTGTTTTATCAAAAGTACAATGGACACTACTCTTCTACCGTAATGGATACCATGTGAGTGGGAAGCATACTATTATAAAAATAAAGAGCATTGGAGATAGGAGGATCTAAGCTAAAAGTCTAGTAACAGTGAAATAAAATATTCAAGCCTATGCTATTTAATTTTGCACTAGTGAATTATACTAGTGATTTTTGAAATTAAAGGAAGACTTACCTGGATTCTCTTGGAGGAATGAATGTTAGCAACTTTCTGACAAAAATAAACTTTAAATAATTTATTGATTGTCTCTTAGTTTATATATGAAAACATATAAAAGTTGTGACCTGAAATATAAGCACCTGATACGGAGAAGTGGGGGAAAATGGGAAGATGAAAGGCATCATTGTCATAAGTGGAATTAGTGGTATTTCTTCGGCTAAAAGAGGAAAAGGGAAACAAAGAGGTGTGATGAAAGTGCTGAATGCTCCAGAAACCTACATTTTCTTAAGGACTGAAATGATGAAATTTCTTGGATAAAAGCATGAAGTAAGAAAGTCAAAAGGAATACAGTAGTTATTGCCATTCCTATCAAAAGTACATAATAAACTTGACTTTTAATCCTTAATGTAAGAATTGGGGAGGGAGAACAAAATCCCTATGGTCTCTGTAATAAGCTTGGCTCAACATGCATTTGTCAGAGTTTTCAGATTACTGAGTAGAAAACTTTGATCTAAAAAACTAAGAAATTAATCCTGATGTTTCTTAGACATCATAAAAAGCTGAAGAAATACAGGGAGTTTGGTGTTCACAGCACTAGTTATCTTGAATTCAGAACAGTCAGTCTGATGTGCAGCATAGCTACAGTGTACCTAAGCTTTGCTTCAGAAGTTGAATTGTTATTTTATGAATGAAGAATGGTGTGCACCTGAGTATTTCAGCCATGAAATGTCCTTGTCACTTAATACTCAATGCCAAACAGTTCTGTTTTTCTTAACTTCTTTGTTACGATGAATCCAGTGGTGTTCGACATGTACGTAGGATGTTCCACCCAGGCCGGGGTTTGGGAGGCCCCCGTGCACGTAGATCAAACATGCACTTTACTACCAGTTCCCCTGGTGGGCTTTCATCTTCTCAGAGTTCATATTCTCCAAGCAATAGAGAAGCCATGGATCCTATAGCTGGTAAGAGCTATAACCATGAACTTTACCCCAGTGTCCTTCTTACACAGAGGAAGTAAAATTCAAGGTGATAATAGTTGCCATGCTTTCCATTGTTACAAAGCAGCATGTATAGATACACTTCACAGTGCAAGTGTGATTGATGGTTGCTTGCAGGTTAGTGGTGTGCTTGGCTAGGTTGTCACAGGGCATGGAAATGCTGAAGCTGAAACAGCTACCTGTAGCTTTTGCTTTTATTTTTAGATAGTTGTAAGGCTTATTCGCAAACCTAATCTATGCACAGGTGTTGTACATTTATGAGTGATTGTGTCCAATTTTCATCACATACTTTAGTACATCTCATTTTAATTTTCCATGTGGATAGAGATGTTTATGGAGGACAGTACCTGTCTCAATGAAGATGAAATTAGCTGAATTTGAGTATTAATGGACATCTAAAATGTGTTCAGTTTGCATTCAGGCTGCTGTTTGAATGCTAGACTTGCTAATATCACAGATTTTTTTTTTTTCAGGTGTACTTGTAAATTCTTACATAGATGAACTGTTGCAAGTATTTGCAGTGTATTTTGGTCAAGTTTAGAAAAACTGTGAGTGGGGGGAAGGGTTTCTCATTTTCAACACCATAAAATAATGATGTGTCTTAAGGATTTCCAGGAATAACTGTTTTGTGTATGTTTGGCTTTGATATGAAAAAAACTTTTTTCAGAGGAAAGAAAAAAATAGTGAAGACAGTTCTGAAAACAAATGTAACTTTCCCTAAGGGGAAATGTAAATGTTTTTATTCAGTGGTCTTTGACCGTGCCAGCATAAATGTCAGGGAAACCTCAGAATTTCTGCCATAATCTACCTTTGCTTCAGATGCTAAGAAGGCATAATACTTAAACTGGAGCTTCCTACGATCATGTTGTGACTTCTTCAGAGGGAGGTAGCCATCCAGGCAGCTTAATGAGTCATTGCCCCTGAAAGGGAAGCTGTGGCTCCACTGCCTTCCTTAATCATGGTCCCCTTGCCTGCCTTCTGCTGGCTCTGGTGCTCTGCTGGCCTGCTGTGGCCTGATTTAACTCACTAAATTAGCTGGGAAGAAATATCCCATCAAGAGAAGAAAAGTTAAGTGAGGTCACAGGACGGTCTGAAAAGGACTAAAGTTTGTTCAAGGAGGGAGGATGTTTGTGAAGCCTCCAGTGCAAGACGTCATCTTTCTCTTACAAGGGCAACTAGTTCAGCTCAGTTAAATGGGGAATGGCTGCTGAGGTTTGTTTTCAGCCTTACAAAGCCTTCCCACTTAGCAGCATTAAATGTGGGATAAACTGGCATTCTTCTGAATCTCTTGGTTTTTGGTAGAAGCTGTGTTTTCATATTTAGAGTTCAGTTGAACACTGAGCTGGGTGTCATACCAAGACTTTGTCTCGAGCTTCCATCTGCTTCCAAATTATTGTTTCACTATACTCTAAGCTTTAACTTACAGTGAGAATAAATACATCTAAATCTTGTCTGGAAGTTTGTCTTCCTTTTTCCTGGAGTAATAAATAGGAAAGACCACATTTTTCTGTTTAAAATAAATGAAGTTTATAACACCTTTTACATTTTTCTCCTTTTTTTTTCTGTGTGACAATTTTCTAGTAATTACAATGGAATTAGAAGTTATTTAATCTCAGTATTGCTATCAGTGTTGCTAAAAATGACTTGACCGTCCTGACTTCCTGACATGGAAAACGACTGCATTTTGCTTTGTCCTTCAGAGAAAGCTTTATTTAGAAGAATTATATTTTGTTAATGTGATGGAAGGGAAATTGTCGTGAACTATATAGTTACTTTGTAATGTAGAGGTGAGGGGCGGGAACAATATTGTCACCTACTTCCTCTGCCCTTGCATCAGCTACAGCAAGCAGGTGATGTAAAAAGTACCTTCTACACAGGTTGTAGAAGAGATTCTGCAGTAATTTGCTGCTAGTATTTATTTCAAAAAATTCTTTGTGAATGAAACTTGCTACAAGCATTCCATCCCTCTGAATTGGAAGACTTAAGGACAGGGGTTTCTTTGATTGCTAGGCCTCCTCTGTACTTCTGGCAGAAATAAAAATTCATACAACAGAAATGCTTGACCGCTTCACTTTTGATGTGAGGCAATTCTTCACTAAATACTTTTTATTAAATGTTTGAAGTAACATTATGATATTTCTCTTTGCTGCAGCACAGCTTCCCTCTGGGATATTGGGAAGGGGAAGCCTGTGTTTTGAGGGAACACTTGTTGAGAGGAAAATAAAATCACAAAACAATGCCAAAATGAAGTAGTTTCTTAGTCAATTGCTATTTTGATTTGAAGTTTCAGAGAATTGCTGTGGAACACATAATTTGCCAGGCATTCCCTGTAGGTTGGCTCTCCTGTTATTTTGAAGGCATTAAAGCTTGACTTCTTATTTGGAATAAATCTGCATAAAATGAGTGTTAATCTTCCTTGCCCTTTGAGACATTGAATGTTAGGACTTTTTTCAAGAGCTGTATGGGTTCTTGAGAATTCTTTGTTCTTTGATTTTATTGAAAAAAGGAATTGATGCACTGGAATTCATGGTGTATTCATTCTATTGTGTAATACTTTTTAAAATCTTTCATCATAGAAACTTTCTCTTCTCTGGCAGAGCTTTTATCTCAGCTATCAGGTGTGAGGCGTTCTGCAGGAGGACAGCTCAACTCCTCTGGCCCTTCTGCTTCTCAGTTACAGCAGCTGCAGATGCAACTGCAGTTGGAAAGACAACATGCACAGGCAGCAAGACAACAACTGGAGACTGCACGCAATGCAACTAGACGCACCAACACGATCAATGTCAACACCACTATGACACAATCTACAACAACCACCAACACATCTAACACAGAAAACAGTCAGCAGACTATCCAGAATTCCCAGTTTCTTCTTACAAGGTAACTTGTTCTGTGTATTTACCTTTTACCATTTCTGTTTGCCTTAGTTCTTATAGAGACACAGAGTTCAATGAAACTTAAGTGTTTGGAGTTAGGCACATGCCCTAGTAAAGCGGTGTCTGATCAAATATGTCCAGAGTTAACAGGCTAATTAATCATACAAAATACATTTACCGTAGATGCCAACAGTGGTCACAGACTGTGTAATACATGACACTTGCTTCATCCACATTTCTAGCATGAAAGTAAACCCAGTAATTATATGCAAAAGATACAATTACATCCAAAATTAGCACTTCATAGCTGGCCTGAAGGGAATTACAGTGCTTTTATAAAGCCAACTCCAGGAGCTGTCTGCAGAAATATCCTTTAGCGGTCTAGTGTTTGCAGTAAAGAAAAGGCAATCTCACAAGTACACTGTACTTTTTTTTGGCGCACCTAGGAATGTGTTCAGAGGATTTGACTTGAGTATGGATTTCTGCAACCCTTGAAAAGGAGGCTGGTTTTGAGTTTTGGCTGAATAAGTTACTCATGACTCCAGGCGGGGGACTTCTGCCAGATCCTTCACCAAGTCTGTAGTCAGCATACTGTGCTTTTCCTTGCATTTGTAACATCTTTCCAAACCTATGGGCTGTCTGCTCCTAAGCAATGGGTAAACATTAGTTGCTGCATCAAAGGAATATTTCTTAACTAAATTGTGCTTGTTTCCCCTACTACTTCGAACAAAACAGGTGCATTTCCAGTAATAAAAGCATATAGACTTGAGCCATGAAGGAGAAGGAGAGAATCAGAAGGTAGTATTGTTTAACAGGAAATTAATCTTTAGTAAAAGCTGAAGGTTGAATAGGGGTTTATATATTAATTATTTTAGAGACTGGATAACAAAGCAAATAAAGGATGCCATTAACTAACAGAATACTTATCTGGTCTAGAAATTATACTCAGATCCCAGGATTATTTTAAAGAGGAGTCACCCACTATGTCATTCCAGTTCTTTTAAAAGGTTGGCTGTTGACCTGAAATAAATGTTTTCTACATCTCCCCTGCTATGCCACTCCATACATACTCATTTGTCTGGTATTGTGAAAGAGTGTGGGCATTTTAACAGCCCCTGCATCAAGAAACCTGGATTTGAGTCAATCTGATTTTTATCTAACTGCAAAGTAATACCATGTGACACCTTACAATCAGAAACTCAGTATTATTAATCAAAGTACCTGCAAGTGTTACAGATGGCAACTTTCAGAGTTGGAGCAAGTGATTTCCTTGCCTATGAGGGCATGTGCTATAACCTACGAGAAATGGTGGAATGAATGTTGTATCACGCTTTGGGAATCCCTAGACTTTACACATGCAATAGTGTATTCTGTGGCATATGTGAACTTTGAAGTTGACCTAGAAACAAAACAGGCATGTAATGAGTGTCTAGGAAATCACAACATTTTTTTGTTTTCCTCTAGCTTTAGGCTCCATTTTGAATGCTTTTGTAAACAGGGAAGGGGTGTTTGTTAAATGCATGCCGGTTGTACTGAGGTGTTGGAGGTTACCAGAGCTGTACATGTCGAAGGGCAAGCGGGACTATCCTGAAGGAGCGGTTTTCGAGTGCCTTTTGATACCTGTCAGTAGTGTCATCAGTGAAATGGGCTTTCACCAACTGCCTGTCTTCTCTTCCCTCGCTACTGTACAGGTTGAATGATCCGAAGATGTCAGAAGCAGAGCGTCAGTCAATGGAAAGTGAACGGGCAGACTGCAGCCTGTTTGTTCAGGAGCTTCTACTGTCCACTTTGATGCGGGAAGAAAGTTCTTCCTCAGATGAGGATGAACGGGGGGAGATTGCAGATTTTGGTGCTATGGGCTGTGTAGATATTATGCCTCTAGATGTTGCTTTAGAAAACCTAAATTTAAAAGAGAGTAATAAAGGAAACGAGCCTCCTCCACCTCCTCTTTGATGACATCCCACTTTGCAGACAATGTCCTCTGTGCTGTATTTGCCAATGAAAGTGGACAACAGCTATCTTGGGTTTGTTTTGGTGATTGTAATTTCAGGTCTGTCACTCTTGTTACATTGTGTACATTCAAAAGAAAGAGAGAAAAGATATATATGATAATCATTTCCACTTAACTAATTTTTACTTCTAGCAGGTAAATGTAGGTTGTGGTGCAGAGCAAAAAGCTCTGTCTCCTGTACCTTGACATGCAAAAGGCTGTCCTAATACTCCACATTCAAACTGAAGAGGAAAAAAAAAAACGAAAAATCTCTAATGAAGCTGCTGTGTGTATTTATGAATATTAATGAATAAAAACTGCTTGGATGGTTTACCTTAACTACTGCATGACGTTTTTTGCAGCGTGCATGAGTTTTAGTGACCTTGTCATTTAAAAACTTAAATACAAGGAGTAAAACTATAAAACCCAAAGCTTTCCCATTATTCAAAGGTTACGTGACAAAAGGGTTAGTGCAAACTAGCAGTTTGTGGCCACAAAGTAGCTTTTGAATAACACCTGACAGAATAACATCTTCTTGTGCTGTTCCTGCACCAGATGGAAACTCTGCAGTGGGATATATTGTCATGACCAGGGTGTGGCATTTTGCTGTATGTGACCATTATGTTGCCCTGTTAGCCGTCACCTCAGTGTGGAGCTGAACTTCATTTTCTGCATCTGTAGGAGACACAACAGTAAGGCCACTTCTGGAAGCCACTTCAAGGGGCTTTTGTGTGCCCTAAAATCGACTGGTGTTCACTTTTGTTTAAAGTTTTTCTTTTTTGTGGTTGTTAAAATTTTTTTAATTGTTAAATGTTTTATTCAGGTGTAGACAATTCATATATTCACTGTGTTTAAACAAAAAAGTTAGCCTGGATCATGTTGGTTTAGTTTAAAAAGCTTTTCACGGTCTCAATCATATTTTGATTTATTTATGTAATTTGCTTCATAGTTCAGAGACCTGTCAGTGTCAGGAGAGCTTGAGGATTTGGATTCCTAGAATGTCGGTATATTACAAATGAATTCTTAATGCTAACTTTAGCACCTTTTATTTATTGTTTCTTTTGGTTATTTTTGCTGGTATAACAAAGTTGAAAAACTATTTTAGTTGAATCGTGCCACCTACATGCCTATACTGTTAACCCTACTGGTTTGGGAAAAAAAGAGGGTGTGGTGTTCTTGTGCATAGACATTTATAATAGCCTCAAGACAAGAACAGAAGGGGTGTGTTTGGTTTTGATTTTCTTTCCCCCTTTTGGGGGGTGGTGGTGGTGTTTTTTTTTAAATGTAAATTTAGATTATAAAAACAAAAGTGCACACAGCTTCTGATGAAAATTTAAACTAGGCTTATTTGATAATTGTGTGTTTCCAGATCTTTCTCACCTCCTCTCTCTTTCTCTGTATCCTTCCATCTCTGCAGCTTTGCTAGGATTTTAGAGTAAATTTACAGACTTGAACACCAGATGGTGTTCTCAGCAGAACTGTGACATGTATGCTAATCCAAAATAACAGCAGCAAAAGAAGCAACTTCATAGACTGAAGTTTAAGTTCCTTTTTTTTTTTTTTTTTTAAAAATCCTCAAATCCTGATTGTTTCCATATAGAGCAGTACAAGCTTTGTTTTCTTTTAGTCTCTGCAAAAGAAAATGTATCAAGGGAAACTTTACATGAGGCCTCTGGTTATCCTGAGAGTTAGTCCCAGTAAGGACGTTTTTTATTGATTGTTGAGGATTTTCAAAAGTTTTTCAAGCTGTAGTCTTTTCAAACACATCTGCACATTAACAATAAGACACACGGTTCAATAAAGCATTTTCAATACTGTTGCTTAGTTGATTTTCTTTGCTTTTGATGTGTTACCCAGACAGTTTTGTTCCAGAAATTTCTGCAGCTGTCTTTAATTCCAACTGTATACAAAAACAGTTCATGTAGAATTCCCAGATGATTGACATAATCATGTTTTAAAACCACAGGCTTTGGCAGGTACTGAAATACGTAACCCTAAACTCTTCACAGGTAGGTGAATTCAAGTTTCCATAGAACAAGATACATTTAAAATAGTGTCTTCTCAATGTGGTGGTATTTAGAATCGGTGTATGGCTGGTCTGCAGAGGACATTTGCATTACATGACTTCCAGACTCCACTCTGCTTGCTTTGAAGAGGATGCAAATCAGTATTATCCATGTTTATTTAGAGACTGAATATATGCTGACTGGGATTTAACAGTATTCTTGGGCATCACATTAACTTTTACAAATCTTCAATTGTTTAGGTTTTTTTTTTAGGTTTAGAAATAATACAAAGTGGCTACTAGGAAGGTGTTTATTGCAGAATTCTTGGAGTGCAGTGAAACCTGTATTAGACACCAGTGTTTGTTCATAAACTCTTGGTGCAGCTGGCGGGAGCCCTCACAGAGGTTTGCTGAATACCTGCTCCTTCATGTGCAGGTTCATCACTGGGATGGGAGAGGTTCCAGGCTGCCTGCAAATTGCGTGTGATTGGCCAGATGTGCCTATGTGCTGCTCCAGCTTCCCCTGTGTCACTGATAGTGCACCAGAGGCTGTGTTGTCTTTTACTGTGCTGTCAGCAGAGAGTGTGCCAGCTTTCATTCTGGCTTCAGTCTTCAGCTAGTAAGGACTGCCAAAGAGCCTTTTTGGGGTGGGGGCAGGGGGAGCAGGCAGAAGGGCATATATTCATTGGCAATATTTTACAACAGTTGAAGAGATACACAGATGTGTTTGAAGGTGTTGGGGAACAAGTCCCACCAGCCTATCCATGGGAAGCTTGGAATTGCACAATGTTCTGTTTGTAACTTGTGATCTCTGTTAGCGGTGTGTTATTTTTTTCTGTTTGGGTCAATCCTAAAGAAAGACACTTACACAAAGTGGTGTGATAAACAACAAAAATGCATTTTACCTTCCATCCACCTCCAGTTTTAGTTGTGGTTGTTTTTTACTGCCTTCTTCAATTTCCTGGCATGTTTTAGGGGGTGGGGAGTGGTTGCATTTTGGGGTTTGGTAGGTGTGGGTGTTGGGTTTTGTTTTATTCTTTTTTTTTTTTTTTTTTTCCCCCCTTCCTCTTCCCTTGCGTCTGGAAGGGTTTGTAAGACCTTCCTTCCCAATGTGGAGTGATGCTCCCTGGCAGCTTTTAGACGTTGTAGCTTGGTCCAGAAGCCAAACATCTAGATGTGTGCACATTTTGCAGTTTTGAGACGCATGTCTGTTGGGAAGGAGTAAAGGCAATTCTGTGTTACCAACCAGAAGTCCCAGGAGGCAGAGATGCTCTGCTGCTTCCTGGGGCTCTCAGAAGACCTGAAACAGGGAAGCAGTTGGATACATTTGGTATGTGAAGACTTTTCCACTTACATCACTTAATCTTTCTTTCCTCTTCCCTGACATAGCTGACCTTTGCTTCTGGATCTGCCTGCTTTGCCAAATAAATGTGTTGCTATGCTGTTTTGAGGGCGTTTTATTCTTTTAGCTGCCAAGGAAAGGAAACTTAAGTATGTGTGCCTAGCACTGCTGGAAACTCCCTTCTGCTGTGCTGTGTCCTGTGCTGGTGTGTAGAGTGACACTGCCCTCCTTGGCAGGCCTGCAGTGTTTGCAGCCAGCCTTGTACAGTCTCCCTGCAAGTGCACTGCTGACTCCTACTTGCAGAGCACAGTGAATACAAACGTGCTGGACTCTCCTTTGTTTGCACAAAGGATCCTGAGATAGGCCTATGTGCACAAAGACTTACATGCAGATACTTATGTGCATGGCACGGGCTTCAAAGTTGAGGAGGGGGGGGAAATGGACAAGGGGAACTATGCAGCTTCTAACTTGTGGTTCTGCTGCATGTCTTTTTAATACAGCAGTGGCTGTTGCCTCCTGCAGAGAACATCTAACGCAACACAAGGATAAACACACTTAGGATACAGTGATAAAACAGGGCCCCTGCAGGTGCAGAGCATGTGGAAGACAACCTGCAGTGCTGCATCCTCCCTGTTGGGCCAGGAACAGTGGAGGGGCAGGGTGAGTAGTGGGGTGGGCCACAGTTCCCCCCACACCCTGGTGGGCATAAGGAACTGGGTAAATGGTGTAGGG
>VZSZ01006925.1:5236-18518 GCA_013398815.1 Ibidorhyncha struthersii | reverse complement strand
TGATAGGAAAAAATTACACTTAAGAGGTTTAGTATCCCAGACTCACATATGCAGTTCCTATTCCTAGCTGCACTCCCCTGGCGGTCCCTTGAGAAGGACCACTTCGGTCCCTATGGAAAAGTGCCATGATTCACCTACCTGGGTTACCAGATGCTGTCATTTCTAGATAGCACTGTTAAGCCAAGAAGCATTCTATGCTTCTATGCATGATCATTATGTTACTAATAAGATAAAGAGACACCTTGTTATGTTCATATATGTCATCTGTCATGTGTGCTAGCAAACACAGAGCTAAACAAAGAACAAATACAGCAACGTGCCTAGATTCGTAAGCCTTTAATAGAAAACAGCTTAAAACTTTTAACAAACTCTGGATATAGAGAAAGAAACTTCACATCTCTTGTCTTTCTACCCATTTCAGAATCACGTTCAGATGCTGAAATAAAACAATGCTTTAAATTTTAGTAGGTCATTTTTACTGAATGGTAGTCGTGAAGGAAGATTCATAAAAGTGTACTATGTTTCTAAGAAAATACACATTAGACCTTGATACAGTTTCTGTAGTGGAAGCCCATAATGTTTGTACTCTTCACAAAAAAAAAATTCTTAAATTACTGAAAGTTGATAAGAAGATCACAAAAATCTACCCTAACTAAAATAATTAATGTTACTGCTGTATAAAACACCCTACAGTAACACAGTACATAAAAAGAAACAAATCTTATTGAAAAGGGAAATTGTGACTCTGTCTTTCACTGGAGTACTCTGAGACACACTCAGCAACATAAGATGTAACAAAAAAAAAATTAAAAATTGTTTGTTTAGATTTCCTGAAGACATTTGAAACATTTCACAAAAAGTCATTGAGGAAACTACAAAGAAGTACAGGAAATAAGCATAAAGCTTTGCCAAATTAGGAACCTACTTACAGATTCCAGTTTAACGATACACAGCCATAGCAAAGACCTTGATACTACCATGATCAAAACAAAGACACTGGTATGCTTTTAAGAAACTCTAATAAAATACCAAAGTATAGCAAGAGAAGAAATGGGACTATGATTGAGACCATAATATTGCCATTTCAAAGCTGGTAGTATACCCACATCCTCAATGTCATACTTAAATATAGCCACCTCTTCAACAGAAGTATTTATTAAACAGTGAAGACAAAGAGAATGCTGAACATCATCAGAGAAATTTAACAGCTCTCAAAGGTGGTTCAGTTAAAAAGATCACTTTACTTGGAAAAAGCATCAATAAGAGAGTCTGTATTAAAACAGTTTCTAAATCAGCTAGTTAAACCACAGCATGATGAGAAATCAGGGGCAAAAGATGAATAAAAAAAGCAAAATCAAATTTAAGTTGGTAAAGATGGCTCTAGCACGTGTGTAATTACCTCTGCTTGCAAATTCTGAGTCCCTAAAAAAGAATAAGCAAGTTATGTGAGCAATTAGGATCTGAGGAAATCTGAAGTAGCTAAAAACTGTTTATGAAAAAGTGTATCAAGTTACCTGCTCAAGGTAAGACAGACATTACTGACTGAGCACCACAAGAAGTCCACCATCCAGAAACATACATAAACAGATCCAGCCACCTGTGAAGGAAAGAACTCCAAACATCCTTCTCCTTCTCTGCCAAACTGATAAAACCAGAGTTTGTTGGTCTAACTGTGCCTGTATTTGGTGTTACTAAGCTATATCTGTGTGTACAAAGACGTAGAACTCTTCATGACAACTGGGCCAGAAGTCCCCAGAAGTCCCAGGACAAATGCCAATTAAAGAGTACTTTTGCTTACAGAGCTTCCTTCCTTTGAGTTGGTTTAAATGGGTGGTTTTCCAATTCTAAAATGCAGCCCCGTTATTTCAGTTATTTCTATACCACCAGTCCTAGTACGGACACTGCTTTCACTCAGAGACAAAAGTCCAAAGAATTTCTGGAAAGAAATAGGTTATCACAGCACTAGAAAGGGTTTAACACCCTTTCCTTGTCACCAGCCGATATGAAAGCATGCTTAACAAGGTTTGTCTGGGTGACACTCAAAATATCTGTAGCAGCCAGTATACATTTGTACAGAGGCATCAGAAGGGAACAGTCATGAACACAAAACCAGGGTAAAATCTTCTGCATAATTAACCAATATTAGGTACCATAATGGTAAGTAGATACAAAGAATTCACTGGGTCTTCCTTCTCTTTTACTTGCTGGTGTGTATACAGATATCTCCTTTATTTTCATTCCTGCAGAGCTGACATGGTGCAGTCTGTCAGAGAGGGATCATTAATGTGGAACACATATACTTACACTTTTGGCCTTTTCCAAATACTTTTTGTATCGCTCTTCCATTTGCTTCATTTCCTCCTCCTTTTTCCGTAAAGCTTCTTGTAATTCTTCAATTTTGAGTGCTTTATGTCAGGAGATGCACACATTGGAAAGTAACATAATTATGTTATGTTTATTTTCATGTTTTTCAACAGAGATTTAAGGCACAGCTAGAATTTGTTTCAGTTAAGAAAAGCTAACATAGGGAACCTGATGTAGCAGATACTATAGTTTTAATTACTGAACAGCTCAGAAAAACATTAAAAACATGTATAATCTCATGAGATGGCTGTTTTGTACACAAACTTCGCTTTTTTTAAAATTATGAAAAAACAAAGAGAAATGGAATCATAAATCAATCCTACTATTGAACACACTTAGAAAATGAGTTTACTAATGGATTACAGATTCCATATCATCTTGCTATTGTAACTCAGATAAATGAGTTTTCCTATGTTATGTAAGATGAATAATTCTTAACAGGAATAACTCTTGCTTAAATCTGCTAAGCTGTAACACTGGACACAATTTATCAGACTTGTGACATGAATATACTCAATTTAATTTTTCTCCTGCATTTTCGTAAGCAGAAATGCAGACCAGTAGGACAATTTAATTGCACAGCCTTTTCCTTGTTGATCTAAGAATACATCAAGACACTATTGCTTATATATCTTCTATACATCTTCTCAGAGATCAGAGAAAAAATAAATCAATTGCATCCTCCCAGATCAAATAGTATATAACATTGACATCCGGTTCTCAGACATTAAATAATTGGCAACCCTCAGTCCCTTGATTTTGCAGCCTTATTTTGAAACGTTCTTTCATGTTTTTCCCACAGTTTTCTCTCTAAGAACTCAGAAAACACTAAGCTGATAACAGGACTAAGTAAGACTTTCAATGATGAGTAAAAAGACCCATAGCCCATGGTATCCAAGATTGCAAAAATCCATATTTCAAAATGTGCCACGATTCTTGTACAATGCCTAACCATTTTGGCCCTATCCAGGATACTTAAAAGATTCTGAAAAAGTAATTCACACACATTTCCTGAGCGTAGAAAGAAGGGAAGAAGGTACAACTATTTTTATTGTACCAAGATAAAAGTTCAGACCTATATTTTTAAAAAGCAACTTGTAATTTCAGTAAACTAACTACAGAAACCTCAATATGTCCTAATGTTTAGAAGCTAGCAGGTCAGAAGACTGCTATTATACTCACACTGAAGCTTGTCAGGTATGACAGGGTTATGTCTTTATTAGCTGCTCATGAAGTTCCTGGACTTTATTTCCAAGTGTTCTAACATTTCCTAAGACATGGAATCTATAACATATTCTGCAGTTTTAGCTCAACACAAATGAAAACTCTTTTTGGATATAGAAACTATGTAATGAGTACTGAACTGAAATTTCTATTTTCCTCAATCTTTTTATGCATAAAATCACTTTGGCACAAACCAGAAAAGCTGCCATTGGTTGCAACCTTTTGCCTTGTTCTATAATAAGTAGGCTAGGAAAAAAACAATCTACCTCCTTCAATACTTCTTAGGAAAAAAGTAGTATTACTATGCTAAAAAACGACTGGATGCTGGGTTCTGGATACCATCTGAGCAATATGACATATATTCTACAGTCTCTTTTGCCAGTGTCTGAAAATTTTCTGAGATTAAAACATGGTTCTGAAAACACACTGAAGGAATATATATTGGGAGTAAAAAGAACCTGGTGATGGCAGCAAGGATCTCCTATACTGGGGTCTTAGGAGACATGACAGCGCTGACTAACAGAGGATGAATGACAGATATGACAGTGACTTAGTATTTCTATGGCCATCGTCATTTCTTACCACAAGTGGTCTCTAAAATGTGAGTCCCTGCATATCATGTGTTAGAAGCACCTTTTTGGTCACCATAGCTGCCAGAGAAATCAACAACATACATATCACTGCCATTTAAAATGCACATTTTGTTTATCTTGCACCACTTAAATGTGTTTTAGTTAAAGACCTTCTATGTGAAATACTTTACAAAGAATAGAAATGGACTGCACAGGTAACTCACAACTGTTATTGCATCTTGGTTCCAAATCCTCAATAATAGCTCGTTTCTTCTGTAGCTCATTGTTAGCTTCATGGAGCTTCTCACTGTTACAAACCATAAAAGCACATACTGTTTTCCCAAAATTAAGATTGTGCTTGAATGAACATTAAATGATACAAAAAGTCCTCAGTGATGTATTTCTGAGAGCATGATTGGTTTTTGCTTTGAGGCATGAGGACAAATAACAATGTCACCATGGAAATATTTGTTAAATAAACTGAAAAACTTTACAGTATATGGAGACCTGTAACAATAAACAGCTTGATTTTCAGTAATTATAAACTTAATGTAGAACTTACAGTTAATTGTACAATGCATGCCTAAAATCAGTACTTGCAATTGAGATTACATTGGGAAAGAATGGCTAAGTCCAAAGGCAACAGAAACTATTTTTTTTTTTCCGCAAGCCAGTCAAAAAGTAAACAGCTCTTTGCATTTCAAGGAAGTAAAAGAGGTGCAGAAATAGCAGAAGAAAATGATAACACTTCCTAAAATGCCTTCCTTTTATGCCATTATGTATAGTAAAAAGTAAACAAATTAATTTTGTTTACACTAACATGATTTCCTGAAACCAAAATTACTTACTCCTCTTGAGTAAAGATTTACACAACGTTAAGCAAAGTTTTCTAACCACCAGAGAATGATGGTTCCTTTATTGCTCTTACCGCTTTCACAAAGGTTTTCTATGAGATGAAATTAGTATCTGAACAGAAGATTCCCAAACATCCCTGTGTTATCTAATTTCTCTTAGTGTATATTTTCCAGATGCATGATTAATGACTGTCTGCGTTCCTTACAATATGGAAAACGCACCATTTCAAATGGCAAACAAAATAGGCAAAAAAAAATACTTACAGATGTTCTTCAAGTTTCTTTTTCAGGAGAATTGACTAAAATAGAAAGTTAAACATTTATTTTAATGTATTGCAGAGCTTTAACATAACTTCAAAATTATTTTAAAATACATAATTTTGACATTCTAACCAAAATCCAACTTTTTACTTCACTCAGTTTTAGATCACAAAGTGTTTGAACTGGCACCATCACTTATGTCTGATCATTTAGGAGACTATTGTCCTCTGTGGTAGCAATCCTTCTCTCCACAGCTGTTTAACTTTCCTGAAATTAGAGTGCTTTAAAACTTTAAAAATAGTTTCCCAGGAACTAGGTCAATAAAAGCAAGATCCATAAGCAACAAAATTCTATGGCAGTTGTTTTAATTTCTTCAGTACTTCTGTAATTAGACTTAATAAATTAACCTGAAATGGAAAGTGCAGCAAAATTTTCTAGAAGAGCTTTCCTATCGATATTGCAATGCAATTTGCACAAAGACATGTAGCAAATTAGTCAAAGCAAATTCCTGTCCCCAACTAGAGGCAGTAGAGTGTTTCTGACTGGAGTATAACAGAAATTTACCCTTTTTCTGTTGCTTACTTTTACTGATTAGACACAAAAATTATCATACAACTTACAGTGTTCCACTTTCTGATTAAATCACATTTAAATAAGCTCTTTGAATAAAAGCTTCGAAGAAAATTTTAATTTTAAACTCATTTCATATATAGTATCTTTCAAAAAAATAAACCTAATAAATGTCTATAAACTGACAGTAGTGTTAAGTAAATAGAAAGCCATACTCACAATAGCCTTGAGCAGAAGCCCATGCCAAGAAACAGAGATGACATTAGTATAAAGCAAAACAGCAGCCAACAGAAGAAACTATTTAGAAAGTCATGAACAGAAAAAGTTAAAGCTATGCATTTTTTCACACATGCACATTTTTCTCCTTTGTTCTCATCAGCAGTTTCATCCTGTAAAATTTTCTAAAACATACCACTAAAAACAAAAATATAAAAATAGTAAAGAAGCACATTTGTAAATCATTGTGTTTAAACCACAATTTAAAATCAGAGCACTTGCTACTTAAATTAATTTTAAAACAAAAATCATACATGTAACAAAACAGGAGAAAATATGCAGTCTACTGGGCTACAAACAAAATGAAGAGAGGCATGTGTTTTTGTGGAGTGATTCTGAATTTTGTTATTGCCACACTGGTTGAATACAAGACAAATGTAATTTAAATCAGAAACTGCCTTTTTGGTTTTCATTTATACAGTACCAATCACATTGGAGGTCTAGCATATGACTGATGGTCCAGAATGCCATGAAAATGTAAGATAAAATCATCAACAAAGTGACTTCATTGCTTTTTCTCCAACAGCCTTTCAACAAAGGTTTAGACACTTGGCCAACCGAGACAATTACCATGTGCACCCAAAAAAGGTTTTAGCTTTGTTACAGTGTAAATACTTTAAAATATTGTCTTTGATCACACTCCTGGGTCATGCTTTTTCATTATTTCAAAGTTGGCTCTCCTTATTGCACTATAAGAAACAGGGGGACCATATAAAAACAAGCCAGCATGACTTCACAGTCAGAAATTTGTAGCAGCTAAGGATCTGCAGGTTTTGACCATTTGGCTTTTTACTTTTCCAGTCCTCTGAACAACTGCAGTAACACCATCTTTTCTGTAACAATAAATGCTTATATGCATCTTTGTTGGTCACAAAGTGTTTGAACTGGCACCATCACTTATGTCTGATCATTTAGGAGACTATTTTTTGGTTTAGACAAGAAAGGGAAAAGTTGCCAATAGTGTCTGTTTTCCTAAAGTAAGAAAATAAAAATTGAACTCAGCTTTTCTTTTGTGATCCTTGCATTGCACTTGGAACAGACACAACTACTTGTCAACATTGACTCCACTGGTATATTTTCATATATATTATTTGCATAGTACCAGCATTGTTGTGGGAGTAACCCCTCTCCCATCTAGACAGATCATATGTTCTCACAAGCAAGAAACTAACAACAATAAACAGCACACATAATTTAAAAAAGCAGGACTGAGTTTACCCAGAGTAATTTACCCAAGACATAAGATTAGGAAAAAGAATAATATGTAAAAATGTGTGATTCTAGCCACCTAAAGATCCTGTATATACTTGTAGCAAGGCAGGTAAATTCAAATAAATTATGCTAAAAATGGGCAAACATTACGTTTTTTTTTGAAGTCTCAGACAGATTCAAAGCCACATATCCAAATACTCTGCTCCTAAGAAGTAATTACTATAGCTGTTGTTCTCTCATAGGAAGACCAGTCTCTTATTAAAAAAAAAACAATTAAAAAAAAATGCTTTATCTAACTTTGAGCTAGTTTTACTTCATTCAAATGTTTTATCTGTTCATAACAGAAGAACATTTCCATAACAAGACTGTAAAAATCAGCAAATGCACACTTGCTATTTTGCTTTTTCCTCCCACTGTTAACAAGTTCCACTTACAAAACACTAGAAAAAAATACTTATTATAGTGTGGTTTTAGAAGACAGGTATCCTCCCCGGTATTTAATTGCTGGCTTTCTTTTAAATAAATAAATAAAAACACTACAGAAATAAAGCCTTTTTGTTGGAAATGTCTTTCATGCTTAAATAAGTCATTGGAACAGGTCTGCCCTCTTTTTGAGGACAAATAAGATGACAAAAGTTCTAAACAGCACCATGAGGGGTGGTCAGATGCTAAGAGTAATCATAGAATCAGAATAGTTTGTGTTGGAAGGGACTTTTAAAGATCATCAAGTCCCACACCTCCTTCAATGAGCGGAGCATCTTCAACTAGATCAGATTGCTCAGAGCCTCATCCAACCTGACCTTGAATGTTTCCAGGGATGGAGCATCTACCCCTTCTTTGGGCAACCTGTTCCAGTGTTTCATCAAATGAGCAAAGCAGCTGAACTTCAGAGGTAACTGAACAGGTAATAGAGTTTTGGAGACCTTTTAGGGAAGTGTTATTTAGTAACAGCAGGCATCAGTAACAGCATATAAGGCTGTATACATATATACATATATATATACATATAATTGTGTTTTTAACAGTATGAGAAACACCAGACGTGGTATGGATTTCACAAGACTAGGTCCAGTGGGGTAGAAGCAACTAAAGGCAGGTTGCTTACATAGGAAGGGATTAGGGCAGAGAGAGGGAGAACAAGTATGATAAAAAAGAGTGATAATAAGGTATGCAAATGACATAGTCAAAGCTACTCAGAGTACCTGTTGAGCAGCCCTACACTGCATTCTGGAGGACAATAAATCAAACCTGCTATTGTGACCACACCAGGCATGTCTGAGTTGATTCTGTAGTCTGGAAGACCAGGGTAAGGAGGCCTTTCCCTTGCTAGCAAGTCAACAGCCAGGATGGACCAATCATGCAAACAACAGGATGTGTCAGTGCCCATTACAGGCCTAATGGCACTGATATTTTCCTAACATCTGCCTTCCAGTGCACTTCAGTACAAAATCAAAAGTGCTTCCCCATGTGGATCTTGGCAAGCAGCATGTATCGTTGCAGTGATACTTGCCTGGGTTAGGATAGTGCTTTTACTACTTTTGGGGCAAGCCTAAAAATTACTTCAACTTTGAATACCAACAAAACTAAAACCAAAAACCACCCCAAGCCCTCGTCATACATTTCTGGAGGGAATACAAATGGGATCTCCAGTTTTCTTGGTGGAGCATATTTACAGTATAAGTATAGAAAACATAGATTCCAGTGCATTGTTGCAGAAAAGTAGTGAAAAACTGAAGAAACATGCGGAAAATGATGCATCAATGAAATGTAAGCCATGCCTCCTCTTATCCTTTTTCTCATGCTTCTGAAGAATCACTCTTTTTGAAAGCATATCTTAAGGATAACTCAGGCAGTCCCAGCACAACTTCCATCTACTTGAGCAGCTGGGTTTAACTTTGAAGTTTGCTGTGCTTTGTGTGGGAGACTGGATGAGGTGTCCACACCTTCAGAGGTTCTTGCAGTCTCAATACGTCTCTGAGTCTACACTTTCTCTTTTGTATCTTTAAAAGAGTAAATGAAATCCTACACACTGGACTCAGCAAAACAGGTCATGGGATTAGTGCCTACAAATCACCACTGGCATGGGCAGACCTACACAGAAGCCAGGAATGCAGCAACTGCACCATGAACTTGCCAGTTCTGATTTGACAAGGGCTGCCTGGTACACACAGCAGGCTGTACCATGGTGTTGTGATGGTGGCGATTTGCTGCTACAGAATCATCTCAGATGATGCCTACGTAGGCTGCAACCAGTCCTGTAAGTGAGCTGCAGAAATGTCCTAAATTACTGTCCAAGCCAGAGCCTCAAAAAGGGACACGACTAAAGTTGCAGTAAATAAAGCTGAATTCAGTTGGACAGGGATCATTTACAATACTCAGTATCTGAGAATAATTTTTTCATATACTTGTTCACCCAGAAAAATCTGATTTTGGCCAATAACCAAGACAACAAAGAATATCTCAGAATCACGTGATAGTATGGACCTATTTTAAAATGCATTCCAAAACACATTCTAATTTACTTAGGAAAACAATCTTATTTGAACTTGATTAGGTATTTTACTTTTATATTCTGAAAATTAAGAGGATAAGCTAAATTAAACACACTCTGAAATGAAAATAAGCAGCTCATAAAAACTTTTACTCTTTTATACAAAATAATTAAAACAAATCCACAAAAACAGAAAGCAACACATTACAACTTTTTGCCAATTAGCAACACAATACACTGAGATTGTGAGCATACACTGTGCATGTACAGTCCAGCAAATCACTGCTTTCAAGAAAGTTCTAGAGCTTCTTCTCCCCAACACAGAAGATGGTAAACACAATTTGAGTGGAAGACTGAAAGCTGTTTTCCACACTGACTCTGTCATAATGTGTATTCTTACATTAAAAGTAAAGTTAACTCCATATACAGAAACAGAAAATGCTGCATTATGTTGAGGGCCTAATTATTTGACTTTTTTTTAAATTTTGGCCTGCCTGGCTTCTTGCTTTATGAGATACATTTACATCCCCAATTACAAAGCTTTCACTGGCAGGAAAGGCCTTAACTTACAAGAACTAAACAAAAAATAATTTCAGATATTTTATTAAGACATGGAGAATTAACATTTCCTTAATTCCTTGCAAAACTCTCTATTCTAATTAAAATATTTTAACGCTGTTTACTATCAGAACAGACACAATTAACCAAATAAAACACATTTGATACCTTCTCTACATAGGATTGTTTTCTTTTCTAGAGAAATGTCTTATTATGTCTTACATGCTATTTTCAGAAGCACAATTTAGTGATAACACCATACAAATAAATATGGAAAACTATCAGAAATCTCTATTTGCATATTTTTTAATTTTTTTTTTACAAAAAGGCAAAGGTTTCAAAAATGGTAACTACTTGAATGTAAGTTTGATGTACATTTCTACTTACATCTTCAGCTTTTGAACCTTGATCCTGTAAAGATTTTTGTAGTTCTTCAACCTGGGACTGCACTTCTAGAAGTCTCTGATTTACCAATCTAGGAAAGAGACAGTGTTTTGTTTTTCAGAAAAAAACCCCAAACAACTGCAAAAGGAAGCCTGAGGTTTTTAGTGTCCAGTGTTTTCAGGTCATCTACACAAGCGATGCAATACTGTATTTCATTCACAGAAAATTTACAACAGTAGTTAGAGCATAAAGCAGCTCCCAGAGATTACACCCTGTAGTCATCCAGAACATTCTGATACACTTCCAAGACAACATAAATGTATGTATTAAGAAATCATTTCTATATACATGAAACAAGAGTTTCTAACAGTCATTTTTACTGTGTGAGAGCTGCTAGCTTACTGCTTTTACACTGTCACGGAATCCTATAAACCTGTAGGTTGGAAGGGATCTCTAGAGGTTGTCTAAATCCAACCTCATCCTTAAATCAGGTGCACTTACAACAGATTGCTGGGAACCACTTTTTTGGACTTAAGGATGGAGGTCTGACAATCTCTTTGGGTCTCTCTTCTAGAACTCAGACCCATGCTCCATATTGTGTCTGTTGCATCTTGTCAATCTCGGAGAAGAGTCCAACCCTGTCTTCTTGACACCTTCCCATCAGGTAGACATAGATCACAGCATCATCTCCTCTATGCCACCTTTTCTTTGGCCTGAACAAAGCCAGTTTTAAGTCTTATCCCACATATCACATCCTCCAACGTCCCTTAGCTTAGCAGTATTCTGCTGCACTCCTGTACATCCATGTCTTTCTTGTACTGAGGAATCCAAAGGTATATGCTATGTCCAGATGTGATCTAATCAGTACTAACGAGAGGTGAATGACCATTTTCCCATACTGACTGCCTGCACCCTGGTGAGGACAACCTGGGTCACAGTCAGCTGCAAGGTCCTCAGCTGATACATCCTCCTTTGCTGCCGGCTGGAACCCCAGGGCTTTTGCAGCAGAGATTCTCCCCAGCCCACTGGTCCCAGCCACCATTGCCAGGATCCTCCCAGCCAGGGACATGGCTCCTATCAGCTCATTTCTCTGGACTGCTGAGCTCCTCTGAATAACAGCTCTCCATTTCAGCATATCAGTCACACCCCCAATCTGGTACCATCCTCAAACTTGCTGAGAGTACAATCCCTACTGTCAGTCAAGTTGTTAATAAAGGTGCTGAACAGCATCAGCCCTGGTATTGATGCCTGAGGAACTGGTAGCCAGTTGGATTTTGTAGCACTGATGATAAAACTTTAGGCCCAGCTGCCCAACCAATTTTCCACTCGCTATACTCTCCACTTACTCAGTCTATATCTAACAATTCTGAACATAAGGATACTACGGGAGACTGTACCAAAGGCTCTCCTAAAGGTAAGTATCATCCAGTGTTTCACCCTTCTTCACATAGGCAGTCATCTCATTGTCAAGACAATTGGATTAGTTAGGTAAGATTTGCCCTGAGTAAATTCATGATGGCCTTTCCAAATTACTTTCTTGTTCCTCATGTGGCTGGAAACACATTCCAGATGGACTTGTTTTTTGAAATTCCTAGAAAATGAGCTGTGTCTGACCAGTCTCTGTAGCTCTCCAGTCTCTCTTTCTTGCCCTTCTTGAAGAAGAGTGAAGTATTTACCTTTTCCTAGGCTTCAGGAACCTTCCCCAATCAAAGGGGAAGATTGGGGAAGATTAGACAGAGAGCAGATTCAAAGCTTCGATAGACAGCAGCCTCATAACAGTATCAGCCAGCTACCTTAGCATGCTCAGATGCACACTGTCTGGTCTCATGGATGTCTGTATGCTGATTGGCTTAATCTAGCAGTGTCAGCTGGAGCAGGTTGCCCAGGAACATGTCCTGTTGAGTTTTAAATATCTTCAAGGATGGAGACAACCCCTCTAGGCAACCTATTACAGTGTTCAGCAACCCTCCCAGTAAAAAACCCATGTTCTTACACTGAGGTGAAATTTAATGTGTTTTAATTTCTGTCTGCTGCCTCTTGCCCTGTTACTGGGCATCACTGAGAAGAGTCTAGCTCCACCTCCTTTAGACCCTCCCATCAGATATAGATATTTATTAACACAGAATCATAGAATGCTTTGAGTTGGAAGGGATCTTAAAGATCATCTAGTTCCATCCCCCCTGCCACATGCAGGGACACCTCCCACTAGACCAGGTTGCTAAAAGCCCCATCCAACCTGGCCTTGAACACTTCCAGGGATGGGACATCTTCCCTGGGCAACTTGTTTCAGTGTCTCACCACTCTCATAGTGAAAAATTTCTTCTTAATATCTATTCTACATCTACCCTCTTCCAGTTTAAAACCGTTATGCCTCATCCTATTATGACACTTCCTGCTAATGAGTCCCTCCCCATCTTTCCTGTAGGCCCCCTTTAGCTACTGGAAGGCTACTACAAGGTCTCCCCAGAACCTTCTTTTCCCCAGGCTGAACAACCCCAACTCTCTCAGACTGTCCT
>VZSZ01006924.1:444366-457456 GCA_013398815.1 Ibidorhyncha struthersii | reverse complement strand
GCCGCCGGGGTTCGCCCCGGGGGCCGCCGCGCCCTCCTCCGCCGCCGCCTCCTTCTCCTCGGCCTCCTTTTGTCCGGCCGGGGCCCGGATTAACGGGAGCTCCGTGATGGCGAGGATTAACGTTAGCGCTCCTCGGAGATTGCAGCCGGCCTGCCTGCTGCCACCCCCCCTCCATCATATCCCCCCCGGCCCCGGGGAGCAACGCAGGTCTGCCCCTTACCTCTGGCTGTATTGATTTTTTGGCTAGCATAGCAAATATGCCTGTCCTGCCTGTCCAGAGCACTTTTTTTTTTAATTTTATTTTAATGTAGTAACTCGTCTTGGATTGCAAATGTAACCGTGGCAGGCCTGTGGCTTTCCTGGGGTTGCTTCAGCCTGTGCCGCAGGAGAGGCGAAGCCCCTGTGTTCTCCCCTGATTTTTATCCCGTTCAGTAAGGCCAAGCTTGGGCTCGGTTGCTGTGTGATGCAGCAAGGCCCTCAATGACGAGAGGTGGCAATCGCTTCTTCCAAATTACAAAAAAAATATAAAAATAACCTCTTCTGAGGCGGTGCGGGAACTACGCTTTGGCATAATCTCGGATACAGTAAACACAGAGATGCGTTACAAATGAGAGTGCATTGGGTCTTGTCAAGGAGGATTGTAATTCTGGAATATGTAATAAGTATGCAGTTACGACTAATGAGTCAAACCATAGAGAAGCTTTGCTAGCGTATCGTTTTGGTGGCCTTTCGAACAGATGTGCTGTAGTGGCGGCCGGCAGATGTTTAGCTTTGAATGCCTTGTGGAGTTAATCGTATGTAGGGGCTGAGCTGTGGGCACGGTCTTTCTCTGTGGTGGAGAATGATCATGACTGTGTTTGAGAGGTTTTGAGGCGGCAATCTTGCTTAAAAGTTGGAACTGTTGTAGGAAAAATGAATATTGACAGTAGTATTCAGAGCTAGGCTTATCCCTATAGAGAGAGCGCTTTCTGTTCTGCAGCAGGATCAGGGTGAAATTTTAGTAGGTTTTGGAGCAATTACACTTGTGTCATAGCAAGTGCTGAAAATAAATCCAGTTCTTAGGCAGGATCAAAACCGGTAACATCTGTAACTAGCGCAGAGCTTGTGCCATTGCACTAAGCTTTGGCCTTAAATTTTGGTGGCTTTAAAATGGCCTCAGAGGCTCTTGACTTTAGCAGGTGGCTGCTGGGTTTTTAGTTAAAAAGCAGCAGCTCTGGTATGTAATTCCTGTGTTCTGTTCTCAGTACTGGTAAAACAGAATTTTAGGCTTGCGTTTTTAAATGTTTGCACGTTGGCCTACGACTAAGGTGGCCGTAACGCTGACATAGGCCAGCGCAGCACTCTACTGCTGACTTAACAACAGAAGCCTGAGTTAGGTTTTTTGATTCTCTGAGCGATGGGTTTGCTGGGAACTTGGGGGTTATGAAAAAAAAAGTGGTGGCAAAACGATGAGGTTTTGGCTTCCCAGTTGAAGAGTTTGGTGTTTCAGGTATCTGTGCCCAGATGTGCCATTGGTAGGGAGAGATTTTTTTGGACCCAAACATCTTTTTAACTAGTAATCTGCTCCTGGCAAGGAAATTGTTGAATGTTGAGCCTGGATTTTCTTGCTCGAGGTTGCTAATATGCCAAATTGAGTTCAATGCTTATTTTTTACTTTTTTGTCTCGTTAATTTTATTCTTTGAATTTTGCATTGGAAGTAGGCCACTGAATGCTGGGCTTAGGCTAGTTTTTCTGAAAGGAGTAGCTGGCTGTAATGAAATTTGTAGAAAGGTGTTTTTTTTTTTTTAATGGTTGCAAAAATATCTTTGGAAGAAGCTTATGCTCAATCCGTTCTTTTTTTTTTATAGCTGCACGTTTTGAACAGACAATTAATGAATGAAGACTGCTGCCTGTACAGTATAATGGCTTTGCTTGGGGGCTCATGTTGCTGCAGAAGTGGAAGTTTAATTTTTTTATCGCTTTGTGCAGGCTTCTTGGAGATGTTCCTTTTGCAGGGCTTTGATGGAATTGTTACTCAACATACTTGGTAGCTGGAAAATAACCTTACATGCATAGACAGAGGACCAAGCTGGGAGTTAGCTCTCCAACCATGTGATGTTCGAGGAAGAAAGAGAAAACTTGACACCTAAGCGAGCTGTTTGGGAAGGCATGTGGTGTGTGGTAGGAGGACCAGGGTTTAAGTTCTCAAAGATACTTCTCACCGTGTGCTGGAGCTTAAAATTTTGAGACTGAAACAATGCTACCATCTGAATTTCTGCTGTTGGTTAGCTTAGCTTCCCTGCGCATCCGTATCTGTAGGAGTGTCCTGTGTTACAGATTACTTGTTATTTCAGGGTAGCTGCTTCTGTCAGGCTAAAAGAGAAAGACTGACGTGAGTTGGATAGCCCAGTGGTTTGGGCATTTAGCCGGGATATGGGAAATGGAGGTGTGAATTCCTCCTGCAGTAAATACTTCTGTACAAGTAGTTCGGTGGTTGTGGCTCCAAAATACTCAGTAGCTGGTGATTACTACCTAAGCTTTGGGAGGTGGAGAATAAAATTAATGTCTACAGTTAATCCAGGTGAGGTGCCTGATCTCCAGCCTGTATTCCGTGGTCTGTCTTTTCCTCTACCCATCTTTGAGGAAGGGTTTGTGTCTCAGTGTCCTAGGTGGACAAAGACTTGCAGTCTTTATATTTCGGTCACTGCTGATTCTCGCAAGATGTTGCAGGGAACACCTGAGTGCCCAAAGGTGGGCTTGGTTAGGTGCTGGAGTGCCAAAGTCCCCTTCGAGGACCTCTTTGTTTTCTTTGTTGGGCTGTGTCAAATCCTCTTGAAACTGGTGCTGATGGTACAGTGCATCACGCTTGGGACTCTCCATTCCTGACGAGTTGATTAGGAATTCTTGTGCAGATAATGTAGGATTTTAGAAAAGGGAAATAGTGACTTCTCAAAAATCAGTAGTTCTACGAGCACAATATGAGACTAATTCTATGTGCTGATTACAAAACAGGTGTCTTTAGATGAAAGGCAATGTCAATATATTTTTTAATCAAATGTTCTTTTCTCTTTGAACAGTCTTTTTATGCACCTCTTGAAAAAAAAATTTGAAATTAGAAGAGGAAAGGGTTTTAACAGTGGAGACGTTGTCAGCTGTTTAATACTTTATTTCAGATATTGTATTTATCCCCAATTTATGTGGGTTTCTGTTTTATTTCTGTAACAGTGGATACCTTCTGGTACAAATGGGTGAGGCGGAAAGTTTGGATTAATGGCTTTCTTCTAAGGTGACTCCATTTCTTCGTAATGCAACAGCCAGTATATTTTCTGAGGCACTATAATCTTTGGCATTTCTGAAATCGTGCGGCTTGGTTGTTGACCATTTTACTGCAGGGAACAGTGAAGAGAGAATGCTCGCATGCAAGTCTTGCACGTTGCATTGATTGCCAGTGTCTCTTAAGAGGTCTGTGTGGAACTTGAGTTTAGCAAGTGGTTTAACTATTTGAGAGTAAAGTGGAAAAAAATTGGGTAACTGCTTCTTGTGCCCATTATAGCTTTGGTTAAACTTTGTCTCGTATTTCTAGGCCTTCTGTTATGCATGAAAATGGCCATCTAGCCCAAGCATAGGGTAGAGCATGCCTATCCTGATACTTAATTGAAGCCTGTGTAGCTTGTGACCTACATAGTCGTATTAAACTGCAGCAATATTCAGTAAAGATTAGATGTTGGGTGCAGTTTATTTACAAGTCTCACATGTAGTTTGTCTCATGTAATGAAAGGCAGAGAACGCTAAAATTGCAACTGGAAGCTTCTTAGAATATCATACTCCTTTATGCTATTTGCAGTCCTAAAGCTCTTTGCATTTTTAACGAAATTTTAAATTATGTGACCTCACTCAAAATGGCTCAGCTTCCAGGAAAAAAATGAATTAGTGGCATGAGGTACGTACTGCGTTTAAAAATAGCGCCTGAGTTGGAAATGCCATTCGTTTAAAATATTTGGTTTTATTTAAAATTGAAGTTTGTTAGATGTTTTGTAATAAGTTGTTCTTGCACACAGGCACATTAAGGGCTGGTAAGGGTTTAGAAGAAACTAGAAGAAACCAACTGGCAATGCATTTTATTGGTGGAAAAGTATTTCTTTGTTCCGGAGTAAACTGTGTTACTTAGCGGTGTTAAGAGCCCGACAGACTCGTTTTGCTTCTGGAGCCTGGGATGATCTTGGGTTTTGGACAAGATTAGTGCCAGTTTTGCTCTGAATTTGTCTAAGAAGTCTGTTTGAGTAGACAGCAGTAAAATGCCACTGGCTGAGGACTTCTCTTGAGTTTGATTTGATTACCTGCTTGCTTTAGGATGTGTTTGATCCTGGGAAAACAAGTCTGTCTGCGCTTACCAAGGATAAAGATTTTTTAATTGTCCAGATGGAGAAGGCAAGGTGGTGATAGATGCAAGTGTGTTCATGCATTTTTCTCTTCTGGGGTTAGAGACGTACTGGATCACTTAGTTTTCCTCAGAACCTAAAAAAAAATAACCCAACCCTTTGACATATTGCCATAGTACGTGCATATTTGTAGATCGCGTTGTTTGACAGCAAAAGCCCCACCGTATGAGCAAGCGTTCCGCTGTGCAACCCTCCCTGCATCCATTCAAAGTAACCCCAACCCCTTCCTGCCCTGCTTTTTGACTGCAGTTGCTCGGAAAGGGGCTTAAAAGATGCTTGACAAATTACAGCTCATCTCTTCGCATTTGCTTAAATGTAGTGCTGGCTTCCTAACGGACTACTTCATCTTGCATCATCAGAAATTTTTAATCAATGTGCAGTGTTGCTGGAGACTGTTTGCACAAGCTAAACCTGAAGTTAAAAAATAACTCCCTGTGCACACTTTTAAATCGCCAAAAGCTGCAAACTGATTCTTGGCTTCACGTAGCTCTGCTGTTGAAGTGATGGCTGTATGTTCTTTTCAAGGTGGGGAAAGAAATGTGTACGGCTAATGTGGACACTTGATAAAATTTTCTTATCCGGTGAGCTCTTAGAAAAAACAAAACTGAAGCTAATCTTTGTTGAAATCTGTTGGTAAGCTCAGTTAAGTGTGTGAAATCTTCAGAACACCCAGAGCTATGCCATTAAACATTAAGAAGGTAATGCTGAATAAAGTGCAAGCTTTACTAGAACTGGTACTGGTTTTGAGCATTTCTTTTTATTTCTTAAGGAAAATTCCAAGTTCATGTTCATTATCTCTTACAGTAAGACTGATGAGGTGTTGGCACTCAAAGCCCTTGAGAAATTATCTTTGTTGAGGCTGGCCAGTGACTTTGGTGAGGACGGTTAGGTCAGTGTGGAGGACTACTGAAAATCCGACCCGTTAAAGCTCTTGGTTTAGCTCTGGGTGTAATTGGTTGGCCATAGTTTCAACAGTGGGTCCAACTTGCGTCTTGAAGGAGGCTGATGAATTTTGAAAGTGCATCTTTCTAGGAACTTGTGCTAGTCAGGAAGGCCTTTCTGTCCTCAAGATAATTACATGTGACTTCCACTGACTTCGTGAGATGCTTACGGCGTATTTAGGGAGAGGCTATAGCCTTGAGTGTGGAGCTTATGCAACACTTGAAATGGCTATTATTGCCACAGTATAACACACACGGAAAGATTAGTTGGCTCTTGATGGCTGCTAGGCTGGTGACCGGCACATTTCTTTGGGAGAAAAATGTTTTTCCTGTGCTCTCCAGTGCTACGCTTAACACATCTCATTTGAGAAGGTTGGGTTTTTTTAATTGCCAAAAGGTTTTGAAGTACAGCAACTGCTGCAGAGAAAGCTAGTGTTTGCTAACTGATGTGTTAAAACACTGTGTAGAGGAGTACAGAATTTTCTTCCATAAGAAAGGTGACTGTATGTTCGGTTTTCTTCCTTGTAGGATGACTTGGACACCTAAATCCTCTTTGTTGTGAAAGCAATTGATACAATTTGTTCAGTAATAATACGAATGAAACAATGTTTTGTTAACATGTTATGATAAAACCCCTTCTAAAACCATGACAAAACTGAACTTCAGAATGTAATAACTACAAAGTTGAAATTTTATACACAAAGTTTCTGTCTACTGAGTTGCCTTTATGAGTTGTGAATCTCTGAATTGTTTCTTAAATGAAATTATATTTTAAATGGATTAACGTTGTTGCCACATTAATACCGTGTAAGCTGACAAATTATACCCCTGCTACCTTAGCCTAGAGTCTTCCCTTACAACGTGTTTAAACAGGAAAATGGTTCTTGTATAATGATTTAAGGGACAATGGTTGTGTTCTGACAAACTGGAAGAAAAGGGAAGGAATAGGCAGTTGAGCTGTCAAATCCCTTAATTACATTACAGACCAAAGTTGCTGTCATTAGTCATAACTAACTCCCTCATAAAAAGCCCACCTCCTTTCTGGTTTGAGTACCCGGCGAGTAATGTGGAGCTTGGAGGTCCACATGATTTGTATTCATTTACTGTGCCGAACATAGGGTGTATATTAAAGGTTAATTATTGCATAGCTTTTTCAGGGAGGTAAATGAGAGATAGCCGGGAGTTGTGAGTACTGATTGCTGGAGATGATGCCTCAATACTAGTGTAGTTTTGGACTGCTTTGATTTGGCATTTCGGTGAAAGTTTTGGGGATTAAAGCTGCGCACGTTTGTGCATTCGTGTGAGTTATTGGGATGGTGATTTCCAGCCTGTAAGGAGGGAATTTATTTGAAAATATGGGAACATTCATAAGTGGCCCTGTGGAGCAGGATCTTTTTGGAAACAGGAATGCTTTGTGGGTGGTTGACTCTACTTTGGGTTCAGGGATTGCTGTTAGTTTTTGAATGTGTCTTAGTGCCAGATTCATATTTCAGATGTAAACAAATCCTTGTTCCAGTTTCTAATTCAAGCTAGCATCCTCTTTGCTCCAGTCGTCATCTGCCTCGTTTATCGCCTTGCCTATGAAGCCCTGAAAAAAAAGTTTTGCAGAATGGAAGTAAATAATCGTGCAATTAGGCCATGTATCATGCTGCATAAATCTATGTTATCTTCATAACGATTTTTAGGCAACGTAGCTAAAGTAGTGGGCTCTGTGATTCAAATGGTAATTGGCTGTGCAGCTAAAAAAATTAAACTCAACTGCTCTGTGTTTGGGATGATTACTATTGCAAAAGCTGGCATTGTTCCCTTTAAAGATGAAGTCCCAGCTTCACAGCCCCAACGTGCAGCAGTGCATAAAAACTGCTTAATATCCATTTTTTTGTAGTGAAGTGCTTAAGAAATGTCTTTGTAAAACTTAATTCTGCCTTTGTGGAGCTGTAGTATAGTAGCTTTTAATTGCATGATTAATTTTCTTAGAGGCTTCTGCTTACTTTATTGCATTGCCTGGGTATATATCAGGCTGGAATTGTAGTTGTGTATTTTCTATTATTTAATTTCTTGTGTGGGTGAGTTAGAGAAGTAATGTCCTTTTTTTTTCTCTACTAACGTTTAGAGGAGGAGGAGCACGCTAGATCTCGTTAGAATGAAATTATTATTATGTATTCGGGGCTTGTTGGTTCAGAAACAGTTTGAGGATGGCCTTATGTCTTGTTTTGCTGTTTGCCTTTATCTTCTCTTGGATCACACCACCCTTCCATGCTTCCCGCCCCCCCAAAGTGAGGTTTGATAAATTCATACAAATCCTAGGGTTTGTAGCTTATTGTGTTATAAAGCTCTTTAGTGTGACATATTTGTCCTCTAGCCTGGTAGCTATTTTAAATTCCCTTGTCTCTGAAAGATCTGGCTGTTGTTTCAGACTTGCAAAAAGTTGAGACTGAGCCATTTTTCACTTCCTGTCAGTAAATATCGAAGTAGTGACTCTTTGTGCTGGCTGCTTTTTACTGAATAAAATTCTTGTATTTTTCTGTGGGTGTTTGAGGTTAGGATGTGCTTAAGTACACATCGGGGCTTCTTTAAAGAAGAATCCTGCAAAGTGTGGTAGCGCGCTGAGAACACGTACCAGGGAGGTCCCGTACTCTGCCTTGAAAGAGTTTGTGTTGAATTGGGTTCATGGGTTAAAATCGGTAAATTTGTCACTTTGGCAATCTCAAACTGAGATGTGATGGTCAAGCTTTGCCTCCTACTGAGAAGATCCACTCAGCAGACGTGTTTCCTCGAGGACAACTGCTCAGCCTTGCATGTAGAGTTGTCCTTTGCCACTGATGCAGCTCTTGACCTCGGGCTGCTGTGTGTTGCTGCAGTAAATTGGGATGCCAGAGTAGGTGTGATAAGGTGGACACCGCTTCTTCCAAAGCGGGAACAGAAACAAAAAGCCTTCTTAACTGGACCTCCACGTGTTTTCACCTCTGTAAACTCATTGGGATTGTGTTTTGTTCAGTGCCGTAGACCTGGACTTGAAGTTGGGTATGGAGTTGGGGCCCAGTCTTTGACTCCTCAGCTGAAGAGTTCCTTCTGTCAAATTTTATGTGAATAATATAGTGTGCTGTTGCATCATTTGTTATGTTTCTGTTTGCTCTTGGCTTTTTCTTAATGGGAAGGGTAGCTTTTTTTTGTGTCCTGTAATATCATAATCTATTTTAGAGGGATTTGCAGCTCTTGACAACAAGCTCATGTTTGTTTTACTATCTGCATGCTTTCCTGTCTTTATTTGTGATTCCAGACCATGTTGAAATGAAAATTTTAAGGCATCTTTTTCTCAGTCTTTGTCTGAATAAGCTTTTCTGTAGAGTAGACATCATCTTCTTTCATGCTCCTCTGTTACCGTTTTTTGTATTTATGCTGTAAGGTTTGAGGTTGATAGCACGTTTTGTAAAAAAAAAAAAAAAGTCTGCTTACTATTATGTAGATTGTGTGGGTTTGTTTCCAATCTTCTTGACCGTACTAGCTGTTCAGCAAAGCCTCCGTATGGCTGAGAGCTCCAGGACACGCTCCTCACAGAGGAGGGGAGAGACTCTTGCACTGGGACTACATCCCAAATGCAATATAGTAAGCACATCCAGCACTCACATGGAAGTGAGTTGAGGATGTAGCTGGTTCCTGAGACAACCTGGCAGTATCATTTTCACACATCTTCTGATTTACTTCTTTGCGCTGCGACAATTGGAGTTCCCCTCCAGACCTGTTGTCAGCCCCATGACCTCATCTGGACAGGTTTGCCTCTCCAGATACAAAGGAGCTGCGGTTTTGTTGTTCCTTGTCTAGGTTGCTGCATTTAAATTACAAGCTGAAAGATTAAAAATTAAAAAAAAAAAAAGAAGAAAAAGGGTTGCAGTTGAAATACTGAGCATTAAGGGGTTAAATGCATTTCTTCTAAATCATAAAATGTTTCTCTCAGCCACATCTGAGTTGGTCTCTTTTCTTGTTCTTTAAGGCACAGATGGTAGAGTTGGCAAGTGCAGCTGGCTGGCTACAAGGAATCCTCCTTTGCTCTGGAGAACTTTCTTCCTGTTCATTTCCTCTATACTTCCTGATTATCCAGACTCATAGAAAAATAGTAAACTTATTTTGCGTTTCATGCTGGCTAATGAAAATGCCGCCTATTAAAAAAGTTATGCATGTGTACAGGGTAAACAGTATAGACGCTAGGAAACTTTTCTAGATTTGCCTGGGTATATTTTCCTATGTCTGTCTTTTTTTTTTTTTTTGGTAGGGATGCTGTCAAAAAAATGGCACTAATAAGAGCTTGGCCATTTGTCAGGACTCTTAAATCTGTTTGAGGATGGAGTGTGGACACTTCTCGTAACACTCCCCGTGTAGCTTCAGGCTGTCAAGCTGTTGAACAGCAAAAAAAGCCTTTTTTTTCCTTGCTGTTGCTCTACAGACTTGTTTAAGCTGGAGTTAAAAGGGCTTGAGGTTAGCACGCTAACGTTTCATAGGTGGTAGGGCCAGATGCACTGCTAGACCACGCTGCATGGTTACCCAAGTCGGAGTTCCTGAAAATTGCAAGCAAATTGAGACAACAAAGCAACTTTCAGAGACTTCAGAGTCACGTTGTTCCTCTGCTCTTCGGTGTCGCTGTCAAATGGGACTTAGCAGTTGACAGCTTGGCCACCCTCCACGCAAGAGGCTGGCTTCCTTTGCGTTGTGGCTCTCTGCAGCCGGGAGGGTGATGGGTGATGCATAGCGGAGCAAAACTGGACAGGAGCTGGCAGGCGAATGAGGAGTGGGCTGTTTAGGAGCAGATTAAAGCAAGTACATGCCTTGCTTGCCTGAACTGGAAGTGCAAATTTGCATTCCTGGCAGTTGTGAAGCTTTTTTCAGGCCATAGATTAAGCAATGTAAATCTGTTCTTCGTTAAATAAGATTCATATTTGGAAGCTGGAAACTGAGGGTCGGGGGAAAATGGACACTTGTCCTTTTATTTGCAGGTGTCAGGTTCGGGTTTTGCAGTAAGTTTTTAGCTCCAAAGCATGACTTGAGCGGTGACCATCGTTCACACCTTCAGCAACGCTCAGCTGGTTTTAAATTTCCTTTTTAAAGAAAGATGAAGTCTTATGCCTGGTAGGGCTTTGGATTGTAAAGGGCTAATAGTTATAAAGTTGTTTTTTATTTGCATTTTGATTTAAAATGGGTCGTCAGTGGCAGGTTTAAAAAGTAAAGCTGTATGTAAATTCTTACACACTGCATGCTCTAACATGCTTACAAAATAGGAAGATTAGGTCATTTGCTTTCTGTTTTACTGTTACAGCCGCCTTCGTGAGCGGAGCAAGGATAAGGGATTAAATACTTTGCTTGAAATAGGACTTGATAAATTTACTTAGAAAATTCTAATGACTCACATTCTAATATTCATTGAGAATGTTGATCATTGCAGCAAAGGTTATAGCTGTTGCAACTTTCTTGTGGCTGTTTAAATAGCTTAAGAATTGGTAAATATTTTGGTATGCTTTTTTGGACACCTTCTGTTATTAGGGGAAAAAAAAGCTGAATTTGTGAGTAAAGTCAGTTATAGGACCAATACAAGTAATTTGCTTTCGTATATGTATATATAAAATTTAAAGTGTATACTCTATATTCTTTAATTTGATCTTAGCATGATGTGACTATATAGACAGCTATTTTTGAAAGTGATTATAACTGCTGATTTGCATAATGATACAGGATTTTTCTCATAGCAACTGGAAAGACTATCATCTTAGCATGTGGGAATGATTTCAGGCTTTAAGAACAGTGTTTTGTTAAATCTATGAACAGCATTAGAGCAGTGGCGTTTCTGAAGCAGCGTGTGGATTATTTGCTTTGGTATGTCTTCAGTATTGACGAAGCATTGTTTTTTCGTTCTGGCCTTTGGTAGCTTAGGAAATTACTGGCTGTTTTCATTTTAAGGTTCTTCGGGTATAGTGTAGTGTTGTCTTTGGTCATTTGAAAGCTGAAGTTTTGTAGTTAGTAAGAAGTATGGACTTGAGTAGTGGTTGGCATTTTAGTGTTTTGCTGTTGTGTATGGTGAGTCTGTCGTGTATTTTTTTTTTTTAAATTATGATTGCTAAGTAAAATCCCAGCCTCCATGTTCACAAGACTGAGAAAGGAACGAGTGATTTAAAAACTGTTAAAACCATTTCTGGGAATGGGTTTCTTAGGAAAGAGCTACTTTGGCAAAATGCGGCCGGGATTATTTTATGTTTTTTTTAGAAAGCCCATTTCAAATTTTGGTTGTTACAACAGTTTGGTTAACTTTGTTTTGCATTTGTTGTAGAACTGCCTCAGTAAATGGCTGAGGCTTTATCTGTTTTCATTTGCCTCTCTAAAAAAAAAAAAAACCTCAAAGCTTGGAATTGATAATGAACTTGTCGCATGCTTTAAAACATCAGTTCTTCCAGATTTCTAAAATTGTCAGTATCATTACCAATTTCATGATGACTCAGAATTCTTGCTTTGAATGTAAGCCCAGCTACCAAGCTCCTTTGTAAGAAATCCCGTCTCGGTTGCGAATATCTTCACTTCAGCTTTGGATATCAATGTTAAATTAACTGTGGTGTGGAAAGCTGTGTCTCTGAACCATTGAGCGTGGCTGGTGGTAGAAGAACTTGCTGAAGGTGATGCTCAGTGGATGGTTGCTCCCATAACTGGCTCGGCTTCGTACCCTTCTGTGCAGTGATCACAGGCTGTCCTGGAAGAGGACTGTTTCGTTCCCCAGCAGCAGGAAAAAAGCAAGCAAGTACAGTTGCAGTAATAACCGTCCCCTTCACTTGCTGCAGATCTTGGGGCATCTTTTTGCAGGAGAGGAAAGAGTGGAAGAGCTTGGGTTTTGTCACAGCTTTTTCAATTAAGTGATGAAATTGCTATTTCTGCTCAGAGATTTAGATCATCTCTGCAAACAGGACTTTCACTCTCTTCTTCCATCTGACATTGCTCCTTAAAGCAAAAGGCATTCTTCAGTTGCTCGAACCAACCAAAGAGTTTCAAAACAACGTGGTGCTTCAGCGTGCTTTTCAAAAGCATGTATTAAAAAGACATAAAATGATCTTCACCAGCAATAAGAATACATTTTTGATGCATGAGTACAGGCTGGGCAGAGAATGGATGGAGAGCAGCCCTGAGGAGAAGGACTTAGGGGTGTTGTTTGATGAGAAGCTCAACACGAGCCAACAATGCGTGATCGCAGCCCAGAAGGTGAACCACATCCTGGGATGAATCGCCAGCAGCGCAGCCAGCAGGGCACCTCTGCTCTCATGAGACCACACCTGGAATATTGCATGGAGCTCTGGGGCCCTCAGCATAAGAAGGACATGGACCTGTTGGAGCAGGTCCAGAGGAGGCCACAAAGATGATCAGAGGGCTGGAACCCCTCTGCTATGAAGACAGGCTGAGAGAGTTGGGGTTGTTCAGCCTGGAGAAGAGAAGGCTCCAGGGAGACCTTAGAGCCCCTTCCAGTGTCTGAAGGGGGCCTACAAGAAAGCTGGAGAGGGACTTTTTACAAGGGCATGTAGGGAGAGGATGCGGTGGAATGGCTCCAAACTGGAACAGGGAAGATTTAGAATAGATACTAGGGAGAAATTTTTCACTTTGAGGGTGGTGAACCCCTGGCGCATGTTTCCCAGAGAAGCTGTGGCTGCCCCATCCCTGGAGGTGTTCAAGGCCAGGTTGGATGGGGCTTGGAGCAACCTGGGCTT
>VZSZ01006924.1:394056-444337 GCA_013398815.1 Ibidorhyncha struthersii | reverse complement strand
CTGCCTGGGGCCGGGGGGGTGGGACTAGGTGATCTTGATTCTATAGTAGTTGCCGCTTGCTTTTGTTGGGTGCAGGTGAAGCCTGCAGCCTCACACGTGTGCCGTGGAAGGGTGTTGTGTGCTTGCTGTGGCCGGTGTCCCTTAATGCCAGATCTCTTGCAGACAGAAGAGTGAGTCAGCAGTGGTGTGTGAATTGCATCTCGGTCTAATACTTAGAGATAATAAGTAAGGTACTTCAGGATGCTTATATTTAGGTGGGGGAGAAATCGGCTTGCCTGTTTANGTCTCATTGTTGGATATTTGTTTTTCAGTGACACTTCAGTTTTGTGCTGTCAGGTTACAAAACCCGACAGCATACGACACTTTTACTGAAGCAGCATCAGTAAAGTGATTCATACTCTCCCCTGCTTCCCCCATTTGAAGTCTTTTTTCCATTTTCTTTATTTACTGGCATATTGTGAAACACCTTTTGCAATACCAGCTCTGGGTTGAAAAATGCACCTGTAATGATGCACAGTTAAGCCAGTTCTGCTAATGATGCACAGTTAAGCCAATTCTGCTGGCTTGTTCCTATTTAAAAGATGAAATGCATGCGAGCTGTGCGTGTACTGTTCGTGCATCGCCTTTGAGGAGTGAGGGAGGGGAGAGGGGGTCACATGAAATGCAGAAGCCAGAAGGGCTTTCCAAAAGCGTGAGACAGCCCGGGTTATTCTGGAGCTTTTTCTCTCTCTCTGCCTGCCTTGGAGAAGCCTGTGAGCCTGCAAACTGGAAACGCCGCTGTTAAGATGTTCTGTTCCCTTCGCTTGGGGTGTCTGTCTGCTTTGCTTCCATCTTGCACCAGCTGGGAATCCTGGAAAGCGTCTCGTTTCTGAGCCTCTTGGAGAGGGAGAGCCAACAGCAGAAGAAAAGCATCTGAACACAAACTGGAGGCTGAAAGGCATAGAAAAAAAATGTGTAGTAAAGCTCACGGTCGTGAATAGAAATTTGAGCAAGTTACACGGTAATTTGGTGAAGTTTGTGCATCTGTCTCATGGGTGATACTGTAGTTGAAACCGAGTTTTGTTTTGATGTGGTGGGTCAAAATGAATTTAGTTTCCCCCTGTTACTAGCACGAACGCTCTTCTACAGAGAAGTGCTGTGGAAAGCAGGCTGATACACTGGCTTATTTTGCTCTGGTAATTTATATAGTCCTGCTGCTCAGAGCAGGATGCAAAAGGAGGTGCTTTTGAGGATAAATGCTAGAACTGGCAGTAGGTAGAAATCAAGAATGAGGAGGGAGTGATGGGTTGTGTGAGCTGAAAGCCAGGTAATGCACTGCAAATAGGGCATAGAGCAGCTGCACATGGTTTATAGCCAGTTTCTTCTGCTTATGGCAAGGAGTAACTGATAAAACAGTAAATACACTGCTAATTATATAGCACCTTTTGTTAATTTAACAAAGAGGCGTGGACTGCTTGTGGAGGAAAATACATTCAGAGTGAAGTTAAAAGTTTTAAGATTTATGTGATTTGATAGTATCTGAAGTTATCACAAGCTCTGAAAGTTAAGCAGCTTAATGTCTGGGGTTTGGGTTTTTTGGGTGGTTTTTGTTTTTTTTTTAAAGATAAGCTGCTTTTGGGGTTTGGGCAAGTACAGAATAAGTTGGAGATGAGATGAGAACCCCTTTCAGTGTCTGTATTTCAGGCAACTACAGCTCTTTATTTGGATTTCTCAAAAGCTTTCATATTTTTCTCATTGTCTGCATAAATCATCTTTTGAATAGTCTGGGCAGACCAATGTCTATTAATACTTGGATTACAACACAGTAAGCGCTAATTCTGTTGTTTTTTTTCTTTTCTTTTTTTTTTTTTTGAGAGCAGAACACATTATTTCCGTGTATTCAGTTCTTAATGTTTTTCTTAAGTCTTCTAGTTAACTGTGTAAATGCAGGACTTGGTCCATGCTGCTTCGCTGTGAGTACTTAGGCTTGTGGGGATTCTGCAGTGATGGAGTAAAGTCGTTTGTATCCTACTTCAGGCTTTTCTTTGTGTACAAGTAACTGGAATATTAACATCTTGCAAGCTGCTGCCATGTCTTCCATTCTGATGATTACTCTTTGGAGCTTTGTTAGATTTTAACCATAAAAATAAAAATGATTCTTGCAGTTGTGGAGTAATTTAGCTTGAAAGGGACCTCTGCAAATCACCTGTTTCAGCCCCTTTGTTTAAAGCAGGGCCAGCTTCAAACATATAATGCTTTGTTCTTACTCCTAAAATTAGTTTGAGGAGGAGTATGTTAATATGGTAGGGTATGGTCTGGTTTTGAGCTGCTAGTTTCATTTCTATTTTGCTTTTCAGTGAAGCTTCTTCACTACATTATCATGTCTAATAATGATTAAAACTTTGGAGTATTTTATTTTTTTTTAAACAGAACTCAAGAAAAGAAAAATTAAAATCCATACATCATTAAACCACCAGAAAAATAAATAACCAGTAATTTTCTAGCAGTTTGTTTTGAATTCTTTACCACATCATCTCTGGATGTAAACTTAGAGTATTTTTACTTGGTCTTTTCCCTTTGTGTTAATTTGTTTTTACTAAGAGGTACTTTTCCTAAGTTCTTTATCCCAGGTTGCTTTTGGCAAGTGAATTGCAGGTAGTTTGGAATAAGAAACTAGAATATTGTTCCAGAAGTGGGGAATTGTTTTTTTTAATTAATAAGATATCTAATCCTTTTCAGATCTGTACATTCCCATCTACTGCAATATCTTACTTGTAGGCATTCAGAGCTACCTAAGCTGCTATAGTGGTCTGTTATGTAGAAAACATAGAAAGTGATAAAAACATTATTGTTTACGTAGCCTTGCCAGGTCTTGCATGCATGAAATGCGCTTTTTTGTTTGCTTTTCTGTTTTGCGTGCTATACCTGTTTTGGGATCACTGAGGACTTGAACATGGGTTTTAATTTGGACCGTCCTGCAGTTTAGTCACACAAGACTATTTTAATAGTTTCCTGTTGGATTTAATATGCCACTCAAACTGTAGAGAAAGACCAGCATGTAGCATATAGTTGATTTGAGTGAGATTATGTGCGATAGAAGTGGGTTACTTGACTCTGCTTCTCTACTGGATTGCCTTCTTAATGGATGTTAACCATCAGCTGCTTGATAGCACGGACTTCTAATAGATTACCTGTTTGAGATGTAAGGAGGTTTCTGTTGCAGTGTCTGTGGTGCAAGTATTGCGTTTTCAAAAGCTTCCCTCCTGTGGTTCCCCCCTCCACTGCCCCAAGCTTTTTCTCAGCTTTTTTTTTTTTTTTTGGGGGGGGGGAGGATCCCTTATCACTGCATATATGAAGCTGAATTGTTCACGTGTGGGAGTCGGTCAGAGTTGTTGCTCTGACTTTGATACGGTTAAATGTTTGATTAATATCCGTTTAATGCTATTGTAGAAATTTCATGTGCTTTACAGATGTTTCCATAACTTGCATATTCAGATATTTATCCAAACATAATTGCTATGGGTTTTCCTGCAGAGAGGCTTGAAGGAGTATACCGGAACAACATTGATGATGTAGTAAGGTAAGGCGCTTTTTTTATTTTCCTTAACCTTATTCCTGTAAATATTAAGTATCCTTTTCTGCACTCACTTATGTTCTCCTAAGGAAAGGATGTCTGTTCTGACTCATAGAAATGGCATGATTTTGCATCCCGTAGATGTTGCCTTATTAGCTTTCCTGAAAAATGTTGGAAACAATGAAAATGATATTTTCAAGAGTTTTAGGGCAGGCTGCTGTTCTGGGTTGGTCTCAAATACACGTAATCTGCTTTTTAGTATGAAAATTGACTTCAGTAAATCATGTTGGTGTAAAAGGAGGTTCTTTGCTTTTAGAAAGATGTCAGTCTATGCCATTGTTCACGGTGTTGAGAGTTTCCTCAGATAGCTGATGGCATTTCAGAATACGTTTGCCCATATCCTTTCTTCAATCGATAAATGAAGTGCTTGATAAGTTAATTTAGGTTTAAAGTAGTAAATATAGGTGACTTCAGATAAAGGCTTTTACATCTGGCTGTTTTCAATAATTGTGGGTGGGGAGAAGAATCAGCTAAAATTTGTTATTGCTGGTGATGCTTTATAGCACGTTTTGTAAAAAAAAAAAACAAAAACAAAACCCCAAAAAATCCCAAAACAAAAAAAACCCAAACCCACCAAAAAAAAACCCAACAAAAAAAACCCCAACCAAACCAGAACACTACAGGCTGTCATTTTTAACATCACATAGTTATCTACTCTGAACTGCTGGGTACAACTGTGGAAGGTGTACTTAGTGTTTTAGGAGCATCGTCGTGATATATTTGGTCAACAAATCTGGAGAATGTAGTGCGAGAGGTTGCATTAAAAACTAAATACTTGGCAGAAGCTGCCAAATGTTAGTGGTTTTAGGATCCTAAGTTCTGATTTATTTTTTTTTTAAAGTCACGTGTGATGCTTTTGAGGTCTGGGGTTTTTGAGGTCCTAAGTTCAGTAGCTATCCAAGAGACTTGATGTTAGGGGATGGGGGGGATAATGCGGTACAGGGCATGGTTGTTCAGTGAAGTTAGAAGTAGGTATATCTGGGCAAGAAAGTGCTGCTCCCAGGTTTGAGATGCTGCAGAAAGTTTCTCATAATCGTTGGCTGGCAGAATTTCGCTGGTAATTGTTTGCATCCAGGTTTGTACAGAAATGAGTTGAGACAGCGCCTTGGTTCCCACACTGGGAGGAATTGTAACCCTCAACTGAGAGTCAGCAACTTCCCTGCACAGCTGCAGTTAGCTTCAGATGAGTTCGAAGGGGGTTTCAGTTTTGCGTAGTTAACTGTCACGACACAGCTTGCTATCCATGATTGGTACTGAAAATGTCAGAGGCTGGATTTGAGCAGGCTTGTGGAAGTGACCTTGTTCTGTCAGGCGACAGTGAGGAGAAGTCACGTTTCCAGAGCTGGTCACTTCAGTGAGGTGTTCAGCATAGCGATCTGTAAATACTCCTGCAGAGTGTGTATGTCTCTGCTAGAATTGTTAACGGAGTCGTGAAGTTGTGCTTTCTAATCATATGATTGCACACAGCTTGTGCACAAGAAAAAGCTTTTGCAGTCCTTTTGGGATGGTTAAGGGCTGTCCCACAAACTCAAACTATCTTCCTTTACCAGCAGTCAGAGCCAGCTTTTCGTTAAGTTGATGTGGGCATTGCATCTGCTATGTGAAATATGTGGTCCTTGATGGACTCCACCTTCAGAAATTGTAGGATAGGGGCAAAGGCTGGACTTGGAATAAATGACATGGCAATAATCCAAATAAATAATAATAGGCAGTAGTCTTTGGGTGCCTTCTTCCATATATATGGAAGGAAATACATATTTTGTTGGTTAAGTATGTAGATACGTGTAAATTAGACTCTTGGAATGACTATGTAATTATTAAGCTATCCATAAACACCGATCAAAAGGAGTCGCGATCACCTCAAAGTGTAATCAACCAAATTAAGATACAGTTAAATTAAGTGGCTGTAGGGAACTGGATGCTAAAGTAGTGTTATGTTTGTTTGCCCCTTATTTTTAAACAAGAATAATGTGATCATGCAGAATGCTGCATGTTGCAGTCAGCAGGTCCTCATCTGCTCCTGTTGTCTCTTTATGGTGGATTTTTTTTTTTAAGAGCTTTTTATGCAGAAATTCAATATGTTTGAGCTCCAGAGCAATTGATACTGAGTCAGGATATGCCAGTGGGCTTTTTCTGAAGAGCTGGTATCCTGACAAATTTAATGCTGATACTGTTTGAGAAGTATGACCTGAACTGCTGGCTGTCTCCTGTGACTGATGCTTTGAGAGGTTTTGCATGGAATTTTGTCTGTAGAAAAATACTTGCGTGAAAGCTTATGCTCAGCTTTGTGGCAATTACTGGCAGAAGCGGAGTCGGCTCCCCTTGCTCTCCAGTGTGTTTTAAACAAGCGGGGACATCTCCTGAACAAATCGCTGTGTCCACCATCTTCCTTAATCTCTCAGAGTCTGCCAACAGGGGTGCCAGTGGGAGTCATGAAATACTTTTGCCGATGAAATTGGAACCTCATACTCGATGCCGCACAAGGAGCGTTCACATCTGTTCTTATTTTAACGCATCGGTTTAACCACAGAGTTCTTCTAGGTTCTTCTGGAATATTATGACTGATAACCAGAGTTTGTTTTCGCTTGAGCTTTCCAGGATTTTAGCAGCTAGTGTTTCTTTTCAATTTGAACAGCATGTTCTGTCATGGCTAATTAAATTCCTTCTGGCTGATGTGCAGATACACACTGTTGATGATGTTAAGTGTAAACATTTGTATGTTATTTCTTCTTGAACATTGCCAGGTGACACATCATATATAATCGTGGCAATTTTGATGAATCATGTTTGCAGTTTGGCTCTCCAAGGCTTGTATGGGAAGTTTTTGTTACAAAGTAAGCATGAAAATTAAATGAGGGTGAAAACGTATAGTGGTCTTCCTCCTCCTTTCTGAACCCAGTATATCATTGGGCACTGTCCTTATACTTCAGTGGCAAATAATGGCCATTTTAAAAACCTGGTATTAAACTAAATGATTCTGGCTGTTCTGACTTGAATATGAAAGTTAGTTTAACTGCCTTTTTTTTTTTCACTGGAAACACCACAATGGCAAAATATTTTGCGTAGGTGATTAAATTGGAAGTAGGTGTTCACAGATACTTTCTGTAATCGATGCTTTCTGCTTTAAAAATAAACAGCCTTTCCTCAGCTTAATATATTGATGTGCAGGTATCTTAGAAATCAGGGCAGATTGGTCCATACAATAAATGTTTCAGCTGCAGGTCAGATCTCGGTCTCCTACTGGATTATTTTGTACGAGTGAGGTTTGCAACATGCTGCCTCCTTGATTTTGAGGCTCTGCAGGGCCAGCTGGGACTTGGAATGCAGAACCACAAGTGCTGGATGCTGCCTTAACGATGCTGCAAATTAAGGTCCAATGTTATTGCGATGTATATTAATACATGTTTTTTTTTTTCTATTTAAGGTTTTTGGATTCAAAGCATAAAAACCATTACAAGATATACAATCTGTAAGTATGCTCTTATAGATTTATTTTTCCAAAATAATGACTTCTAAAAATAGCTTATGAGTGAAAGTGGCTTGTTGCTGTACTGAAGCAGAGCTAGAGATGTTTTGCACATTTCTTAAAACAATTAAGCCTGATTGAGAGCACTGTTACTTCATTTAGTGGAGCTGAGTGAGGTTATATGAAATGCTGGTGTGTATTCATGTTACTTGAACGCTTTTAAATGACTTGGCATCTAGCCCATCTGGAGCTGGTACCATGTGATTAAAAAGTGAAAAGTAATTCACAGCAGGCTTTCTATTAATGCATTAATGTCCACAGTGAAGAAATTGCCAAATTAATATTTTCCTGGGGTTTTTCTTTTTTTCTTTTTTTTTTCTTTTAATCGAACCGTATTGGTACCCAGGTTCTGTTCGCTTCCTCACTGTTTTTGACTGTCACGGTTTATTACTTTGAAAAAAGCTATTGCAGCAATTGGTAATGTGATGGTTACTTTTGTAAGCGCAATGTTTTCCTCTGAAAATTTAGTTATGCAGAAAGCTGTTCTTGTTACAGAAGGGATTTTTTGTTGTTGTTGTTCCTTGATCATCTTTATACCTTAGCTTAGGCTAATTTAATTTGTATAAATGATTTGGTGATGTCAGCTGATGTTGAAAAGTAGGTCATGGTTTTTCTACCCCTCATTTTTTCCCAGAAACCTAAGTTGAAGACTTATTGATTCTCTGAGCTGTTAAGGCTATGTGCAATTAATGGAAAAATTACTGTAGTATGGGAATCCAGGCAACTCATTACATCGTAATCTGTGGGCCATTAAAAGTAAATATTTAAATATGCCTCTAAATTAGTTGAAGGATTATGCATCAGGCAACTCTGTTTCATGATGGTGGAGCAAAGTGATACTAGAAGCTGAGAAATTGTATACTGGTTATTGAAGTTGTCTGTAAAGTCTGGGGTAGGATGTGACAGAAAAAGATACGTAAACAAAATATACATTAAAGTAAATTTGTTGGACAGCTTTCCTACAGTTCAGTACCAAAATAATTTTCTCTGACCTGGAAGCTCTCCAGAACGTTAGCCTTCTAAGAAATGCCGTCTTGGTGGCACTCCTGACCTTGTCGTTTTGGTGACAGGTAAAAACAACAGGTTGCTGTGCATAAACTTCAAGGGTCAGAAAGTAAGTTTAGTAAGACTTTTGTGCATCTTAGCAAGTAGCTCCTCAGGGAGGTGGTGCTTGAAAAGTTTCAGCTTTGCTGCAACCTCGCTTTACTTTAGGAAAAAGCCCCCCAAACAACCACCAATCACCCAACCCTACGCAGGAACAACTTTAACGTTTTGAGGTGAGAAGAGTGATGTGATGAGACAAATGCTTTTGACTTTTACGTTGCTGATACATGTGTGTTCAACTGGAAAGAACTTGTCCAGGTGTGCCAAAGGTTTTTGTCTTCAATTTCTTCATATAAAAATGTTAAATGTCTCAGTTTTTGGTGCAAGAACCCCTTATTGATTTTCCTTGTTGCCAACTTCAAAACAATCGCAAGTGCAACTTGCTAAAATTACTATATTCACCCTCAGATGAAAACTTGCAGGATGAAACATCCTTTTAAAGTGCGGAGGTTTTTTTTCCTTCCCCAAAGCATGGGTCAGTTGCAAATGAAGATCCAAGTGATTACTGCGCAGCTTGGAAAGCACAGCTTTTAAACTGTATGCTAAGTACATAAATGCCATTAGGTGAATTGTTGCAATGTTTGGTCATGGGATGGGAAGAAATTGCAGCCTTCAGGTATTTTGGAGAACAGCATCGCTTCAGATTAATCTGATCCTTTGTAAATAATCAACCTATTGTCTGTGTTTAAAAGAAGGAGGTGGGAGTTCAGAGGTGTTACATGATTATATTCAGAATTATTTCAAACGCTGTCATGGGTTTTGAGTTCCCTTAAGGTAGCTGTTATATGAAGTTGATAATAATGTGTGTATTGAACAGTTTTATTTTTTAAATATTTTTTAGAGAGATTTTTCTGCAAGGATGCTAAATGATGTCAGTTATGCCTCATCCTTGCATCTTGGCTCTTAATTTCCTGCTGAATGTTTGAGCGTTGAATTTCATTTTGTTTCTTGTTTTTGTTGTTTTTCTCATGTGTTCCTTTCAGTATTCTTCTTTATTTTAACGTGTTCTTCATTTTCATCTCCTAACTTCCCATACTGCCAGATTGCTACCTCCCCTATTGTAATAATCTCCATCTTCTCCAGTATATTTCTTTTAACCGTTCTACAGGCAGATAGTTAAAGGAAGGAGCTGTAACGAATGACATGGATTTTATGTGCATATTTTCTGTATCTCTGTGTATGTGGGGTTGGACTTTGGCACAGGCTGCCATCTTTTCTGTAGCCTATAGTCCTGTCATCAGTGGGATCATGATTTTGATCAGAAAAGTGCCTGGTTGGCAGCACTTAAGATCTGGGTTGCTTTAAACTCACTTTAATCATAGGGAGGGTTACAAGAACCATGCCAACCCACCCCCAAAATCCAAAAACACGTTCAAGTTTCATAGGGAGGGCCGACTGTATTACAGGTCTAATAGCGTATCACAGAATGGTCAGGGTTGGAAGGGCCCTCTGGAGCTCATTCAGTCCCACCCCCTGCCAGAGCAGGGTCACCTACAGCAGTTGCACAGGACAGCGTCCAGGTGGGTTTGGAATGTCTCCAGTGTGGGAAACTCCCCCACCTCTCTGGGCAGCCTGTAGCAGTGCTCTGCCACCCTCACAGGAATGAAGTCCCTCCTCTTGTTTAGATGGAACTTCCTATGTTCAGGTTTGTGCCCGTTACCTCTTGTTCTGTCACTGGGCACCACTGAAAAAAGACTGTTCCCATCTACCTAGCACCCTCCCTTTAAGTATTGATAAGCATTAATGAGATCCACCCCCCCTTCAGTCTTCTCTTCTCCAGGCTAAACAGACCCAGGTCTCAGCCCTTCCTCATAACAGAGGTGCTCCGTTCCCTTGATCATCTTTGTAGCCCTCTGCTGGACCTTCTCCAGCAGTTCCCTGTCCTCCTTGAACTGGGACATCCAGAACTGGACACACTACTCCAGATGTGGCCTCACCAGGGCAGAGGGGGCGGATGACCTCCCTTGACCTGCTGGCCACGCTCTTTTTAATGTACCCCAGGATGCCATTGGCCTTCTTGGCCACAGGGACACATTGCTGGCTCACAGTCAACTTGTTGTCCCCCAGGACTCCCAGGTCCCTTTCCACAGAGCTGCTCTCCAGCAGGTCAGCCCTACCCTGTACTGATGCATGGGGTTATTCCTCCCCAGGTGCAGGACCCTACACTTGCCTTTGTAAAAAACCCAAACGCATTTGAAATGCCAAGCGATGGAAGCATCCCCCAAAGCGTGTGCGTGTGGGATCTCTGCTGCAGATACTCAGGTTTTCCCTGTAATGAAAATTGGAGTATATTTTGTACAGCCGTGTCTGCAGCTCTGCATCTGTTCTGTGCAGCTCCCATAAGAGGGCATAAAGAGAAACATGGCTGTGTTCTGTGCTCAGTTTCTATCCTTGGTATCAACAAAACTATTTTTTATTCTTTATGGCATTCTACTTGATACTCTCTTAAACTTCAAAATTTGACAGCTTTTTTTCCCATATGTGGGCTTTTTTTTGGTTTGTTTTGAAGACTAATCTCTTACTACCCCTTTGAACTGGGTATTTCTTTAAAAGGAAGAAGGAAACTTTCTTGGATAAGATGCTCTGTGTGAACTGCTTTGCTTCCTGGCAGCTTTGCCCAGCATGACTGATGGCCACTCCAGGCGTGATGACTCCATCTTGGGTATACATCCCACATCTAACTGTTCTTCTCGAATGCAGATAATGGGTTTTTTTGGAGTCCTACCTGCCAGCTTAACCTGCTCTGTATCACTTCTGACCCAGAGAAAGCGTCAGCAATGTGATCAGAGCTGTAAAAACTGCCAGACTTTTCCCTAGCAGAGGCTAGGGTCGAGCAGGTTCTGGAATTCAGAGAAAGGGAAGTGCTGAGTGTGTGTGCAACCCCAGCAGAGCTGCCTCTGTCCCTGGTGTATGAGTCTCATGGACAGAGCTCGACGTGTCACATGTGGTGCTCCAGTTATGTGCAACAGTCATACAAGTAGGAGCCTAAAAGTTTGCGCGTCTGATAGTGTCAAGTAAGCTCCATAGGGCTCCAAAGGCTGCAGTCATAACATAGCTGTTAAGGAAAGATGAGTTCGTACTAGTCCTGAAACTGGTTTTGGGGATTTGAACCCTGTGAAGAGTACAGGTTTTTAATCGGAACAGGAGATCTAGATGTGTGTTGTCTACTGAAATGACTCCTGATCAACCTGGAGTCCTGTTGTTTTGAGGCAGGATTGTTCTTGTTTTCCTTCTGAACTGCATTTTCACTTGCATCGTGTAGGGGCACATCATTTTTGCCTGCAGAGTGCAACTCCAAGGAAAATTACAGAGGGCATCCACTTCTTGCCTTCTTTCCCCTTACCCCCAACATATGATCTAGCTTGTTCCCTTAGGGCATGCTGTTTTGGCTGTATTGGAGCCCTACTGATTGGATTGTTTATATCTAGTTACTAATGTTTGTCCTTAAGCAAGTCATCCTGCAAGACTGCAGTGTGATTTGCTGCGCTACTAGCTAGCTGCTCTTACAGAGTGGTGGGATAGGCATTGATTCACCTCCAGAGTCTTCAGAAATGTGCTGTTTTCCAGGGTCTGTGAGGGAACAACTGGCTGACTGGCCTTTTGGGGGTTTTTTTGAGTTCACCTAATTTCAAGAACAAATGCCAAGGTAGAGAGCAGTATCACGATCTCTGCTTAGAATCATAGAATTGTTGAGGTTGGAAGGGACCTTTAAGATCGAGTCCAACCATTAACCTAACCTGACAAAACCACTTCTAAACCATATCCCCCAGTACCATGTCTACCCTCTTTTTTTTTTTTTTAAACACCTCCAGGGATGGCGAATACACCACCTCCCTGGGCAGCCTATTCCAATGTTAGATAACCCTTTCAGTGAAAAAATTTTTCCTAATATCCAATCTAAACCTCGCCTGGCTTAACTTGAACCCATTCCCTCTCATCCTGTGCTTGATACAAGTGATCTCTTATAATATTCAGTGGTGCTTTCAGTTGCCAGTGGTGGTGGTGCAGTCAGGAAGAATGCTTGCTTAGGTTGCCCTAGCCAAGGGTCTTTGAAATGTCCTTGTGAGCCCCATCACGCCTAGCACCCATGTTGTTGTTGTTCTGGGATCTTGATGTGTTCAGAGTCAATGGGATGAAGGTCATAGCCACTACTCTTTATGTGTTTATGTGGGAGCATAAAGCTGCTTGAGCAGCTGGAGCTGTTAATACTATGGCGTTAAACAGTAATAGTGTACTGTTACTTGTGTGAATGTCTTTTTTGAGAGTCACGCAGACCAAAACATACTGATGGACCACAATTACCATAGGGTAAGTAATTGCGTTTCAGAAAAACAACTGTTGTTTTAGTGAGCAGCTTTATATATCTGCAACAAAATGGTTTTTCTCTATGTGACCTCTAATTGTGTTTTTAAACCATAAATGTGATGGATATACATGATTTTCCCATACATTGATCTGTATGTTCCAAGGTGTGACAGATGTTGGGAGTGCCTTAGAGACTTGTCTTGAACTCTTGTCTATTTTTCTTTCTTAGATGTGCTGAAAGACATTATGACACCGCCAAATTTAACTGCAGAGGTACGTTTTTCTGTCTAGTATTTATTCTTCTCTTTAAACTTCCGTGTTTCTGGATGAAGGTATAAAGGAGGAGCTGATGAATAAGCAACGTAGGGGATTTGGGTACAAGGAATGATGTCAGATTCCTTTGAGTCATTGGAGGAACTTGTTATATTCTTGATGCTTTCAAAAAAGGACATTCCTGACAGTTAACTAGATGAAGGTCTAATAAGACAATCAGAAGAATCAGTACTGTTGCACAGATTTTTGCAGAATGGGCTACATAGAAGTTTCTGTTAAATTCAGTGTGCAAACTTACGGTAAAAGTTAGATGTAAAAGCTTAGAGAAGTCTGGTTTTTATGTAGAAGCATCACTTAGAATAAAAATGGAGAACACTTTAGCCGCTGTCACTGTTCATATAAAACAACTTTTTGAAGATCTGGAATAAATCTTCAGTTGCTTTAAAAAAAAATTAATTAATTCCCACATGATGTTTCTTTGAGATGAGTTGGTTCTCAGACACTTTGCAGAGCTACCAGAACCAGTGGGAAAACTTTTAGGGGCTCCTTGTGATCAGACCCTTGGTGAGTGGAAATTGGTGTACCTGTTTTGTCAGTATTAACTTCCCAGGTAATAAATAAATATAGATTTACCTTTGTTTTTTGTACAAAGGAACATCTCTGTGCACAGTACTAGACCCTGTAGTTCCTCTTCGTGCAATGCTTCTGAAGGGCTGGTGAGATAAGGGGTACTTGTGCGTACATAATTGTAGGAGATGAATAAATTTTGGCCTTACTGGCTAATACTACATCATAGCGAGGGCTCAACTTCTTCTTTCGTTATTATTATTTTAAACCATCCCTCTAGTTGTAATGAGGGTGTTTAGAACATGACCAAAATGTTATTGGATGCTTTAATGTCTGAATATAGAAGGACTGACATTTTCATTTTGAAGTCATCTTCACTCCTGATTTGCCCTTACAATGTTGAATGACAGTGTCCTGAAACCTCACTCAATGCATCCAAGCCAGAAAGAAAGTATTTTAAGATCTGTTGAACAGTACTTTTGTTAAGAGGAGAAAGGGTGTAAATGAAAAGGACGTGCTTCTAATATGTCTGGGACATGTGCTTGTTTTAATTTATGGTTTCTGTTACGGGGATGCTCAGATCCCTTCATTCTCAATCCCAGCTGGAAATGTTTGTGACAGCACCTTTCACAGCTCCTCTGCATAAGACAACACTATTGTAGGGAGCTACCTGTGGCCTTTCTTTCTTTTCATCCCCTAATTAGTTACATTAGATAACCAAATTGGTGACTCGGAACTTCCCTTAGCAGAGGAACAACAGTTCTACTTTAAAATCTTCTGAAGTGAATTAATTTCAAAGGGAACTTCTCATTTGTGCACTTAGCATGAAACACCAGAGTAGTTCATTTTTCAACTTGGATGTTCTTGCATCAAATTCAAACCCAAATCTAGAAAGCTCTTCATCTTCTTTGGATACTAGTTTTCTGTCCAGGGTTTTTGCAGTTTCTGAAGTACTTCATGCTGGAAATTACCTTCTGCTTTGCCACAAGCTTTCCTTTTTTTTTTTTTTTTTGACCTGCACCCTCTAAGCTCAAGGTTATACAGCTTAAAGTTTCCTAAGGTTGCTTTCTGACTCTTAATCCCTCTGCACCATCACAGGGCACACTTTTCATCTGCTTCTCATTCCATCTTTGAAGAAAATACTGCAAGGTTTGCCTGTGATCCCAAATCTTGGAGAGCATCTTCAGCGTGCTGTTACTACTTGGGATTTTTCAGGCTGTTCTTTCAGGATTACTTTGTCTCTCCTCTTCACGAGAACCTTATTGGATGTAGTTAAGATCGACTCAAAGTTGTACGGACAAATTTGCAGCGTCTCCTAGCAGCTTCTTTTCTTAGGGGTTCCTAAATAAAATCCTCCTTTTGTTTACATCTGCTGCAGAAAGTGGCATCTCTAAGTTCACATAAAATGGATCATTTGGGGAGTCTTTGGATCTTCCATGTGGAAGAATGTATTAGTGTATGTTAATGTTCGTTAACCTTTGCTGCTTCTTTAACAAAGATTATTCACTTTATCAGGTCTACCTATTTGGTCTTCTGGGAGATTAAGGGGGCAATCTGTGCTGTGAGTGAATAAATTGTCCTTGTGAATATCTCCAAAAGGCTTCAGACTTGTGCTGCAGTGAAGTCCGTATCTTCATCCCTCACTTCTACTTTGTTAAGTCCTTGGGGATTCATCAAAAGGAGCCTTGCGTGTATAACAAGAGAATAGTACTTACGAAATGAATACAAACAGTTGCCGAAAAATGAGATGTATTCATTTTTAGACCAGAAAAGGATATGGTGGTTCTAGCTGAGAATTTTTTAAACGAACCAGACTTGTATTTCTAAGATCCCAAGTCTGTCAATCAAGAATTGGGGTGCACTTCATAAAGCGCTGTTTTCCCGATGAAAGTAGTACAGCCCTCTGTAATCTGCTAGTCAGTGTGGCATTGTCTGTCATCTTATCTGAGGTGTCAGAGGTTTGGGTTTGGGTGCTTCTCTCTGCTTATTGCTTATTTTTTGCTCTCTTGAGTTTTCTGTTATTTCCTGCATGCTTGCTTGAAATTCTTTCTATCTCTAGGTGGAGAAAGTGTTTGTGTGCATCCATGTAAGAAAAAAGACAACTTAATTTGGTGGTTTGACTTTAAAATCCAGAAGTATTGCGAGTACCTTACATGAGATTTCTTTTTCAATTACTACTTTCTAATATGGAAGTGGCAGTTTTTTGTTTCAAAACCCTTTTGAGCAAATTCTGAGAGTTTGTTCCCAACGTATAGCCAACTGTGCTCAGAACTTTTCAGCAAAATTCCTGTTGTCGGATCAGTGACTGAGGTCTGGCCCTGTTTTCTCTCAACAGGTAGTCTAATTATTGCTAGAGTAATGGGTTTTCACAAGGTTATTCTTTGTAACATCGCACTCCTAAGTTCTAGAGAATTTGTGATTTAAGTTGCAGAGTCTGTGCCGCTCATTTCAGTAACGGGGTGAAACAGTCTCTTCATGTAGCAGGATGCTTGCTTATGTATTACCGGAGAAATATCTGCAATGCATAGAATATGCAGTACGTTGCTGAATAATACTGGAATTAAAAAAAAATACATATTTGTATGTAAGACCGGGGGGTTTATTTAGAAAGTAAATTTTTTGCATGCTTGTCACCAAGTTGACCTGTCTAGTTGAGCTTGCTGTTATTTCCATTTGAGATTTTGATAAATTACTACTTCTCATTGCAGTTGCACAGTACCCTTTTGAAGACCATAACCCACCACAGCTAGAGCTTATCAAACCTTTTTGTGAAGATCTTGACCAATGGCTAAGTGAAGATGACAATCATGTTGCAGCAATCCACTGTAAAGCTGGAAAGGGACGAACTGGTGTAATGATATGTGCGTATTTGTTGCATCGAGGCAAGTTTTTAAAGGCTCAAGAAGCCCTAGATTTCTATGGGGAAGTAAGGACCAGAGACAAGAAGGTGAGCTATTTTTTGTTCTCCTACCTGTATCTTTATGCTTTTCTTGCGTGAGGTCAATTTGAATAGTCGAGCCTTTTAAGAAATACTTGTCGTGAATTGTGATATCTGATTTAGCTTTAACGTTGTTGGGTCAGTGCAGTTGTTCTAAATGAAAAAGCTTTCCTAAGCTGCAGTAGCAATTAGTCACAACTCTAAAACAGTCTGGGTTTTTTTCCCATCTCCTGTTCAAGAAGATCTGGCCAGGTTATTTTAAATAGCATTCTGCTGTGTGTTGCATCAAATGGGCAGTTGATGAGTGAAGAACTCTCCTGTTCATTCAGCCCAAATAAGAGGATTATTCTAGCTTGTTTTGCCTGAATGGATGAGTTGTTCATCTCCTCAGGTTCTCTTAACTTCTGTGGTGGCGTTTGGAGATGCGTAGTCATTACAGTGCGTGTTACAGTTGAAAATCCCTACTACTGGAAGAGTCAGTTGTTGGATGCCCCTCTTCAATAAAAGGGTCGTTAAGCCCAGACACTGGCTGCCTCAGAGCCTGCTTCATGAGGTGCTGCTATTTAATTTCTTGTACTTCTCCTGAGGAGAAATGGCAGGGGGGGAATCTCATTTCAGAGAAATTATGTTCGTGGCTACAAGAGCTTTCTGTTAAGACTTTGTCAGTGGTACAGAGAGACTTAGCAGTAGCTGTATGTTGGACCTTTTTGGTATGGTTGTGCCTCGTTGATGGGAATTTAACCTCCTTATTTGAAATCTTCTCCAAATATAATAAGGTGTGACTTGCAAGGTCACTTTGGCAAGCTTCCCTGCTCATCTTCCATCATTTCCTTGTGTGTGTTGGTGGAGCAGCCCAGGGAGGCCCTGGCAGGCCAGTTTCACCATACTCAAGTACAGAGCTTTCCGTGTTCCTGTAATATTTGCATAAAGTATTAATTTCACAATGCGTAGACCTCTAGTAAGCAGAGCTTTGTGTTTGAAGGCTCTTGAGAGCAGAAGTGTCGCATAAGGAATTTTAGAATTTGGCTGTTAATCAGAAAGAGCAAATAACTTCTTAGTTTGCTCTCTTTACAAGATGGGACTGTTATTCTACATCCTGCTGAGAAGATAGTTGCAGTGTAATACTAGAGTGGAGACAGTGTCAAGGTTTCATGTCAAAACTTTGTGGCTTTTGGTAAGACTGCGTGATCATGAATAGGAATGAGCCGCGTGATGAATAAACGGAGTAGATTACTCCTGCTGATGAAGATTATCTAACGAGCTGGATCATGAAAACTACAAAACTGAACAAATAGCGAAGCGTGTTGTATTTCAGTTTCCCTGTTGTAAAAAGAGGGTAGTATTTCCCCATGTTAGTGCCTTGAGGGTAAGGTCTGTTAGGTGTTCATCAGTACCCGAGTGGTACCTCTGGCATGTTTGAGGCAACGGAGAGCTTAATAAACAGGAATAGTGAGAGCCTTGTTTAGCTTCACTGTAAATATTGTCTGTAACCAGCAACTTTGTTTTGTTTTCAATGTCTCTACTGGAAGAGTTGATTGATTTTTTTTTTTTTTTAAATTTTATTTTTTTTAATTCCCAGCTCTACTTGAGCATGGCTATCTTTATGTGGACAGCAGGCAGCATGCGATCCACATAATCCTTAAAGCAGCGTTTATAAACGGGTATTCCAGTGCAGGTTCTGGGAGCTTTTTCTTCCCCTGTGGCCCATATTTCAGTGTTATATGTCAAGTGCTGCTCTCTGATTTTGACACTTCGCCACACCTTTATATAACTGACTTCTGGACTCAAAGTAAACGAGGCATCAAAAGAGCTGTTTGCACCTAGGGACAAGAGAATGCACTTTTTTAAGTTGTTGTTGTTGTTGCTGGATCAACCTTAGTATGACGAATGAAAACTGGCTTTAATTAGGTACCAAATTTTGTTCAATTAAAGCAAGTACAAGGTGTGCACTTTATATATAGCTGCTCAGAAGAGTATAGGTAAAATCATTGTTGCCATTAACGTGCATGACGAAGTGATTCTCGAGAGGGTTTAGTCCATGCCAGCAGGAAGTGTGAGTCTAATTGCAAGAGGAAGTATGACTAATTGGTCAAGAGAACAAGTTCAAGTACTTCTGTGGCAAGCTTTTCCCAAGTGCCCACTGGGAGAAGAAGCTTCACGGAGGCCTTTGCACTGTTAAGAGTGTTGTTGTAGATGGAGGCCAGCAGTTGCTAGATAGTCTGTTAATGTACTGTCGTCCTGGGAAAGGTAGTGGCGAATAAGACGTTGCAGAACTGAGTCTAAAAGTCTGTCTCTGACCAAAAACTGTTGTGTTTTGGTTGTTTTTTTTTTTTTTTTTTTTTTTCCCTCCGTAAGCTGCATCTTTTGACTTCTGTAACTCAGTGTAGTGGGGGGAGCTTTTTCAGAAGAAGGGAATGAGGAAGATCAGAAATTATTGGCTAAATGGTTGTGTCTGTCAGTTACCACCACTGTAGTAGAAGAGGGCTGATTTCTGTTTTCTCTTTGAACCAAGGGAGACAAACTGTTTTCTGAAATTGGATAAAGAACTGTAATTGCCCAGCCAGTTTTCAGAGCTGGAGGAGAAGTAACCCCCCAAAAAGTCTTCTAAAAAAGCTGCTGCTTCCACTGTTTGAAATGGTTAGCTTATCACCTGTTTTTTCCTTAAGATGGACCCTGAAATACTACTGTGATGACGAAGACTGACAACTTACCTTCCTACAGCTGGAGAAGGTCTTTATTTATTCCTGCTTCTGCCTTGAAGGGCTTTATGGTGAGGATTAGACTCAGAAGGAAGGATAGTCTACTCAACGGATAGCTGGGAATGTCTATTCAAGTGCTTGAGCTGGAGATGATACATTCGGGAGCATTGTTGTATTTTTCGGAACGGCTCCAAATAGTGAAACTATTTTCAGGAAATGGAAACCAACTAATTTGTGCGAGGAAGTCTCAGAATGACTGTTTGAGCAGGGTAGATGTCCAGTGTCTGATGTATCAGAGCTCGTCAGTTGTGATTGATGCCTGTCTGTTCAATGTACTCGGGTGACAACCTCTGCTAAACCCAATGCCATAAGCCTGGTCTGAGGCTGCAGCTTTAGCTTTTCTCTCACAGTAGGGCACGTTATTAAAGGGAGTGTGGGAATATTGCTTCCAAAAATGTTTGTTCTTCATAATACTGCCCGTGCTACGTTGAGAGGAGAACCAGGAGCAGCACCATACAATTTTTGTGATGTCTACACAGCTCAGCAGTGCCCTGTGAAACTCTGGCGTAGGGACTGGAGAAGCTTATCTAATGTCCATTTAAAAAAATGGTGATGGTGATAAATGGGAAACGTAAGCTTCTCAAGGAGAAAATACTTAAACTGGTTCCCCGTTCTTTATTCTTCTTGACTAAAAGTAAGCAGGGGGTTGATTGCACTTCTTGGAATATTAGCTTGTTATGAAAGTGTTCTGCTTTGAAATCAGACCTCTGGAAAATGGAGAACTTTCTGTTCTGCTTCAGTGTGGCCGGTTCCTAGGATCTCAGGGTAAAGGCTATGTCTCTGGGGAGTTAAAATCTCTGGCCAGAGGGATAAAGCTGCCCTCTTGGCTGAGAACTGGTTTTGCTTTGAGATCAACTATCGCTTTATATAGCCACAAAAGCGACTGCATTCCCTTTGTTCTGGTCCCAGCCCTGGCTGTCCTGATAAGGTGTGCTGGGGTTTCTCTGTGGGGCACGTTGGCATGAAGAAAATATGAGCAGAGAAGGAGGTGTTTTTCGTACCTGCATGGTTTTCTTTTTATTGGCATCATGGGCAAATTACTGATGGTTTGCTCTGAGACTGGGATTTTCTCAAGTCATGAAGTTCAGATCCCAGGAAAGCAGGCTTTAAAGCTCTCTTAAGAAGTGGGTCTGATAACTACTGAGAATGACATCTGAACCAAAAACATGGTCAGTGTAGAAGGCTACTTGACTCGTACAAGTGCTGTAAGGAAAAGTCTTTTGTGTAATTTAGAAACAGCTGAAGTGGTAAGGAGACATAATTGTCAAGATTTTTTTTTTTTTAAATAATGGCAGGAAGTGAATATTTTCATGTGTGCAGAACAGATGCATGCTAAATTGAAAGTATTGTGGCCACTCAGCTTATGGCTGTTGTAAGGTGAAGCAGGTATTAGAACTAACAGTTTATAGAAATGCTGTGTTATATAGGTTTTATAGTTATATATAGGTTTATAGGTTATGTAGTTGTATGTGAAAACCTCTTGTTTATCTCCACTTCATTGCAATTTCACAGGGAGTTTTAATAGGAAAGTCTACTGATGCTGTTGCAGGTATATAATATGGGTTGTTATAAACCATGCCGTGCATTTTCTAGGAAATTAAATTATTTTTCATCTTTATCGCTTTTGCTTGAAAATATTAGCTATAAGAGCTTTAAAACTATTCCCTTACTTGAAGTTTAAATTGATTTAAAAACAGTAATAAAAATGTTCTTTTGGTATATGTTCTCAAAGCTAGTGTTTACTTCAGAGTTGTAATTCAACCGAGGAGTCCTTCATTTAACAGTTTAGGCTATCGGGCTTATATTAGTGAAACTTTCCACTTTTGTTTTTTGTGAAAACGTTTCAGAAGGGCATTTTGTAACAGAAGGTAGCACCAGTCTTGAGTACAGTGGTATCAGCAAACAAAATCAGAATCTTTTGACTTAAACTGCTGTCAAAATGTAATTTCTGTATTGGTGCTTTCAAATTAGAGTATGTTCAAGGCGCCTCTTGCTTAAGGTCCCTACCCCCAAAAAAAAAACGGCTGCATGAAACCATCTTTTACATGACCTAAGGCTGTCTGAGGTGTGTGTTTTTAAGATATGGAAAAGTCTGCATTCGTTGCCTCATTGCTTGAGATGGATGTTTGGAGATATGTACTAAAGTAACTGGAAAACCAGTGTCCTGCTCATTCCATGCTGGGTAATTAATTGCCTGGTGTTAGATAATGTGTACAAACAGCTTCCTCTTAAATGCTCTGCAGGAGGGGTACGAGAGATGTGGACACGTGTCTATGGAAAAGGGGAATGCGTACAGAGGCAGTCTTTGGGAATGGTTTGGAGGTGGATTATGTTTTTGTTAGTCCTTAACGTGCCCTGGGTGGTCCCCAAGGAAGAAATTGCTGAGGGTTGTCATGAGTTACTGTGCTAAAAACCTGTGTGGCTGGGTCTCTGTGAAGTGTAGAAAGCAGCGCAGTGCTCCTCTGCTTTCTAGGTACAGCCAGCTTAGATGCTTCACTCTGTGTGCTGCTCTCCAGCCTAGCTGCTGCAGAGATATACTCAGCATAAATCACGATGGTGTATTTATTCCAGGTGCTTTAGCTACCTTTTCATTCGTGATTTATTTGCCTTTAGTTATATTCTGAGATAACGGGCAGGAGCTCTCTTAGTGATGATAATAAATGGTCGTGATGGTTTCTGATGTTTGTTTTCCCTCTCTTTAGGGCGTGACAATTCCCAGTCAGAGGCGCTACGTGTACTACTATAGCTACCTGTTAAAGAATCACCTGGATTACAGACCAGTGGCACTGCTGTTTCACAAGATGATGTTTGAAACAATTCCCATGTTCAGCAGCGGAACTTGCAGTAAGTACCCAGCACCCATTAGCCTCCGTTAGCTCTCATAAGGAAATGCGTTGGCCTTTGATCTTCGTTTAGTTATGTGACAGTTACTGTTCTCTTACGTGACATGAAGAACTGCACGTCCTGATGGAGGAGGAGATCACACTTAAACACTTCATGTTCCAAAATCTGCTGGGTCACTGTGGTTCTATCTGCTAGCATCCTCCCAGGTGCAGTAAGTTGAGGTCTATGAAGGACTCATAGGGTTGTTTCACTACAGTTTTAAATGGGGAAGTATTTAACAGTTGGAAGATAAGTGATGCCATATATGTATTTTTATTTTCTTTTGCTCCTTACTTTTATAAAAAGCCTTTTTTTTTTTTTTTTTTGCAATATAGTAATTCTTGGGAAACATGAGTTGCTGAAAAACATTTGCTTAATGGTGTGTTGGCTCCGAATGCAGGAACATCATTCTTCCCATGGTATTTAAAAAAAAGTAAATCGGTTCAACTGGGTAAATACGTAATTAACTCTGGAGTAAGCTTTTCTTTGTATGGAGGCTTGTAACATATTAATACACCTGTAAGCAATTAATTTGGTTTGCCAATACACAATGTGTTAGTAAGGAACAGTAAAGTTCTTGAAACTTTGAAGTATAAATACGAATTCGCTTCTGTCCTTCTGCGGGCTGCATTACAGGGCAGTAACTGCCTAGTGCTGCGTGTTCATTTTTTGTTAGTGGAAAAAGTCTTTCTAATGGTTTTGCTGCGGGGATTACTGCAATGTGTAATTAATTCCAGTGCCTCCTGTGACTTTGATTGAAATTGCACTGTATTAATGTTGTTGTAAGACAGTACCTGAATGTGTAATGCACATAAGAAACAATCAAGCAACTTGTCAGGCTAGCTGTGTTTAGAGGAGGAGGAGGAGGAAGGGAAGAACCTCTGCCAAAAAAACCCTGCCTCTAAGGTAGAGGTGTGGAGGTTACAGATTTCTGCAATTACCACTTACTTAAGGTTTTGGATAAACTATGCTATACTTGCGAAATCAAGCCATGAATTGCTTGCGTGAGCATTAACTTGTTTGTCCCTACCAGGCTGTTAGCATGCTATTTTTGCAGCAGGATGTTGGGATAAATGAAAGATTTGCCAAGCACCTGAGAAGACAGAGTAACTATCAACTTCCAACATCTTTGTGTACTGCAATATTTTACATGTCTGTGGACTTTGCAGTGATTTTTTTCAGAATGTGAAGCCAATGGTCTGGGTTATTTCTTTAGTTGTGTTATCTACTGCGATGGTAGTAATTTTACCAACACATGATAACTTTAAATCTGATTTCCTTGTTATCTTCCTTCTGTTTTAAAGCCACTGACTGAGCAGGGTTGTGCCTCTCAGGTAAAACAAAGGGATGACCGGGTTTCAGGGCTCTGAGGATTTGGGGGAGATAAGTAGCAGTTTTATAGCTCGGCTGTTCAGCAAGATAGTGCGTGGATGCTCAGTAGGGAGTTCCACAGCTCTGCAGGGATGGTTTCAGGGTGGCTACACACGCTATGGCAGGGTATGGTTCAGCGTGTATTGTCTAGAGAGCAGTCTGCATCGGATACTAACAGAGAAATCGGGAGCAAATGCAGAGAGACTTCTTTGAATAAGTTTCATTTAATATTTTTGGCTTTTGTGCTGGCGTCTGGCAATTTCCAAAGAAAATCTGCTTAGGCTGCACCAAAAAACCCTCAATTTCAGCTGTTGCCCCTGCAGATTTAATTTGGAAAGCTACACCGTGGCCGGTGCTTTTCTGGTGATGGTGATTTACAGGACAGACTTATGGTCTGTGTCTGTATAGTCTGTCAGTGCTGCTTGGCTTGTGTATTAATGTTAAATTTTGTCCTTGCTTTTGTTCATATAACAGTTCTGTTTGTGTAAGAGTAGAAATCAGTTTGTGCTGATGTGACCACCAACTCTGCAATTCAAAAAAGAGACGCGAGTTAAGTCCATATAACATAGAGATGAGAGGCAATATGTGAGGAAAAAGTCAAGAAGTTGTCACTTCATGTAGTTACTTCTTATTATATTTAAAAGAAACAGCAACTTTCTAGGAACCCTATGGTTGCCTGAGAGTATTGTTGCAAAGGACAGAAATCTCTTAGGTTATTTCCAGTAACATCTAGCAAAGTTTGCCCTGCGGTGATTAACTTTTTAATAGGTAATTGTTTAACTTTCAAAATATTGTAGCTCATGGTTGTGATTCTGATGCTGACATTGTACTTTTTGACACTTTAAGGCATTTCTTACGAAGTGACACTCTTGTTTTGCCATGCAGATCCTCAGTTTGTGGTGTACCAGCTAAAGGTAAAGATATTCACCTCCCCTTCAGGACCCTCAAGACGTGAAGACAAGTATATGTACTTTGAATTCCCTCAACCTTTGCCGGTATGCGGTGATATCAAAGTGGAATTTTTCCACAAACAGAACAAGATGTTGAAAAAGGTTGGTTTTCTAACTTTTCTGGAAAATGTTGTCGAGCCAATCCTGATGCAGGGCTGGGATGTTGGTTATTCTTCAGTGAAATGTGTAATCACAGTATTTAATTCTTTGATGTCTAGTTTTCCCAAGGAGAGAATCTACCGCAAAATGAAAGCTGGATATTTTGAGAGTTGGTGAGATTAAGTACAAAGGTTGGATAAAAATTGTACTGGATATGTATTGCAGTCATTTGGGTAGTAGTGAGTAATCTAATTGAGGAAGAAACATTCTCATTCTAAAAATAGACTTCATACTGAGTAAGTTAACTACAGCTGTTTTCTTCACTAAATTTTCCTAAGATTTGAACAGCCACGGAAGATCCTGTCTGTGTGCTGTTGGCTGATGGTTGACCCATCTGTCATATTTGGTTGAATTTCCAAGATAATTGAGTTCCTACACACTTTGTAAAACTATCTCTGCAATCTGTTTGGCCATCTCTTGGTTCCCAGTTGCAATGCCTTGACATGAGGTGTTTAGAGAATTCACTCAGAACTGAGAATTTTCAGTGTCTCGATTGGGGGCGGGGGTGGGTGGGGGAGAGAAAAATTAATCTAGAACTTATTTTGACACCAAAATCAGTGAGTTCTTAAAGATGAATGCCTCATCACTGGGTTTCTTTAATTCTGGTGCTTGTGGGGCTAGGTTGCGCCTACCAAAGTGAAAGGTGAGGATGAGACCATGTTGATTAAAGGCTGCCTTTGTATTTACTGCTTAAAATTCTTTATGAGTAGTTATGTGTTATTTAATGGATGTTATAAAAACTTAAGAGCATTCACTGAGCGAATCCGGTGTACAGGCAAATCATAAAAATAAGAAAATACTGGAGTGGATTGGGAAATAAGCATAAGTGGTAAGTGTTACAAGTGTGTGTTCAGATTGTACCTATGAGATGTGTGTGTAAATACACATGCACGCTATTTTGTGGGCTTGTTCAGTTACAAGGTATTGTTAACTAGTTAAATGGTGCAACATTTCCAGCTAGTGAAATTATGTTCTGTTGTTTGCTATATGCTGGTGTCTGCAAAAGTTTTTAAACAGTTTCTTAATGGGGGTATTCTGCCTGTTTAACGAGATGTTTTGGTTGGTCAGTGCAGCTACATGCAATACAGAGAACTGTAAAATGAAGGATTTTAAAAGTAGAAATTCTACTTTAAGCCAATGTTAAAATTACTGACACTTAAAACTGCAATGCATAGGAGCCAGTTTTGAGAACGGACTTATCTCGGTGCTCCTTTAGAAGTACTGTGGGTTAGACATGAGGGATGCAGGGAGGAGATGAAACAAAACCCAAACATCAGAGACAACGTCCTGTTTTATCCGGTCTCTGTCCTATCTTAATTGTGAATTTGTTGTTTCTTTACCATCTTCAGTAACAGCTGGATTGCAAACGGACTTTGTAGGAAGCATTGTGCTGCACTGCTCCTCCCTGAGTAAGCTCCCAAAATACCAGTGCGCAGCTGAGATGTTGGATCTCGGCTCTGTAGCACCAGCAGCCAAGCACCTGTATTTGTTTCAGCTCTATAGAAAGCACTGAGATCCAGTGACAGCGTAAACTAGAGCTCCTCGTTATCGCATACAATTTCTGTAGTATAAATTCGTTCTTCCAAGAGGGTGTAGAATTGTCTGCAGAAACGCAGTGAGCGTGTTACTATGCTGTAGTTTCATTTCAGAGTGTCATATCAGCCATGGTTTCATTTCTTGAGAATCCCTTTGTAGTTTCTGAGTAGCTGGTTGATGTTTTTTTTTCATGTTTCTTTTTTGTCTATCCTTATCAAGTACCCTAACTATGCAGGCTTTGTGCAGATAGTGCAGAGGTGCTCCTTTTCTCAGTGTTTTTGGACGGCTAGGGCCAAGAAGTGCTGACATGGTGAAAACTCCTCTTTCCACATCTGCAAGCTTTTCTGAGAGATAAAAACTGTCCCTTCACCAGATGGAAGTCTTTTCTAAAGAAACCACCTTGATAATCTGCCTCAAAGATCTCTGGAATCTAGTATCTTAATTGCCCTCAACCTTGGGTAAAAGTGCCAAAACAAAGTAGGTGTATGGTGGCACACAGTTTTGGTGAGGCTGCCTCTGTTAGCTCTACTGTAAATGCAGACATGAATTGAGGGCACCTGGGACTGGGTCTGTGGATCCTCTCGGATGTAAGCATGTTATTCTGTTTTACAAAACCACTGCTGAAGTCTTCGTATTGAGAATGAGTGAAATACTCCACCTCTGATGTGTGCTTTTGCACTAGAGGAGATCCTTCCACGCAGTCCTTTTGACAGCTTGTTACATAAAGTGACTAAGATGGGAATAGGGCAAAGGGGACTGTTTGTGGCAGAAAACCTACCTTGGCACAAAGTTGCATGCATTTCTCTGTACAAGTGTTTCACATCTGTGCCTTTTCCTGTCCTAGATAAACTGACTCTGTGCAGTTTTTACTCAGAACCCCAAAAGAGAGGGCCTTCTGCTGTGGAGACTTGTCGCATTTTTGAAGAAGGTCACCTCTATGCAGTGATCATCTAATTAATGAGGAACCGCATAACTAGGAGAAAGAGGATTTTTTCTTTCAGAGATTCTGGTTTAATCACATGTATTTATGAAAGATGGAATTACAGGTCTGTTGTCCATCACTGGCTCTTCCAAGGCTTTCTTTTAGCAGATTTATTGGTAGCTGCTAAACAAGTTTTCTTGCACACACATAAAGGCATCACATATGTACCAAGCCTGCATTTTAACTTTCCATAAGAAACCTAATAAAAACCCCAATAACATTAATTAAAGTGTAATTCTTGGATCTATTCTGGGCCTCGGGCTGGAGTAAGGCTGTGTCTCATTTGTGGAGATAAAGGAAACTTCTGTGTCCTCCTCCTGGGTCTGGTTTAGTGTTTGATACCACTGATCTCAGCTGAAGTGCTCCAGATTTGCTCGCCTGTACGTGCTTCCAAATTTCTTAATCCTCTGAAGAACAGTAGCATTGTCTGCAGAGCTCTCTAGTGTGGAGGGACCTTCTCTACTTTGGTCAGGCTCTTCTTGGATAGCGCACGTGCATTGATTCTTCTTATTGTGCATGAAACAAAACAAACTTGAATGATCAAGTGGCTTGAAGCACCTAGTGTTGCAGTGTCAATGTGAAATTTAAAGTGGTGAAGTGTCCTTTTTTTTTTTTTTTAATGACAAAACTTAATTTAAGTAAATTCAGTGCACACGGAGAGCTGACCAAAGCCAAAGGATTATCGGTGCTGGTGAGAGGATGCTGGTAAGAGGGTGACTGGTCTGAAAAAGTTACCCTGTTTCAGCTCTTCCGTAGTCTGAGCCACCTTGCATCACTTAGTAAGTCCACAACTTCTGGTCTTTTCTTGTCTCTAATTGTTTGTTCTTGGACCATTTCTTCAGTATGATGTAGCTACTTCCTTTCAAGAACGAAATGCATGCTCATACGAGAACAAAGTGGATTGAGGCTTGAGTACAATAATTATGTATGAATTTCTGATGGATAGAAGTTAGTAAATTGGGGTTTTTTTTGAGCATGGGTTTTTGTTTCTCTGACTTGGAGCTTGGTTATTCTTCCATCTCAGGCTGCTGCTGTAGTCTGTCTGAGTTTCCTTCCATGTACCTGTGTGGAGCCTTTTTCTTCCAGTTATTGATGTTGACATGATAATCTTAAAGTATTTCAGAGTATCGTTGTATCATTTGTTTCAATGAGAGTCTGTTTTTAAAATAACACACAGGATCTCATAATCTTCCTGTCTGCAGAGCCTGGGGATAAAGGAGACTTTTTTCAGGAGTCCTCACAGTATAGATGAGAGGGAAGCCTTGCTGTGGGGTTTTTTTGAAAGAGTCACTGCTGTTTTATACCCAGACTCTAGCATAGGCAGGACTGACGGCATTGTTTGTGCGGTTGAGTATGCCATTTCATCTCTTGAGTCTGTATAGATAAGAAGTTCTGCTGCACAGTTCAAGAGGATGGGCGATTGCTGTTTGGCAAACACTGAAGAATGAACTGTGAAAATGTCAGAAGACTTCTAACTGCTGATCTGAAAATGGTGCAAGAAGTTTCATCAGCCGTGACTACAGGAACACTGTGAGGCCAGCATGAAAAAGATTGAAACATGATCTCTGCCTTCTGATTGCTGGATAGCATCTCCAAAACCCTTAGCTGGTGCCACAAAGTGATTTTAAGTGCTTGTAGGTCTCTGCAAAATTGAACTCTCAGGAGGATATGGGAACTCCTAGCTGATGGCTTAAATGATTGTGGATTTGCATCTCAGTCTGCAGTTAGAGGCAGATATCGGCTCTAGAGTGAGGTACACTTTTCTGTCAGTCTGAGAGCTGAAAAACTGCACGAGGTAGAGATAAGTATTGTATGTCAAAATGGTGTGATTAAATCAGCTTCTGTCTCAAGTGTCTGATACTGCACTGTAGATTTTCTGATACAGATTTGGTTATGGGAAGAAATACATCTGCGATTTTTTTTTTTTTTTTGGAGGCAGATGCCTGTGATGTAACTGGAAGTGAAGCAAAACACATTCAAAAAAAGCCTTTAGCTAATAGTCATTTTCAGAAGCCTATTCATTAAATTGTGTTCCTGTGAGCACTTGATCTGGTATTCTGATTTGCTATATAAAGTCCAAGTTCAGCTCATGCCTTGATTTTTAAAATTCCTGTCTTTGGCCCATATTACATCAACTTTCTTCATTGTCTCCCCTGAAATATCTTGGAGCCTGATGCTTTAGCTGGAGCTGGCCGAATCCTCATTTCGAATTAACAAGGGCTTTTTTTTTTTCAGTGAAAGCCGTGACACAGTTACCAGCCTTAAGAGCTAATTCCAAAAAAGCATGACCAAATCTTCCCTCAATTTGAGTTGCTGTGCCATGTTCCTGTACCCATGAACTTAGTTTATGAAGCTAATTAAGTTAGTGTAGTGGGAAAGGAAGGAAAATAACTCGATGTTTTAAAAAGCTGGAGGGAGATAAAAGGATAAATGACCAGCTCAGCCAAGTTGTATTGTTTAGTTTGAGTCCCTGAAGACCTCTGCAAATTTTTATCCCAAGGAAAGCAGATTCAAAGATGTCTAGTGAGAAGTTTGTCATCTGTCTTGTCTTCTCCAGACTCTATCAGTAAAGCTGAGTCCCCACAGTTGCTCGTTCAGGCAGGCCCTTAAGTGCCAAGGAAATCCTTCTTGGTTTTGCTCCACCTGATGAAGTTTTAAGGCGAGGCGTGACAAGACCATGCCTTCTGCTTCTGCTGGCATTGGTTTACATCCAGTGGCCTTGTTTGCTTTGGCACTGCTTCCCTTCAAAGCTGCTTCAGCACTATTGGTATAAGCCATTTTCCATCCATCTGCCACAGTGTGTTCATCAGCTTTTTCCTCTCCTCTGCTGACCTCCCTGGAGGTGTCATGGGTGGCACTGGGGACCAGCACCAAAGTGCGTTGCTGCCTCTGCACTGAGGTCCTGAAGAAGGATGAAACATAGTAGTACCATCACCCTAGCTACAAGAGGTGGGATCTCCCTTAACTGTGGTTGTGGTGTGGAAATGCACTTTCTTCTCTGAATCCTGACTGGAAGGATGGCATCTTTACCAGTGGTGAGACTGCAGGTGGTATATCCACCTGCTTACAGAGCTGTTGGGTGCTGGAAACATCAGCTCAGGCTTCGTCTTTACCCACTGCTTATTGCAGATGGCACCTGGACTCCAAATCCCTCCTGTTCTGTAGGTCGAAAGCTGATACCGTTGGTTGTTTCTGTTTTGACCTGAACTGGTCTTTTGGTTTGAGCTGGAGTAGCCATCTCATCTCCCTTGAGGACTACGTATCTCTGAGGGACTCATCATCTGGGAATAGGAGGAGCATGGACCAGGTTGCCCTGAAGATGTCTTTGTGGGGATTTTGCCTACTGCTGCTTTCTTCATGGGATATCAGCAGGCAAGCTGATGACTTGATGGAGCATTACAGAAGAATAAACCCTCTTGCCTGGGATGTTCATCCTCTACTTCCAGATCTTGGGGTGGGCATTTTTAAGACTGTTTATGAGGTAGTGGTAGTGAAGAAGAGGGTGCTAAATGTATGAGCAGGTTGGGCCTGGCAAGAAGCTACCGGCTCCTGCCTTGCATGGATGGGCTCCAACAAAGCTTCTTCATAAATGGGATGGTGTGAAGGGACTTGTTGCCTTGGGACACATGTTTGCCACTGCCACCTATAATTACAGCATCTTAATCTGGTAGATTAACTTGATTCCCAAAGGTACTGGAGAGGCATGTGTTGAAGTGGTTAGCTGCTTAACTACCAGAAGTGTTTCTGACTGAATTATTTAACTTTTGTCTTTGCCATTGCACTTCCCTACAGGTTTGGGGGTCTCCTAGGTGCTTAAAGAAGTGCACACAAGCTGGGCGTGTGTTTGTATGCTTTACCTCAAATACTGAAAATGGGTTTACAGAGCTTTGGTAGAGAAGGCGGGTAGAAGTTTTTTCATCAGACACTTCCAAATTCCCCATATTTGTGTGTTTACATGTTTTTATTAATTTGTGAGGAAGAAGAATGTAAGTTAAGAAGTCCTCCAGTCTTCCCTGCCCCCTTCTTGATGGCCCAGGAAAATGTGATGTTTTGCTGGTGCCAAATTGCTTTCAGCAGGGAAGCACGCTCATACGATACACACTAGAACCACTTCTGTTCCACCTCTGATTCCCCCCCGCCCCGCTTACCAGCAGAGGTCAATAGCCAGGAAGATGGGGCGGGTCCTAAATTTTCCAATAAGAAACTGAAATTAGATGTCTCTAGTAAACCAAAATATGTAAATTAGCTCAGGAGTTCAGTTCATGTTCTGGTCCTGTATAATGTCAAGAAATGTTAGATTCTGGTATGTGCTAAGCTTTGTCATCCCTGCAGCTTTAACAGATACGCAGAAACTCTGACTATTGTGGGAAGACTGGCCGTTTGCATTTTGGATCTTTTGCCTCAAGACTCAGATCAGAGTGAAATAGAAAGTATCGTTTGTAAAGAGGAAGTAAATGTAACTCAGAGTTTCAGATGGAGAAGTGCTTAATGTGCTAGTCAGGACCAACCTGCTAACGGTAGTCGATACTGGGAACTATAAAGTTTGCCTCTTTGTACAGGTTGCAGTGTCGTAGTCAATCTAACTTTATATCTGGTTAAGTTGAGTGTACTTACTGTCAATGCTTCCTCTTTTCAGAAAAAACTTCCTGTTGTGCCAAAGGACAGCAGACACCTTCAGAGTCTGAGTTTATCTTAGTACTGGTCAGCAAGCATTGGACTGGTAGAAACCATCTCTATAAAGCAGTAACGAATCCGCTACAATAGGAGTCCTGTATTTGTAGGGTGCTTTTTGCTCAATCACAGCTATTTCTGTATGAAAATAAAGAAAACTGTTCTGTTATGCAGGAAGCCGTGGGGCTTTATTGATAAATGTTGTCACCTAAGCTGGGTCACACAGGTGGTCCGTTTGGTCTGGCTACTGCTTGGCACGGTATGAGCAGAAAAATCTCTTTATGCCTTGCGATTACAAGTTTAACACTTACTTAATTGAAGGTCTTCTGCATTTTGGTAGGTATGACAGATTGTTTTAAAACCAACTTTCGATAAGGTGTGACTTCTGAAAGCTTAATTGGTTAAAACAGAGTTTGATTAGTACAGAGTTTTGCGTATTGTGTAGGAGAATTGGTGAAAATTTCTTTGCTTGCAATGTAACCAATGATGTGCTGTTGTCCAGAGAGGTTTTGTTTGATATTACCAATTTGTTTTTGACCAGATGATGATATTAGTCTAATGTGCTACTAGTGAATATTAAAGCAAGCTTGTTCTTTGTGTTCTTCATCCCCCAGGACAAAATGTTTCACTTTTGGGTAAATACATTCTTCATAGGACTGGATGAAAATTCAGACAAAGTAGAAAATGGAAGTCTGGTTGCAGATCAGGAACTTGATGGTATTTTCAGTACAGAGCGGTCAGATAACGATAAGGAATATTTAATCCTTACATTAACAAAAAACGATCTAGATAAAGCAAATAAAGACAAAGCCAACAGATATTTCTCTCCAAACTTCAAGGTCAGTATATATTACGTGTAAACAAAGCTGAAAAGCTGCATGACGTTATCTGATGTCTGTCTTGCCTTATGGAGGAACCATTTGAAACTGCTGTCTGTAGAAACTGAATTCATGTGTTTGTATGGCCACCACTTACAAAGCTAGAAGCTTTGCTACGTTTATCTGCTTTTTGGAAGTCGATAGATGTTGAGAGACTGGGAGTAAAAGAAGGTTGTTTTGTGTATTTATCAAAGCCATTACAGACAACAGTAGGAGACCCAGGGACCCAGGTAGCATCTTTCCTTTACCAGCTGCATCGCTGCGAGCTCTTGAGCTTTACACAGGAATTGCTGAGTTGATTTGCAGAGGTGGCTGTTCCACTGGAATACCTTAACCTGTGAGTTCAGCTTTGAGGAATCCCGGCCATTGCCAGCCCTGTTTTTAAAAATGAAAAAGGTGTTTTAAAGAATTTTAGCATTTTCTGATGTGCTCATAAAATATCAGTGAGACCCCAGCAGTGCTCTTTTTGAAGGTAATGGTCATAGTTGCTTGTTGAAATGTTGCTTGGATCAGACTTTTAAAACACACACGCACGTCGCCAGTTATAGAGTGTTTTGTTCATTCCTGTGCACTCTTATTACACTCTTTCTGTGCTTGCAGACATCTAGAAGGTAGGATGGTCGAAAAGCTTAGTGTGGCATGGCTGGCTGCAGGGGTATGTCCTGCCGCTGTAACTCAAGAGGACCAGCGGTTGGTGCAGATATGCAGAAGTCCTTCAGCTGGGCTTGAAAAACCTGCTGCTTTGTCAGTCCTTTATTTTGTCAGGGGTGGTAATTGAGAGGCTGGCTAACCTCAGAAGAGCTCGCTCTTCATTTCCCTCTTTCCAGAGTAGAGGGAGGAGCACTGGTGTGATTCAGTGTAAGGAAAGAAGCCATACTGTTAAAAACTGCATTGTTACCTGTGCTTGGTTAAAATCCAGGTTCCCTTTTTAAATGTTGTTTTTTCCTTTCCCAGGTGAAGCTATTTTTCACAAAAACAGTAGAAGAGCCATCAAATCCAGAGGCTAGCAGTTCAACTTCTGTAACACCAGATGTTAGTGACAATGAACCTGATCATTATAGATACTCTGACACCACTGACTCTGATCCAGAGAATGAACCTTTTGATGAAGATCAGCATACGCAGATTACAAAAGTCTGAATATTTTTTTTATCGGAGATAAAAAAAACACAAAAAAAAGACAACCACGAAGAGTGACAAACTTGAATAAACTGAAAAAAGGACCTTTTTAAATGGCAAAAGGACATAGTGTCAGATTACCAATTATAGGAGAACAATTCTTTCCTGACCAATCTTGTTTTGCCCTATAAATCTACAGGGTTTGACACTTGTCCAGTTGGAGGAAAAAAAAAGGTTACGTAGCGCTGATATGTATATACCTTTTTGTGTCAAAAGGACATTAAAACTTCAATTAGGAACTATAAACATGGCACTTTCCCATTTTATTCCAGTTTTATAAAAGTGGAGACAGACCTAATGTGTATACGTAGGAATTTTTCCTTTTGTGTTCTGTCACCAAACGAAGTTTCAAAAATATACAGGTTCACATCCTGCCCCTTTTTTTGCACTTGTGTGGCAACAGAAAAGTCTGCAGTTGGCTAAGAGATGTTTTCTAGAAGGTTTTACTACATTCTAATTGCATGTATTTTGGATGGGGGATGGAAAGTAATGCTCAGAAAGGAATATAGTCCGCTGGAGCTTGGCCTGTGTACCATATCCGGCTATTTACATGCACCTTTCTTTAGCATGCTACCATAATTCATCCTGGACAATTGAAGAGTCGCCGCTGTCACTGCTTGTTGTTTGTGCATTTTATTTTTTTAAGTGTAATGGTGCTAGAAAAGGCAGCTAGAGGGAGTGATTCTGTATAGGGGTACAGGAATGAACCTTCACAACATCTGAAAGACCCGCAAATGAAGGGAGAAAAATTATTGGGGTCACAGAAAGGAAACACAGCAACAATGACTTAACCATACAAATGTGGAGGCTATCAACTAAAATATGGGCTTGAAACAAATTGTTACAAAATTTGACAATGATTTATTGTTTTTTTTCTGAATTGTAATGGCTGCTCCATCTCCTGTGTAATCAAGGCCAGTGCTAAAAGTCAGATGCTATTAGTGCATACATCAGTCAACATCTTACATTTATATTATTAGTTTTTTCAATCATATTCCTGCTGTGAATACTTCATGTGCTGCCTTGCAAGCTTTTTTTCCTCATTAATATAAAAATATTTTGTAATGGTGCACAGGAAATTTCAATTGGAGATTCTCCAGGTTAGCGTTTGTTTTGAAGATTTGTGATGCATTTATTCAATCAAACCTCTGTCAGCTGTTCCACCCCTTTGACCTTACACATTCTATTACAATGAGTTTTGCAGTTTTGCACACTTTTTTTTTTTAAAAAAATGTCATTAACTGTTAGGGAATTTTACTTGAATGCTCAGTACATATGTTTTAAAAACAGACATTACACATGACGATCCGAGGGCTGGAGCCCCTCTGCTGTGAGGACAGGCTGAGAGAGTTGGGGGTGTTCAGCCTGGAGAAGAGAAGGCTCCGGGGAGAGCTCAGAGCCTCTTCCAGTCCCTAAAGGGGCTACAGGAGGGCTGGGGAGGGACTTTTTACAAGGGCATGTAGGGATAGGAGGAGGGGTAATGGCTTCAAACTGGAAGAGGGGAGATTTAGATGTCAGGAAGAAATTTTTCACTCTGAGGGCGGTGAGGCACTGGCCCAGGTTGCCCAGAGAAGCTGTGGCTGCCTCATCCCTGGAGGTGTTCAAGGCCAGGTTGGATGGGGCTTGGAGCAACCTGGGCTGGTGGAAGATGTCCCTGCCCAGGGCAGGGTGGGTAAAACTAGATGATCTGTAAGGTCCCTTCCCACCCAAACCATTCTATGATGTAGAGGAAACCAGTGTTGCAGTAAATTCTGAACACCGTGTGTGTATGAAGATGTGTACTTTTAAAAAGCAGAGCTTGTCCCAAATATGTTGTTTGCTGTTATAAAGAAAGGCAAAGAGAAAACCAAATGAACAACAAACCACCCAACAAATTAGATTTCTAAACTGGTAGTGTTGTATTATTTGTTTGTAGGGATATAGCCAGGAGTAGGGCTTGAGATTCACTTTCGGTGTATAATTATGTGCCCAGACTGCAGATGACTTAAGAGTACAACTACCATTGCATACAAACGTGAAGTAGCTGGCAAAATTCTTCTTTCTAAAGTACGCCATGAATAGCTGTCCCCAAATCAACACTCTTTTTTAGGATGGGACACCCCCCACCCCCTTTTAATTCAACTGACGTTGAAGTTCGTTAGCTGTGTTCTCGCCTAGATAACAACTGTGTATGGAATCCGTAAGGGCCCTGTACAACAGTATTAATGGTAAGAATTTGAACGAGACAAGGCAGGACTTCCAGTAATTACAACTGGTAAACGAAGGTCTAAAGCGCTTTCTTTTTGGTATCTGTTGGTCAATTTTACTCATCGGATTCCTCAGTCTTAACTTCTAACAAAGTCGATAAATATTTTCTGACTTACAGGATTAATTAGACTTTAATAGCTTAATGGATCAAGATTGCTGGTTCCAGCGCTCATTATTCCCACTGTTATTGATGAGCAGGAGGTGGTTACCTTGGGATGTGACGTTTAACTCTTACCCTTCGAATCATGTTTCACCTTGTCTGGTTTTTTTAACAGTTGAAAGTTGTGTTGGCTAATAAACAAAAATGTTCATGCTGTAAAAGTATTCGGATATTGACACTGCTGCATGTCCCACTTTGGATAATAAAAATTGGATTGGTGCCGTTGCGGTATGTAACACCGAGGGCCGGATTGGAAATCATGACACGATGGGCTTTTGCACTGTTATTTTTCCTTTGGAATGTGAAGGTTGGAATGAGGGTTTGGATTTTTTTTTTTTGATGTTGCGATGTCTTTGAGAAGCCTTGCTTACATTTTATGGTGTAGTCATTGGAAATGGAAAAATGGCATTATATATATTATATATATAAATATATATTATACATACTCTCCTATACTTTATTTCAGTTACCACCCCCATAGAAGTTGANTACTATGACTGAAAGGTTTTTGAGTCCTTATTAAAAACTTTTTATTTATGACAGTATTCATAATTAGCTTGAACTGCATTCTGTAGGTAATCTTTCCTTGAGTTTCTGGACTGTACGCTTAAACCGTTTTGGTTGTGCAACAGCTTACATGTCTGAAACGACTTGAAGGCATCACTTCGGAAAGGGTAGCCCCTGAAGCATCCCCGAGTCATTGGTAGCCCCACTCAAAATATTTGCCACAGCTATTAAAAGGGCAGCTGTAGAAATAGCACCCGGATGTGTTTCTGTGGCACATGTTGTAAACTGAAGTGGAGTTTACATGCAGCATCAAATGTTTCTGCTTTCAAAAAAAAACCACCCCCCCCCCCCCAAAAAAAAAAAAAGGAAAAGAAAAGGAAAAAAAAAAAAGATGCTAGTGTGCAAGTTCCATGTTTAGTCATAGCCAATGTGTGCAATATGTTAACGATGCCTGTGGTTGCCACGAAGTGCCTCGTTTACCTTTCAAATACTGTTAGAAAAGTGTCATGCATGCAGATGGATGGGGTGGAACTGTGCACTAAAAGGGGCTCCAACTGCAGTGTTTGGCAGAGCTGCCTTTCTCTGCCGGTTCAAATCAGTCTGTTTTCATATAGCATATATATATAGAGATACTAAAAGGAAAAAGAAAATTAAAAAAAAATCAGTCTGTTAAGCAGCCTTACTCTGATTCAGCCTCTTCAAATACTATTGTGCTGTGCAACAGTGGCTCTGTGTGTAATGCTATGCACTGAGAATACACAAAAAAAAAAGTTATGACATGTACAGGATAATGCCTCATACAAATCAGATGTCCGTTTGTTATTGTGTTTAACAACCCTTTATCTCTTAGTGTTAAAACTCCACTTAAAACTGATTAAAGTCTCATTCTTGTCACTGTGTGGGTGTTTTATTGAAGTATTTTGAGTATGGAAACAGTTAGCCAAAACGTTTGGCTTGTAAGCCCTGAAGTTTTGAGCCTGATTGTTACAGCAAAGGATGCTCCTTGTGTGTCAGGGTTTTGTTTATTTTTTTTTTTAAGGGAACTGCAGCTTAAAACCCTTTTTATGTTCAGAAGCTTTAAACAAGCGTAGGCATTGGAAGTGCAGCTTGCGTGCAGGGACATCCAAACCCTTTACTGTGATGCCGTCACAGTGAGATGCNGGTGCATCTCCAGCAAAAATGTGCCGCAAATCAAACCTGAGAAGTCTTTTCCTAAGGAGTGGCTTTAAATCAGCAATGAGATGCTCAACATCTATATCGAGTACGTAGTTTGGGGTTTCTTCTGGTTTTGTTGCTCATCTATTTTCAAACTAGACGTTAAACTGGTACTTAAAACATATTAGTGTTCTCCTTTTGTGTTAGGGTTACCCTTGGAGCCTCTAGGAAAGAGAGACGGATAGCTCAGTGGATAGCCTCCACGTTTCCTGTGATGGTGAGGAGCCAGGGTGCTGTTCCGCACCCCGCGAGTCCTGAGCATGCCGCATTGGGTTACTTTACGTAATTTGTGTTATTCCTTCTTCCTTCCTGCCAGTGTTAACGTCAGCTCTGTATTGCGTCTGGCTGAGCATTTCCAAAAAAAAAGTGTGTATCGGGTAGAGGTTTTGTGCCATGGCCCGTTCTCTTTTGTGGCGAGAGAAGTGGGAAAGTAGTTTTGGTGCTTTCACGGGGTGGGGTGTTTGCCAGTGGCGTCTGGCCCTTGCAGGTGAAGGACACAGTTAAGGGCTTTCCACCATTTTAATAAAACAGCAGGTGGTCCTACCCAGTCTGTTCACATACTTTCCTTTTTTTGGGGTAAGGCTTGTTTTTCATCCAGAAAATGAAAGCAGGGGGGAAGGTATGGGAAGCTTTAAGGAACATCCTCTGGACAGTGTTCAATATGTTGAGTAGCTTCTGTAAATATATTGAGCTTTTTTTTTTTTTTTCATTTATGATTACCCGTATGAGTCCTCCATCCCTGTACCTGCGTTTTTCTGTGTCCTCTGACCGCCTCTCCTGCTGAAAGCTTCAGTGCAGGTGCCCTCGTGAGATTTTTTGCTACCTCTGGCATCAGCAGCAAACAGCAGTTTGGTTTATGTGGGTCTCTCTTTAGACAACCATGGAGTGATCGTTAATAATTACTTGCATTTTTTTTTTTAAATTGCGGACAGCTATAAATTTGAAGAAGGAATTATGTCAGTAGCAGACTCTCTTAGAACTTTTTTTTTTTTTGTGCAGTTGGTTGGCGTTTTGGTTATGATACGAGTGATGACATCCGGTAGTTGACGGTGTTTCTATATTGGTCTAACCAGATTCCCTGAGGTGACGCGCTGTCGTGGTTCCCCGGCCTGTTGTCATGGGGAGGTGAGGGCATCCACATTGGCCCCCCTGCTGAGGGGGTGGGCCAAAAAAAATCCCAACCCCACAAACCAACCCTACGAGGCTTGAGGCTGCTGATACAAGGGGAGGGCAGGGCACGTAACGAGATGGAAGATGTCTTCTCGAAAACATCATGTGAATTGCTTGCTACTTCTGCTTCTTTGGTTTCTTCTCAACCTTACGCTTTGGTATCTTCTCAACACCCCCTTCTTTCCACGTCTATCCTTCTTGGTAGTTCTGGTCTTTTCTTTTTCATATGGTTGAAAACATCTTATGCTAGGCAGACGAGACAATCCATTTATTTTGAACCGATGTATCTACTAGAATAAAACCCCATACCTGTTTTTTTGCCTTTTTGGTATCTCTTGCTCCCCTGTGCAGGGGGAGAGTGAGACTTTTTCTGGTTGGGCTTTTTTGTGGCATTTCATTATTTTTCCTGTGTGTTCCTTCTCATTTTCTGCTTTTCTTCTGTGCCTTCAAACTTCCTAGCTACTGGTGTCTTTGTTGCAATATAGGACAGCTAATTCTTTTCTGCGTGTTTCTTATTTCATATTACATTTTTTTATACAAAGGCATAGTCTGAAGGCATAGTGAGGAGAAAGGCTTTTAGGTTTGTATTTCTTAAAAGAATAGCTCTGAAAAAACTCCAGGGTTGTGCAAGTTCAGCAAATGCGTTTGCCTGAGCGCACTGTGCGAACCTGCACGTGTTTATTCAGCCTTACGGGAACGATGAGCACATGTCCTTGACTTGTGATGAGCAACCTGCATGGCAAAAAAAAAAAAGCTTGTTAATTAGCCACTGGGCTGTGTTTTCCAGCTGCAAATGTTTCTGTATGGGTTGTACTGACTATGGCAAAGGCGAAGAAGGTGTTAGTGAGTTTTATTTTTATTTTGGGGGGACTCTTGCGCTTGGTAACTCACCTTGTGTCCCATCGCTAACTCCAGATAGGTGGCACCTTGCCTTCATGAGGCATCCGTATCCTGTTCATGTAAGAGTTGTAAGCTGATAAAAGATGGTATTTTAGAGGCTGAAGCTTTTACTTTAAAATACCTGTTGTATAATTCAGGCTGTTTAAGGCTCTACTTTTTTTTTTGGCCTTTGACAAACTCGCGATAGTATTGGGATTGCGTGGGGTTTGGAATATGAAGGGACTGAAAGCAGGTGGGAAATGCTGGGTTAGGAAATTTGAGCAGGCTGGACAGGTATCAGGGGTGCCCCGTCCTCCACAGCGTTTGTGCAAGGAGGAAAATGGCAGAAGAAAATGGGAAGGGTTCTGTAATGGAAATATGTGTGCGAAGGAACATTTTGATTGGAAATGACTGAGTTTTGAGGATAAGAAGGCAAAGTCATTGATGTAAAGCAGGGTTTGGTAATGGGAGAGAGAAACCTTGTGGGTGGAGGCATGGAACTTGTGAGAAAAGGGGTGATGGCGCATGTTTAGACAGATTTGCTGAGGTTTCGCAAAGATGGTATAAAACAGCTGACAAGAGGTGTCTGAGAGGCATCTGGAGGGCTTAATTGAGGCGGGAGATGAATTTGAGAGGTTGGCTTGGGGATCATTCGCTTTAAAGGTGTTTGAAACTATGGAAACGGGATGGCTGACAGCTATAGACTGTAGGTAGGACTGCAACCAGCTTAGGAAAACGTTGGCATTCGCGTGGGAGGATGGTGAAGAGCTCGCGTAAAGATCATGCAGCAGTGAAAGTAGACTGCTAACATCCACTCGCAAGCGGGAAGGAGAGTTATTTCCCCTCGCTGAATATTAGCACTTGGGAAGGACATGGATTTTTCACAAAGCTTCTCAAAATCCAGACATGCAGTAAAGTGTCTCTGGTTCCTGATTTTTGACCCTGTAAAGGTTCAGTATTGTTCAGATCTGCCTTACGGATGGGCTGCTGCGCCAAACCAACTTGCAGCTGAGACATGCTGGAGAGGGCTGAGGGCCTGATGGCATCCTGGATGAACTGCAGCCCCACTGGAAGAGGAAAGGGCTGGAAGCAGATGGGAACCACTGAACTGAGAAACACAGGGCAATACTAAAAAGCAGAAGAGGGAGGAGGTCCTTCTGCCAGGTTGGGATTATTTACCCCCAGAGGGTTGTCCAACCTCTTGGCTTTCAATTTAGCTCTTTTGTGTAGCAAGGAAGGAAAAGCTTTGTACAAGAACCCAAGCTCACAGCTCGTGGATTTGTGCCCTGCTTTATGAACTTGGAGAGCTGCTTCTTGCAGTGTCTCTCCAGGATGATGTCCTCACCTCTTCCTGTTGAGCGTAGAGGGATGACACCTGGTGCCATATGGGTTGCTTTCCTTTTGTAGAAAGTATTTTGCTGCTTGGTTGTTTCTTGACGGGCTGCTAGCTTTCTCTCACCGTTTGGCTTCTGATGTCGTCTTCAAAGGCCGCCTTTTGAACCATGTGCTCCTTGCAAGAGTTTCATTCTCTCACCAGTGGCACTCTGACATCTCTTCATTCCCTGGAGGCTCCTTCGCACCCCAGAACGATGGCCATTTCTGAAGCCTTCAGTGAGAGCTTAAGCTCTGAATGTTGTTGCTTGAGTGCACTGAAAAGGTACCCCGTGACCCGTGCAGCCAAGTCAACCCTGAGCATCCCTTGTGCCAATTTACCTTCTGCAAACACGTTCTTTCGGAGGTATCTGCTGTTCTTGCTTAGCAGTTGGCATGCATCCGGAGCGACGCAGGTCTTGGGCCCCTGGTGGCTCTCTAGTCCCCTGAGGAAGGCTTGCTCCTGAGCATGGCACGCCTTGTACTGGTTTTGTCATGGGGATTTTGCCTCCAATATTGCTGCTTCTCCTCATGCTGGAACCAGCTGGGACTGGGAGTTAAGGCACTGTGAACTGTTCCTCTGCCTCCTGCTTTCTTCCCAATTTCAGTGAACAGTCTCCCACTCTGAGTCCATCTGAGGTCTCTCTGCCCATCAGAGGCTGTTCGCTGGTTGCCAGTTTCTTGACTCATCCTCCCTTGACACAGGTGAAGGGATGGCACCCAAGGGTGAAGTCCATGTGTCCTTTTCTGGTTGGATCTGTGCTGCAGCACTGCAGGGGATGCCCTTGCTTCCCCCAGAGGTTGAAGCAAAGAAGGAAGATGCTGCAAAGAACAAGCTTTGCCACCTTCATCTCTGCAGCTCCATCTGGCCAACTTATATTCCAGGAGAGTAAGATCTGGAGACCTTACTGTAGGGGAATAAGACAAGATCTGCCAAACTTTAATATGCACATAGGATAAAACCCTACCTGTTTGATAAAAATCCTCGCTTTGGCAGAGCATCTCTTGACCAGTATCTGGAAGGTGATTCAATGCTGGTGGTGGAAGTATGAATTACTTTCTGCCAGCCCGTTGTTAATGTTGCCCCTTGGTGCCCAGTTGCTATGTTAACCAAGCAGGGAGAAGTGGATCCTCACTGCTTTGCTGCAAAGGGCTGAAATTGTGGATGCCAGCCACTGTCAGCGAGATCAACTTCTCTGCAGTTAATTTGCCTGGCTCCTCTGCTGTTCCTGTGGATGACGGCAAGATTGCAGCAGAGCCAGAAGTCAGGACCTGTGCATTCGTGTCTTTGGTGAAGGTCCCAAGCTGTAATCATGAGCTTGGCTGGGGTTGCTTGCTCAGGTTGTGTACTTTGCAGAGATTTTCCCTCCCCACTCACCCTTGTCCCTCTTTACTCCCTGTCCTCATAGCAAAAAAACTCTGGAGTAGGAAATTTTGATTACTTTGGTTCAGAGCAGTGCAAGAGCATGACTTTGGGCTTCTCTAGGGAGGTGGGACTCATTTGTTAAGGATTCGACACATTTTGCAATGCCAGGAGATGGATGGGTGGATGCGGTCTTGTGCATGTGCACTCTCTGCGGTGGTTATTTCATTTGGTGCTCACGGCTGGCTCTTGCTGAGGAGGTTAGATGTGCCCTGGAGCCACTTTCGTTGGCCAGAGAGGCGCTGTGTAAAGCAACATGGCTGGGAAAGGAAATTAGTCTGGGACCTATTAAGACAATCTTCCGAGAGCAGCTGGGGATCCTGTACCAGTAACTGCACCTTCATCTATACGCTGCGGCACGAGCTGGCAAAGTATTTTCCCAAAATCAAGTTACCTGTTCGTGTTAAGGTGTTCAAGGTGTGGTTTTGGCGTATTAGTGGCCACAACCTGGTGTTCTTGCTTCGATGCTTGTCTGCCTTTTGACAGAGTGCAGTTTTCTATCGAAGTTCATGACCTTTCTTTGGATGAAATGCTGTGCCCAGTTCATCTGGTGCACGTCTATAGCTGAACGTTTTTTATAAATCAGCCCACTTCCTGCAGCAGTTGTGTAGGAGCTGGCTTGGTCTTGCACGGTTTCAGACCCAGAACAGTAGTCAATGGGTCATCTATTTCTCCCATGCCTTTGGTTTGATGCTCCATTCTCGCTTGATACCTGCAAGCTTTGGGTGATTTCTCTCCATAACGCTGCTAGTACGATGACTCGTGGCAGAAGTGGTCCTGCTGTCGCTTCCTTTTGACAAAACCATTAGTGTTTGGCTCGATTGCGCATCTGTTTGTTGGGCTGGAGTGATTTGTTTCAAATCGTGAATATTCATGTACAGCAAAGCCTGTGAAGTGCTGTCCAGTTCCTCTCTCACCTCTTTCCACATCGAGCACTTTCTTAATGAAGAATTAAAAGACCTTAGGGACCAGATGCACCTCGCTGATGGCGGTAGTTGTACAATAGCATGCTTGATTAATGCCTTCTGACTTTTCCTAAAAGTTGAAGTCCTTCAGACAAAAAGCAAGCTCGGCTTAACTGCAGGGAGCATGGGAAGGCAAGAGGAGAGGGAGAGGGTAAGGCGAGATGTCTGGACAAGGAGGTGGAAGGGAGATAAAGGGTGCTGAATGTCCACAAAACTGAATATTTGAAGGAAAACCTGAAATACAAGAATTGAATAGCCCATTGCCAACTACTTGCTTTGGATGGTTGGGGTTTTTTTTGTGTGTGTTGTTGGGTTTTTTTTTAACTCAGCATCTTGCTGTAAAGCCTTAAAATATATAACAGTTTTGAATGTACATCTGTGCAACCGTACAACCGTTTGGGTTTCTGGCTCGTTGAAATGGGTGTCCTGCCTCTGTGGCTGGAGGTGACTGTTCAGGGATGACTAAGAACAGGGTATGTGCATACAAGACCGGCCCGTAACCAAAAACAGTTGGTGGCCAGGGACTTCCTGAGCCTGAAGTGGTTTGTCTATTTATCAGTCTTCGATACATTCATCTTCAAAGAACAGGTCCGTTTTTCCTTCGAACTGGTGTATAAAGTCTTTGCATCTGCTGCATCTTCAGACAAGGGGTTTCACAGGTCCTCCGACCTTTTGGGTGAAGTGAGGAAACATCTCCTTAACTTCAGTTGATCACTCCTAGTCCTCGTCTTGGAAGAGACAGCGGAAGGCCAGTCCTTCCTCCTCCATTTTGTGCCACTTGACATTTTGTAGACCTCTGGCAGAGGCACCTCTTCTCCAGGCTGAAGACTTCTGCTCTGAACTTCACACAAGACTTCCAGAAGAAAGACATCTCCAGAGTTTTATTTATGTCACGGCAGAAGTACCCTTTTTGGAGCGATTTGCACGGCGACTGTTGTTTCACTGTGTCGCTTAACATGCAGCTGTGACTACTGGACTTGTGCTGAGTTTGCATTTCCCAAGAGATCATGCAGTTTTGCGTCATCCTCTTTGTGACCTGGGGAGTGGTGGTGGTGGTGGTGGGGAGGTAGAGAGGGGTTGGAGTAGTGACAGTTTGGTGGGGAGATGGGTGCGAATGGTTCTCCCTGGGGGAGGGTAGGTGGCAGGAGCCCTGCGTGTGCAGTTGCCGTAGGTCCATGGGCCGTTGCCTGTGCCCCGGCTGCCTATCAACGCAGGTGATGCGGTATTACTGCTAAAATGCTTTTTCTCCCTGGTCTGCATGTTGAATTTAAAAGTCAGCAGTTTCTATCTCAAGCATGTGTTTTCTTGGTTTGGTTTTGTTTTGTTTTCAACCAAAGCCCGTTAAGTAGTTTAATTGGGAGACAGTTGCTCTGGAATAAGTGTTTTGAATTCATGGGCTGGTTTAGCAGTGCTCGTGCCTGTTAAAGCTTTTTTTTATCTCGCACGAGAGGGGGTCCTCACCTGGTTTCTTCCTCCTTGCTGCATTTGTGAGACAACCCAGGCTTTGATTCCCAGTAAGCTTTTGCTTCCTCAGGGCCATTGGGTGCTGTGGCCCTCCTACCAGCATGCTGCTTTGGTGCTGGGCAGGTGGCTGGGAAAGGCTTAATCCCCCCTGCAGGGGTGTCTCCCCAATGCACACTTAAATTGGGGGGTGTGGGGGGTGGTTGTGCTCTGCTCTCAGCTGTCAGAGCTCAATCAAAGCCCCAGTGGGGAATTCTACAGCCTCTCGGCTGCTCAGTGTCTGTACAGGTGCCTGGTGCCCTCGCAAGACATGGTGCGCACGAGCGTCACCCGGCCATAGCCTCTGGGCGCTTCGGTCTCGCCAGGACTACAGCTTGGTTGGTTTTATTCGTTTTTTTTCTTTTGTTGTTGTTCTGTTTGCTGCCGAAAGTTGACTTTTTATCTTATCTGTGGTCTTTCACCACGAGCTGATGTGGTCTCCGCTGTGATTTCTGCTGCGCTGCGTGGCGCTTTGGACCCACCATGCTGCGGAGCAGCTGCGATCGCAGACAGTCTGTTTTCCTCTAGCCTTTCTCTCTCCTTCATCACAGAAATAAATGAAAGTAGAGCTGCTTTGTGCGATGTACACGCTATCTGCTGCTCTTGCTTTCCTTGCGTTGACACTTATCTCCAAGTTTGGGGAAAAAATCACAATACTGTGATCTGACCTCCTCAGGCTCCCTCAGTTGGAGCCGTATCCTCAGGTTGACCTCTAGCATCTTTTAAAGAATTTTTTCCCAATGCGAAATATGCCGATATCGGAACATTTCAGCCTGGAGGTGGCAGATACCAGGCTTTCATCTAAGCACTTTTATCGCAGGAGCCTCTAGCAAAGTTTGAGGCCGTATCCAGCACCTGTGGACCTCAACCAGTGTAAACCATGTGCTGATCCATAGCGAATCGTAAATGCATGGTGGTAAATGCCAGCAGCCTGGCTCTCTCCTGTGTGGATGTGGCCGTTCAGCATGGAGTTTGTCCTTCTTGGTGTGCCAGCAGAGGCCAAATAACAAAAACGCTTCCAACCCCTGATGCTACAAGGTGCCCATCTCCTGGCGCAGGGTGCGTGCTCCCAACAGGGGGGTTTCCTCTCGACTTTCGTGTCTTCCTCCTTGCAGCTTTTCCTTCTTTTCTGATTTAGCTGGATTCCCGGTAACGCATAATTATTATTATCTTCTTGAGTTAGTTCTTATATAAGGAGCCGGAACTGTTTTTTTTTTTTTTTTTTTTTATCTGACATGTCTTTGCCAGCACATCCCTGACACGAGAAGCGGAGGGAATGGCAAAGCCTGAAACCCATCAGCTTGTGCATGTTTGGGCTTTGCCTGTTGTAGCACAGGGATCTTTTGGCTTTTTGAATTTAATGTGGAATAACCTAACCCTTGTATGCCCCACGGATGGAAATACCTTTCTTGCAGCTCTGTCAGGGCTTGGATATGGGTCCGAACAGCAGATGGTTACCACCTTATCTAAGTGGTAGCTTCCTCTTCCAGGCTGTCAGAGCTGCTCACAGGGCTGAGATGCTGATGGTTTTCCATTCCCATGAAAAATTAGAGGATTAAAAAATTTCCCAGCCGCCTTCTATGTTGGGACAATCAAAGAAAACGTGAGATGTTTTCAGGTTTGGGCATCCTCTCGTGGATGCTACCGGTGGAGCGTGCTGTGTGCAATGGCGTGGGGATGCTAGTGCCTTGGGTTCAGCTCTTGGTCTTGTGTTGGGTGTAATCGAGGCTGAAACCTGATGTTTTTCCTCCGTAGCCTGGTGCAGCACTCTGACTGCTGCGGAGCTCTTCCTCTACGTTTGCCCTCCTCTCCCCACCACACGCTGTCGCAGGCCCCGCTGCTTGCACAGTGCATCACCTGTTTGAATGGATGCTTTCCCATGAAAAAATGTTGGTAAGTCAGTGATTTTTTTTTTATTTTTTTTTTTCCCAAAAAACCTCCACAGCTTCCAGGCTGTGCTGTAAAATCAGCCCACAAGTCTATTTAATAGAACAGGATTTTTATTTTTGTTTCTCCCCTGCCCCATGAATGGATCAAGAGGGTATTTTCACCTCCAAAAGTCCCTGGGTAGAGGGCTACTAATACTGGTTTTTATTCCAAGTTCTGTTCACATGAGGAGGGAGCGGGATGTGCGGGCAGGCAGAGCAATGTCTCCGTGGCCAAAGAGCTTGGAAGCTGATGTGGTAGGAGATTATCCAGGAATTAAATTGAACGGAGTGGCCAGAAGGGAGCTGATGCCACTTGAAATCACAGGGGCTTATCCACGCAGGTCTGCGTGACCAACATCAAGGTCTCCAGGTAAAGGGTGCTGGTTTGCCGTACCTGTTCGCTCTCTGTTGATGTGACAGTGACCAAAACTGGGCATCAGGGACCTCTCAAATACACCCTGCCTGGCCTGGGTTTAGAGGGTTGTGTTCGTTTCCCATGCTGCTGTCAGGATAGCTGTTGCTTTCTCAAAGACATGTTTGCGCTATTTGGTGGTGACGCGCTGTTGAAGGACCTGAGTATTTTAGCTTCAGATACAAATCGTTTAGCTGTTGCTGTGCTATGTGCTGCTGGTGCAGGTTTTCTGACCTGTATCTGATTAACAAAGTCACCAGTAAAATTTCCGAGCATCCAAGGCGATCAGGGATTTAAGCATAGCTGGAGGTCGATGAAACTTGGGATTTGCCCTTCCTTTCGCTCTCAGAAAAGAGTCTGAAGGCTCCCGAAATACTCCAGATGTCTTTGAAAAGGGAGCTCCCTGTTTGCTTTCATGTAACCAAAACCTATGTTGATAAACAGATTGAGTTAAACTGAGACCGCCTCCTGGTGAAATTAAAATTTGGTGATTTGTGACTGATTAGAACAGAATAGAATATTTTCAGTTGGAAAGGACCTACAATGATCAAGTTAGGTATTAAGCTCGCTGAAAATTTCCCTGAGTTTGTCCTCTGTACAAACTTTCCTTCAGTTGAACATGGTTTCACAGTTATATATAATTTTATTCACTATTATATGTATAATCACTACTGAATGTAACTTTTATGCATGCAGTCATGTGAAATACTGCATATTTTCTAATAGGAAATCAAAAATGTAGACCTTGCTAAAAATATCAGTGTTGGATTATTGTGCATATTGATGGCAGCATAAGGCTTGTTCTCTAAACGGCATCAGATTTTATGCAGGAGACATTTCCTCTTTAAAAAAAAAAAAATGTTTAAAGAAGTCCCTCTGGAGAGCAGCAACACTTTCTCATGGAGCAAGATGCAGAAACAGGCTCGTCACTTCTGATTTTATTCTGCACAGTGGGTGGAAGAGGGATACCAAACGCTTTCCCGCATCAGAAGACATCGGAGCAGCTTTGGGATGTCGCAGACTGTGCTGGTGTCTGTTAGATGTCTTCTGACCAATGCTGAATTCCCAGGAATGCTGCTTGTTCTTCAGAGCGGAAAAATGTTCTATTTTTGGCTGTGACAACTTCGGGTGTTTTTTTTTCTGGGAAAAAAAAAGTTTTAAACAAAGCATGGCAATGGTTCGTGTGTGTAGGTCTTAATAGTGTGTAATGGAGATGGAGTGAGGCTTCGCAAATAAGCTTCAGGCAGATACATGAGGAAGCTATTAATGCTCTACTTGCAATTTAAGGCTAAGAAAATGCGTCGTTAAGTGGATGATCGTGGAGACCCTGGTGTGTTGGAGTGGAGGCATACTTGTTTATGTGGGAAAATGTCTCTTGGACCAGAAAAATATCAAAACAAATGGGTAAATAAACATAGAAGCGTATGTCTCGAGACTGAAAAAAAAAAAAAAAAAAAGAGGAACGTGGTGGATCAAAACCCAGCATCATTCAGGAGCTTGAGGAAGCCCTGGATGAGCAAAGGGCCAGCGATAGGGCTAATATTGAAAAAAGCCATTTAGGGGTGGCAGCTCAAGGCTGGAGGTGGCTCCAGCCACTACTGCAGTTCCTGGTGGTGGTGTTGGCTGGTGGTGGGGCTCTTCATGCCATCCCACCCAGCCTGTGGGGTTTTACCGGGAGAGGTGGTCCGCTCTGAGGTGGCAGAGAGGTGTCGCATACTTCCAAAATGGTCAACAGTTTGTTCTTATTGCGGGTTTTCGATCAAACGGTTGGTTGTGTGTAGCTCCATGTGTGATGTTCTCTGGATGAAGGTGTGTTTCGTCATGTCCAACCTGAACCTGTGGATGGTGATGTGTGGCTGCAGCCCTTCCTGTCACCTACTGCTTCCAAGAAGGGTTTGCCTCCATCCATCCTCTCCGTCCCTGCCCATGCCACAGTCGGGAGCTGCTCACAGGTGCCCCCAGCATCCCCATGGCCGGACCCAACGAGCTCATTTTCACTGCAAACCCCAAATTGCATGTGCACTTACACAGCTTTAACCTGGAACAAGTTGCCCCAGGAAGTGTGGAAGCTCCATCCCCGGAGGTGTTCAAGGCCAGGTTGGACGGGGCTTGGAGCAACCTGGGCTGGTGGGAACTGTCCTTGCCAAGGGCAGGGGCGGTGGAACGAGATAATCTTTAAGGTCCCTTCCAACCCAAACCATTCTGTGATTCTATGAATCTTTGCAGGTAAAACAGAGTTAGAAACCAAAGGTGTCGTTACTAAGAAGGACCAGACTGGCTCATGCGCTTCTAGGTGATGGCTTAGAGAAGGATTTGACTGACTTAATTTTTTGCTGGTTCCTTCTCCTGTGATAGGTGATGCCATGTGTTAGAAGTGTTTTATGGATGTAGCCTTTTTTACCTCCTTTTTAAACAAAAACAGCAATCGGAGAATCTCAAATGTGCTTGGAGTCGGCAATGAATGAGCCCCAAACTGCTTTCCTTTAGAAACAGCCCTGCAAAAACTCTGGTTTGAGATCTCTCCAAAATACTTTGAAGTAGTACTAAAGCAGGAAGTTAATTAGAGCTGCTTTGATATCTTGCAGCGTGTTTTAACAGCTGCTTCGGAGGCAGCTCAAACAGTAAGAGCTAGCGTGGTTTAGTGCATGATCCTGAGAGTCGCCGTTGCCTCTATCAAAATGCCTCTGCCTGTCGCAGCCGGTTGTTTTCTTTCCTAAGATCTCAAACTCACTTACACGGGGACTTGGGAAAATAAAATGGCCAAACCTCCTTGGACTGCTGCTTTTTGCTTTTTGCGTTTTGTTTTTTTT
>VZSZ01006924.1:382819-394040 GCA_013398815.1 Ibidorhyncha struthersii | reverse complement strand
TTTTTTTTTTTTTTTTTTTTTTTTTTTTTAAGTAGTAATAATAATAATAAAAAAGTCCCTTGATGCTGTGGTGTTGCAGCCACAGTCTAAAATTCCCCTGTTTCTCACTTGTGTTTTCCGTTGTCTTTCTCCCAACTTCTCCAGCGGGCTAACATTTTCCATGGCTTGATCGCATTTAAATGAGTTCCCTAGATATTTTTAAATGAAATCATTGCAGTGAAGAAGTTTGAGCTCTCTTCTTGGTGAAGAACCTCTATATATCCCAAAACCAAAGGTTTTGACCCTGCTGGTCCACCCTCTTGGAGGAAAACCCTCATTGTTGCTGGCAAACGTGAACTGAAGTCTTTTACTGTGATGATTAATAGTTGGATTTGGGCAATGTGCTCTGTCATGGAAAAAAAAATTGACTCTTCCGAAGTTTTTCCTCACTGCAGCTGTAACTTTTATCCTTCTTTCTTGTCTTGTGACTGATCTTTAAACTACTCTTATGACTTGATTTTTGTTATTTTTGTTATGATTTTGATTGAATGAGTGATGCTTTGGAGCTGCATGCTACACATCAAGTCTTACTCTTGGTCTTATTCCTTGAAGCACATCTCCGTGTCATGCGAGAAGGACTAATTGGAGAAACCACGTATATTATTTGTTGTGCATGGGCAAATCCTCATATCACCGCTCCATTGTGCTTCTTTGCATCCCATGGTTTTAAGGTGAAACAAGAATGCAGCGTTAAGGCTAGAGAAGCAGCCTTAGGTGAAAAGTCCCAGGTCAGCCCTTCTGCCTTGCAAGGCGGCTTCTTGCTATGACTGCATCCTTCTGGGTAGCGTGACAGGCTTTGTCATAAACATAATGGAAGGGGCTGCACCTTTTCCTAGAACAGCAATTGCTCAGAGGTAGCGTTTTACCCCGGTGTGGGAGTGGGAGTTCAGAGTCACAGAGTGGCTCTGGCCCAAGCAAAGCTCCAGCGCTGCTTTCACCCACCGTTCCCTTGGTTGTATTCTGCCCATGTTGGGTTGATCTTGAGCAAGGTCAATGTCTGTGTATAGAGTTAAAAAAAAAGAAAAAGAAAAAGATTTTGGTGGCTGTGGAGAGTAAAATAAATAAAACTGAGAAGGAGGAGAGTTTTTTTCCAGCTTGCATACCTGCAAACTACCTCTTTTAGCTTAATGTGTGTGTACCTAAAATGAGGGGAAACATATATTGGTCACACAACAGGACTGAAAGCGATGACTAGCCTAATCGGAGGCAGGCGGGGGAGGTGGAAGATATCCGGTCTTTTTCATTACTCTTTGCAACTCCTATTTTGGCTTTGTGTGAGCTTTTAGGAAAACGTCCGGCCAGGGCTGAGCTGTAAAATAGGGGCAGGTCAGTGGAGGCTGTGAATCTGTGGGGCTCTGCTGCAGTTAGTCCAATTAACGGCAACGGGAGGATCAGGCTTTGCAGGATTAGCGCTGCACAGGATCAAAGCGTCCGTCCATCCCTGAGGAGGACAAGCAGCCCCAACGCTTTTCTTCTGGAGGTGCATCCCAAGGTGAAGCTGCAGGAGGAGGCCTACCAAAGCCCTGTTGCACCTCCCCAGGGTCTCTGCTTTCTCCGATTGGATCGGCATCACTCCTGCTAACTCTCTGTCCCAGGCCCGCCTGCCTTCTGCAATGACTTGAGCAACATCTGCTTTGCCCATTACTGGCCCTCCTCTCCTGGCCTCCAGCCCACGCCTTTGCTGCCATTGATCAGCAGCAATTTCCTTCCCCGACCTGAAAGCGGGCGCGCTCAATGGGGCTGTCGTCTCCGAGTGGTGTCCGTTCATGGGTGTGTAAATAGCATGGACTCATTGCCCTGTTAGACATCTTGGGCATCTGCTTACTCTCAAGTTGGGATTGTCTTTCAGCCCCTTCCCCTTTGAATATAACTTATTTAATGCCCTGCCATCCTTGATTCCTAAACCAGTGCTCTCCTTGCTTTCCCCCTACTTTGTTTCAGCAGCCATAGCACTAAAAGTAGCTTTTCGCTTCCCTGGAGCTATCTTATCGCTGGGCAAAGCCCCCTGGAAGATCTCCCCGGCTGGTTGCTGGATGCAGACTGCAGTTACTCCTGAAGCCATAAATACTCGCACCTAATTTAAAGCGTGTTGAAGCCGGGGTGTGGGGCTGGTGTTAATTACGTTGTGGAAATGAAATGCTCATGAGCCATCTGTTTGGTTAGATGCAGTAACCAAACAGAGGATTAGGCAAGGTTTTGGGGAGGAATGTGATATCTTTCTCTGCTGTATGATAGAGGGCTACTCTGGGAACAGATGCCTCTTTTTGGGGTGAAAATCGATGCTTTTCTTGCAAGAGTGAACAGAGCCTGATGCCAGTGACTCTGGCTGGATGGGCTCCAGCCAACGCGCTACAGGGTATGGGTGGGGGAAAGAGCAAGAGGATGAAATACCTTGTAAAAGTCACCACTGCTGCTTCTGCAGTCTTTGAACCTGCTGTTTATTGCTATTAATTATTAATTCTGGTTGTTGTGATATTTGTATTTTGCAGGAATCTTCACTGGTTTCTCCTGCCATGGAAAAGTAATGTCTGATGTCTGTTACAGGTCGTGAAATGCTTACTTGTCTTTCTGGAAAGAAAGGGAAGTTGTTAAACTGTAACTGTTTGGGGTTTTTGTTTGTGTGTTTCTTTTTTTTTTTTTTTTTTTACAGAAATGATCTCTTGCACATTTAAAAATATTTTTTTCACCAGATCTATGACCTTTTAAATCTCTATAAAATCAGTTATATTCAAATATTTTTTTAATTAGCAAGGAGCTCTGGCCTGCTCCCCGCGAGGGCTGGAGGGGTGTGGGTCCATGGACATTGCCCACGGGCAGCCCTAGCTGAGGTTTACCCCCTCTCTCCTGCCTGGGGCTGTCAACTTTCATCCCTCCCTAAAGCAGAGATGCTGTTGGTTGTCGCAGCTTTTCTTGTCGTCTGCAGTTGAGCCCTGCATGTGCCTGGTGGGGTGGGAGGGATGCAGCAGCTACATCGGCATCTTGTAGTTCCCTGTCCTCCAGTGCCCATGCTATGAAGATGCCAACACATTGTCCGTCACTACAAGATGAACGTGCAGGTGAGGATACGCTGTCTCATGGGGAAGACGGAGCCCATTAAAGAAGGGAACTGCTCCTGCAGGAAGTGATGTACCTGAGAGAGCCTGGGTTTGTGGGACATCAGCTGGTCTCCTATGGAATGGACATGGTCGGTTTAATGCAGTATGTGGCTCTATGGAACTATCTCCAAAAGAGGGGACTAAGAGGAAGCCATGCCTCTGTGTAGCGCAGCATCATGACATAGAGGCAAACTGAAGCACCTGAGAACATGAAGGAGTAGTCTGGTGAAGCATCTAGTGGAGGAGAGAGGATGGGGCTTAGGATCAGAGAATAGTTTAGGTCAGAAGAGCTTTCTGGGCGTCTCTAGTCCAACCCAATGCTATGCCAGCTCTGAAGTTACTCTGTACCAGTGCTGCTAGTTTCTGCTTACAAATGGCATTACTGGAATCAGGTGGGATGGCTTTCCTGGCATGTCAGACTGCTGATTTCGAAGATGTGCTTAGAAAGACACTTGGCCTCCAACATCCTTCCTCTTGCAAATGGTGTCTGTCACCAAGTCGCCAAAAATATGGAGAGGGAGGGGAAAAAAATCCTCTTGAATGTCTGCAGGTCAATGTCCTTCCAGGAAAAAAAAAGAGGGAATAATAGCGTTTGGCTCACGCTACAGAACAAACACAAAACCTCCCTGACTGCCTAAATTGCCATCTGCAATAGAGGGAAAGGGAAGAGTGTGTTTACCATGGCAGGCTTGAGGGTGATGCAGGCTGTCAGAATTATAAAATATTCTTGGAATTGCTAAACATTATAGATGGTAATTCCACCTCGGAAAGTATTCCTGGTGCAATCTGTTAAACATCGGCTCAGCACAAAATGAAGCTGGGCGTCGGTGTAGGAATTAGCTGCTGTTTGGTCCCAGTTTATGGGGACTTGCTCAAGGACGTTTTGCCAGATGCTCCAAAGCCTGTAACCTGGTAAGGAAGGCTGGGCTGGTGAAAAAGCCAGGTTGGCATAGAAGGGAAGTCAAGATAGCTTGACTTCCATTCCAAGTGGAAACCAAACCAAGCCCTGAAACGGTCTGCAAGAGACGGAAATAGCGAACACAGAGCCACAGATGTCAATGAGATGTTAGGAGTTGTTCAAAACTGGCAAGGAAGTAAAAGTAAATGAGGAAAAACTTTTGGGCCAGTGGGATTCAATTCAGGAGACACCTGAGCCTTCAGGTAGGTAGAGCTGGTTCACGGTCGATGAGGTTAAGTGCTTGGGGTTAGACCTTAGAAAATAAATTACATGGGGATAAATCGACCAGGAAGGTGTTAGAGGTTCTTAAAGTCAGAAAAATTGAGACCCCACGCTAGTGTGGGAGAGACATGGTGGGCAAACACTAATGCCCTCCCACGTCACTATTTGAATGGAAAACCAGCCATGATAATGCTTTTGGCTTTTGGATAAGTTGCTCCTGACAGCTTTGAAGAAGCACAAGGAGCTCTGAGAGCTACCAAAACCCACCACTGAGATGGCGGCATCTCCCAGAGGGGCTGCAGGAAGACAACTCAAGCCATTGCAAAGATGCAGGTTGACCTAAGCCCTGGCAGCAGTGAGCGGGGATAACGTAATTAATACCGCTTGGTGGGCAATCATGGGAAAACACCTAGTCCAGCCTTTTCTGCTCACGACCAGCAAGTTGTAAACATTGAATCTCACACAGATGAGAGATGTTCGGCTCCCATAACAGCATGATACCTGTCCTGCAAGACAGACTGAATGGGAGACATCTAAACATGTACATGGCATGCATTAATGGGATTAAAACTGGCTGGTGAGTCTGGACATCCCTCTAATTGAAAATAATTGGAGGGTGTGATTCCCACAGTGAGAGTCTGGCCTGGGTTGGTCTTGACCACGTCCTATTTTTTATTAAAAAAAAAAAAGTAAAAATTTTGGTGGTATACGCATTACAGTTCTGTGCTGCTCTGTGGGGGAAAAGCCTTGCCAGCATCGTTTGCATGTTTTTATGAACTTTTGTGCTGATGAGCTTTTTCCATCTGGCCCCGGTCCCGCGGCAGAAGTGCTGTTTGGTCACAGCGCTGGGGCTGGCAGGGCTGCAGCCAGCCCTGCATTGCACAATGGCTGCGGGTCCTCTCCTGCTGCTCGGGCTCCCTGTCCTGGTGCACGGCTTGTGCATCGTACCGGTGGCGGTTGTTATTGCTTCTTTTTCACCTTGCTCTGGCAAAGGCTTATTGTCAAAGGACCAATAAAGAACCTCCACCTGTATGGAAGTGGGCAGGTAAATAAGAGGTTGCATGCGAATAAAATTAAGATAGCACTCAAAAAGCCAAGTAACGCAGGATTTGGGTAAATCTTGCCGAAGTTGCCTGGTTTGTCTGCTGACACTGCTGAGGCCGGCTGTGGAGCTGAGTAACAGCCTTGAGAGCAAGCCAACCAGATGCTATTCTTAAAGTAAGAAGAAAAGCAGGCACGCCAGAATCCAACATCTGCTAGTGCCCTTGGTGTCGCAGGCTGAGGTTGCAGCATGGTGGGGACTAAAGCAGGGGATGCAGCTCTCCGCTGTCCGCAGGTACCACCTCAGCTGCCGAAAACCCCTTGAGAAACAGCTTGCATGGCAAACCCTGCTGTCCTCCTGCCACCTACAGAGGGAAGGATGTTGTAGACGGTAGGAGTGTGCTGGGTCATTCCTTCTGGGACTGTAAACCAGCACTGATGATGGGTAATTAAAAGAAAAAAGCCCGTATGGTGGGACAGATGGCCTCAGCTGAACTTCCAAATGGTGGTTGTTTGGGCCAAAGTCCCACTTGCACATCAACTTTAAATGGACACTGAACATGCATTTTTGGGTAGACCAAGGCCTTGATGATTGTTCTGAGGAAAAAAAAAAAAAGCAGGATCTGCGATGACATCAGCCCAGATAAAATTTAAAGATGGAAAACCTTAGGTAAGGAGCTACATTGCAGCTACAGTAGGTTACTGGGGGTCATGTCCAGGTGAGTTGGGGCATCCCTAAGGATGGAGATCCCCCACTGCCTGGGACCCATCCTAGAGATGCCCCACTCACAGAGGGAAGATCACTCTTTCCTATGGGGTGCTTAATGCACCCAGGTAATAAACCAAGAAGCACAACTGTCAACGCTTAAATTTGTGGTTCATATTCCATAAGGGGTCTAAAAGTCTTGCTTAAATCTGGTCTCCCTTTGAAAAATCAAATCCTGCTCACAGAGCAACAGAGTATGACCTCGTTGAACCATGATTCCCTAAGAGCAACCGAACCACTAATGATGGACACGTGGTTATCTTTGGATGTGGAGTTCCTATTACTTGGTTTGTTTTCAGTTTTTCTTGAGTGAGTTTGGCCATGGAGATCTGTGGTTTTTTTTTTCTGGATTTGATAACAGGGACCAAATTGAGACATCAGTGTGGTTTGCTACTTGGTTCAACAAACTTCTGGAAAACTTTCTCACAGAGTGAACTTGGGGGAAGGTAAGGGTTTGCCTTTCAAACACAGTTGTGATAGGGGATGAAAAGCAATGAAGCAAGCATACAGGGGAAAAAAAACCCAAATATGCAGAAAATTTGTACTAAATCATGGGCTGGGCTGGCTGCAGAATTATTTCCTTGCTTACTAAAATCTAGAGAGACTCAGCCCTCGTGTTTGGTTTTGGCACTGAGGGTGCAGACTGGACTTGCTCTCCAGGAGGCTAGCAGGTCTAAAACCCGACTGAGATGCTTCCAGTTTGTCATTAGAAGAAAAGCTGAGGGAGCTGGTGGAAAGGACGTGGCGTCCCAAGGGGTGGTGAGCTGGTCCAGAGGCAGCGGTGAGGGTCAGCCCTCTGCGGGGCTGCGCTGACCAAAGCGCATGCAGCAGGTCTGGGGAAGGCATAATTCTCTCTGCTCAGCACTGGGGATCCACATCTGGACACTGGGAACAGTTTGATGCCCTCCAGTACAAGAGAGGCATCTGGAAACTGGCGCGGGTGCAGTGCAGGGCCCTGTGGAGACTGGGACAGGGAAAGTAGCCCAGGGTTTTCTTTCAAGGGAAGAGTAAATATTTTTGTGGGGCTTTTTATTCTTTTTAAGGTAACAGGCACAGTATGTTGAAATGAGTGTAAGGAAATCCTCCCTGCAATATGTATTTCTCTTCCACAAAATCCAGGGAACCTGTATATGCTTGCTTTTTTTTGTTTGTTTGTTTTTTTTATGTCTTCCAGAGGTGATTGCAAGCATTTGTGCACAGCTGCAAAGTCGAGATGCTGCACACAGGCTGACTCAAAGCATGGAGGTTTGAATTACTGATTTTATTTAGAAAGTTTCAAATCCACTTACTTTCCAACTGTGCTGGTTGTGCTCATTTATTGACTTCCTTCTCCACCTAATTTACTGTGTGTCAGATGTTCACACCCAGGAAATGTGTGCTTGCATAACTGAAACTTTTGCAACTTGAATGTTCAGTGGTAACTTCGGCTTCTAGTTTTTTTTTTTTTGTTTTATTTTTTATTTTTTTAGTTGTGTTTTGCAGCCTCTGCCGTGTGTGCAGATCTATAGAAATAGCATGCTGTAAATTCTTAGGCTGAGTAAAACAGACCCACTCTCTTCCTCCGACAGGTCATAAAAGCTCTGAGAAACAGCTCTGTATAGTGTGGGAATTGGCTGTTTTTTTTTTTTTCGGGGGGGGAGTTGGTGGGGCAAACAAAGCACTTTGAGTAAAAATGTAAAGCGACGACAAGAAGCTGCACAGATAAGATCCAGGTCTGTTCTTGAATTCACTTGTTTCATTTGGGTGATCAGCATTGTCCTAATACCACGGATAAATACCTGTGGTAGCCAAGTGCTCATTTCAAGATCACTTATTGCATGACATATGAGAAAAAAAAAATATGATTAGCTCTATATTTTTAATAACACTCAGGGAATGATCTTGTCACGTACCCATGATTTCAGTATCAGGGTTTCATTCTTTGGAGGGTGCAAGTAAAGGAGGAACGTGCATTGCATCCTGTGCAAGCATTGCTGGGTTTGATTTTTAATTCGCAACTCACGTTTCCCGGCGTGTGACTGCCCTGGCTGCTGTGTGCCCGATCATGGAGCTGATCCCCTGGCAATCAACTCCCTGTGCAGAGATCTAGTCCCCCTGCTCACAGCATTGCTCTGGGCTCTCCCACCTCCTCATGCTGCAAGACCTCAAGCTCTGCAGCGGGGCCAAGTTATGCCTTTGCACAAGTGATCTCCCCCCCTGCAACCAGCCAAGCCATTGGGTCTTGGGAGATGAAAGGAGGTTGTAGAGGGATGGGGACTGACCTCTTCTCACTAGTGACAAGTGACGGAACGAGAAGAAATGGACTCAAGTTAAGCCAGGGGAGGTTTAGGTTGGATATTAGGAAAAATTTTTTCACTGAAAGGGTTATCCAACATTGGAATAGGCTGCCCAGGGAGGTGGTGGATTCCCCATCCCTGGAGGTGTTTAAAAAAAGGGTAGACATGGTACTTGGGTTTAGAAGTGGTTTTTGTCAGGTTAGGTTAATGGTTGGACCTGATGATCTTAAAGGTCCCTTCCAACCTTAACAATTCTATGATTCTATGATGACTGCACTGATGGTGCTGAATGGCGTTTTTTGTGATTTGTCGGGCTATCATGTACCCCAGCACGAAGGAAAAACCCTCAGCATTGCCTATGTGGACATCAGGCTGTGAAGAGCATTTTGACTTGAGACAAGCATTGCTTATAATTGCATATAAGGGGAAAGACCCTATTTTTGAGCTAATAAATGTGGGGGCTTAGTGCAAACCCTGTGTGCTGGAGGGGAAGGGGGCTCTGCTTCCACCTCTTGGTGAAGAGGGAGAACAGCCACAGAGCCACAGCACCTGGTTGAGCAGATGCTCACGTGGAGGCCTCGAGCTGCCCATGGAGAAGGGGTAGGCACAGACCTCAGAGTTCTGGCACAGGTCATCCAGAGACCAAGGGGGATCTTTGTCCCCCTTGGCTGCTTGGCTAGAAAATGACATGGCTGCCCTGGTCCTTTGGCAGGAGTAGACTCCTGCTGATGAGGAGGTTGCCCAAGTCCATCTTGGGGCTCCCAAGCTGGAATTTGCTGTTGCCTGTCCAAGTGGGATTAGTAAATTGTAGGGGAAGGTATCGTTTGCCTGTGGATTTAGGGAAAGAAGAAATACCATGTCGTCTAGGCCAGTATGAGCACATCGTGGGAGCTACAGAGAGCCACCAGGCAGGACAACCTCTGCTCCAGAGTTCGCGCGGGGGGCATCAATTGCTCCTCTTACAGAGACCTGATGTTGCGTTGTCATGGGAAGTGTATATAGAGAGAGGCTATTTGAATGATGCTGTCACCATGGGCTACAAGGCTGACAGCGTGGCTTCCTACTGAATCCTCTCTAACCCAGGGAGCAGAGCAGATCCTCCACTGTGGACCTAACTGGTTTTGAGGCAGTTACAGTTCTTGCATGCTGTAAGAGCAAACCTACTTCCAGATTAAACACACGTATCTGAGGTGTTACTTAGTGCATGCAATTCATTGCTTTTCGGTGGATTGCAATCTCAGAAGAATAGATGCATATAAAGATACGAGGTGAGACAGGTTAAGATTGTGATCTAGTGAGGCGTTGAAACACATGCAGTGGTGAAAGAGTTACATGGACTTCACTGGCTTCTGTATTTAATAATTGTACAGATTATTTGATAATAATTAATAATTTGTACAAATCATTATTCTCTTTGAGCTTTCCTCAAAGAGAAGCACTGACTTGCAAGAGCCCTTCTTTTCAATGAGCAAAGCTGCCCTAAAAAAAATCCTGCCGTACTACAAACAGGGAGATACAAATCTCCCATACGGTCACACAGGCTGTCATTGCCTCATCTTCAGAAAACCATGTGATGTTCTGGAATGACCCCTGAACACCGAATTGTGACGAATTGTGATTCTAAATTTGCAATAATACATCATCGATGGTTCGATATCAGTACTTTGCTTAGAGAACAGCGCGGGTGTTGCCTGCTTATGTAGCATGCTGAAGACCGTGTCTGAAACCACAAACCAGAACAGCTCTGAGACAAAACTTGTGCCCTGGCCAAAAATGTGGAAATAAGAGCTTGTCAGACCTGCGCTTAGGATGTTCAGGGTGCAACGCTGTGTTTGCTGCAGAGTGAGTAAATGCCACAGTGTGAAGCAACTCAAAGGTTCAGCAGTGGGATCAGAAACATAATTTATAACCTGAGTTGGGTGAGAACGCATTACTGGTGGTGGGTAAAGCTTCTCCATCACCAGGGAAAAATGTGCCCCAAAATGGTGAGACGACCAGCGAGAAAACAATTTGGTGTAAGTGGTTTCCCAAGCAGAAGATTTAGAGCCTGGTGGGATTGATGGCGCTTTGCAGATGATAGCAGAGCCTAAGGGATTGCGCAAGTGGGGTTGCAATCTTGGAAACGAAACTGGAAGTAGGATCACCAGCTAAAAGGGTTTGGGAACTTCTGCTCTGCGGTTGGTGGCAGTGGTCAGAGCACTCACAATGGACAAATGCCTCAAAGGGAATGTCTCAACCGCCAGGTCACATTACCTTGCCAGGCTCAATATCTTAGACGTAACCACAAGACTCAAGAAGTGGGATCTCAGGCTGGGAAGAAGAGGAGTTATATCCCAGACCAGGTAGTAAAAAGAAGGTGAAAAATCTAGGTTTAGGTCCATGAGCTGAACTGTAGTGGGAATTTAAGTCCGTGCATCCTCCCCAGAAGGCTTCTAAGCACCCGGCTGCTGCTTATTCCTACAGGCTTCTATGAAAAGCTTCGGTTTTAATAAATCTAGATTTTTTCCAAGAACATCATTTTGTTGTGAAAAAGTACTCAAAAGAACCTGAAATCATGGGCTTGCTAAGAAAAGGCGTGTATTATTTCCAGCACAGTGGGACTTCTTACAAGAATTCAGTGAGTTGTTTTGGTGTGAGAGTTTATTAGCCTGTGGCCATGCTCTAACCACACAGGTCTTCTGGGCCCTTATTCCTACAGATAGGCTGGTCTCCTGGCTAGTGTGGAGATTTATGAACTGCTCTTGTCCTCCTCACCATGGGGGTTTCATAAATAACCCACGTGTTCTCCCAGTGCTCATACTTTCAGCTGTTTTTTTATTTTTCG